>JAJMSH010000007.1:0-332989 GCA_030558315.1 Kodamaea suecica | reverse complement strand
GGGGGGGGGGGGGGGGGAAACTCGGAGGGAGTGCTATGTTCCCTTGGTATTGTGTTCCACCAGCAGAAACCTATTTGGCTCTGTGGCTAGCTTTGTTGTGCAAAGAGGAGGCAGATGCCTCACCGCAGTGGTTCAACTTGAGCATAAAGGGCCCCAGAGTGGTTCCAACTGGAAACTCGGAAACCACTCGTAGAACCACTTGCCATAATTAACAAGCCTATCAGATCCGACAAAGCTACAACCTTTGAGGCCCGCTTGTGCTACCACTCCCATCAGTACATTAATGCCACGTTTTGGCAAGCGAAGTAAACAGTGTTCGTCGATCTCTTTATTACCTCCCTTAATGGACAATCTTGGTTCCTGTACCCATGAGCATCGCCATCCATGTACACTCATCTCCCTTATCCTAGTGATGTTCCCCCCACTGCACCCGTATCCCATTTTGCAGCCGTTTTTTGCAGCATAGTGTGTTGCACCTGTCAATTATTTTTTTAGGGCATTCCCTATATCAATCTCTTCATCAGTGAATGTGAGTGATGCTTAAGGTAGGTGATTAGAGACCTGAATGAATTAAGAGGTATCAGGTGTCAAATGTGGGTGCTTGAGTGGCAGGAGGTGTTTACAGATGGAGGGAGAAGCTGGGTGGCTCGAGGTTATTGAAGGTGGTGCGTAGAGAAATAGAATGTATACACTGGTTTCAATGAGTGAAGCCCCAGGCAGAACTCATTTGCACTCTTGCGGGACTTCTCATGGACTGCGTTGAAGCATCTGCACCCCAACCAGACGCTCAAAGAAGGTAATTAGTGCCCGTCACCTTAGAAGCAGAACACTTTTGCTAAAATTAGAAAACAGTGTAGATGAGGGGACTCCTCTAGATTATGAACACCATTGTGAACAAATTCTTGTGGCTCTCCAGACAACAAGTACCATAACACAACCACTTGACCAGACAATCTTTCACGACCGGTGCACCAAATCAAACCAAATAGCTGAACGCACCAAGAAATCTACCATTGCCCTATTTAAACTTATTGTATGGATTGTATAATTCCCCATCAGGGCTATTGTTTAAGGTTAATAGTTAAACTTTAAAGTTCTAGTGAACACTTCAAGTAAAAGGGTCTCCGAATTGCGATTATTGTCTTCAAAGGGGATAGGTGTAACGAGTACATTTTGTGATTTGGTGGTGGTTTAGTTCAATTGAGCTTCTTGCAGCCATGTTTCCCTTCATCACCACCATGACATCTCCTTTTCGACCAACATGTAAAGAAGTTGAACTATGTTATGTGCAGTATCCATTCAAATGGTTCAATACAAAAATTATTTATGGCTTGAGAGATGGAAGGGTTAGAGTTTCAGTTCATGGTCATGCCTCGAGAAGAAAAAGGTTCCTGAACAGACGAACTGGGTAATATTGGTCAATTACAGTCGAATGGGATATTTCTGCAAAATTGTCGAATAATTTCCAACATTACTTGGATTTTGTTTGCCATATGTAGTTGGCAATTGTCCAGTAAATAGACATAGTTAGTGAATACTAAGTAAAACCAGACATACAGAAGGAGTATCAAAGGCCATCAAAGTCGGTCAAATCACACCAATTCCAACCTCAATTCGAGTGGAAGTGCCAGAGCATATTCCAAACGACTCAACACCACTCCCCAATTTAACCAGATCGTCCTGTCCAACCTCCACCACCCACCATACACCCACCATACACCAACCCTACACGACATTCTCAACCCCCTTCTGCGACATATCCCATGATGAGTTTTTTCACTATTTTTTTTTGCTGTTTAAAATTTCAATAACAAATCGTCAAAGTTTTCTTCGATTCATCCCGACTAGTCAAAGTAATCAATCGCAAGAATGGCACAAGAAGTCCCTACATTCAAGTTAGTCCTCGTCGGAGATGGTGGTACCGGTAAGACCACCTTTGTCAAGAGACATTTAACAGGTGAGTTCGAAAAGAAATACATCGCCACTTTGGGTGTCGAAGTCCATCCATTGGGATTCCACACCAACTTCGGTGAATTAAAGTTCGATGTCTGGGACACTGCCGGACAAGAAAAGTTCGGTGGTTTAAGAGACGGTTACTATATTAACGGTCAATGTGGTATCATCATGTTCGATGTTACCTCCAGAATCACCTACAAGAACGTTCCAAACTGGCACAGAGACTTGGTTAGAGTCTGTGAAAACATCCCAATTGTTCTTTGTGGTAACAAGGTTGATGTTAAGGAAAGAAAGGTTAAAGCAAAGACTATCACCTTCCACAGAAAGAAGAACTTGCAATACTACGACATTTCTGCCAAATCCAACTATAACTTCGAAAGACCTTTCTTATGGTTAGCCAGAAAGTTGGTTGGTAATGCCCAATTGGAATTCGTTGCTTCCCCAGCCTTGGCTCCACCTGAAGTCCAAGTTGATGCTGAGTTGATGCAAAAATACCAACAGGAAATGGACCAGGCCACTGCCATGCCATTGCCTGATGAAGATGATGCCGATTTGTAATTGTGCTTTTTCTTTCATGAGAGAGTTACAGTTCAAGACTGTTTGATCTTTATATAGTGATATATAGGAAATAAATGTTGAATAGAATTTCGGCAGATAAGACGACGTAGGAGAATCTACAAAGATTTCGTTCTAGTGGTTTGTGGATGATTTATTATGATTTTTGGTAATTTGCGATGATCTATCATGTCTCAGTGTCTTGTGGCGATTCACAATGATCTACGATATTGTATGCTTACTTGTCTAGATTTAATTCGATAAGGCAACAAAACAACGTTTAAACTTGTTGGTTTGGGTGTCTGATCGTTGTGCTGCGAAGATCTTGTCATTGTTTAGATTCCTTCTTGCAATACAGCCAACTCCTGTTGCTCTTAGTGGGTATATCCCAGCTAAATCGTATCAGCAAATGTCCAATAGCTTCAGATACTACTTGAGCTCTTCCGTGTGGTTCAGTTCAATGACCTCCCGTTTCAATGGTATTTCTAATATCTCCAACCGGCCATAAAGATATTCCTGATATCTCTAAGAGATCTTATCCAACTCCAGTAATTCAAGTCCATCATTATACTTCGTAGACGTTCTTGGCCCTGTACCTGGCTATGCTTCGCTGGATCTGCTCCTTATTATTGAGTTTCGATGGAGGTGGTGCTGGTAACCCTGAATTGCTGCTAGGAGGCGGAGGTATCACTGTTTGATCTTCCTCTTCCTCTTCCAAAACCAAATCGGTTTCGTTATGGTCAGACAGTCCTGGGGCCCCTTTAGTTAGCACCAGCGAATCGATGGTGTATTCCATTTCTTCTTTCCATTGGCCCTGTTGTTTTACTTTATTCTCGTAATAGTCACAGTAGTATCGAATATGGTTCTTCCCTGACAAATGGGACTTACGAACGCTCATGGTGTCATGAGTAAGGTATGATTTACAGTAATCACAGTAGTATTTGGGCATATTGGTTGGTTGTCAGTAGGTGTTCTGTGAGTTAGGTTCTATTTTAGTTTCTTTTGGTGGTCCTTTTTCAATCTTCAACTCTCTCAATTATTCTTTTCCTTGAGCTATTCTTTTCCTTGAGCTATTCTTTTCCTTGAGCTATTCTTCTTTCCTTCAATTGCTCTGCTTCTTTTTAACAAGCAAACTCAACTACTACTGCTATCAAGAAGATGCAACGCATTTCAACTTCAAAACCTTGCCGCAAATTTCACAGTGCGAAGAGCTCGTACTAGTTGGCATGATGGTACGAAATAGGCACATCATTCCCACCGTTTCGCAACAAAATGCCACATTTAAGAGTTCCAGTCTGTACACTTATTCACTCCAATTACGAATGCTCTTCAACAGCTCCCATAGCAAGCCCAAACCCCTACAGTTCCGTCCTCTTCCCTTCCCTCACACACTCTACCCTCTCTGGGCCCTCCCCCCATACATTACATCTTTTGTGTCACCAACCTCTCGACCAATAAAATAAGTCGTTCCCTCTAGAGCGAGAAATTCCTTGCCAAAACACACGACCACCAAAATGAACGGTTCAATTGGATTAAGAAAAATTCATCGATCGAGAATCCAAGAGGCCTTTATACTTGAACCAACCACAATGTTTAGACAATCTATTGTAGTAAGTACCACACATCACTGAAGGACTAATTAACCAAGAATGAATACTAACTCAAATTCCAGCGTGCTTTCGCCGCTAAGAGATTATTCTCTGTTACCCCAAGAAAGAGTAACTTGGTCTCTGAATTATATGTTCAACAAATCAAACAATTCAAACCAGTAGCTATTACACAACAGGAAATCGATAGCGCAGTCCAAAAGTTCCAATTGCCATCCAAGCCAACCGTTCCTGAATCCGAAGTCTCCACCGATTCTTTGAGTGCCTACGAAGCATCTGAGGTTGAAGCTTCAGTTGCAACTGCATCTTCTGCCATTCCAGCTGCCGAAGAAGATTGGTTTGTTTTCGAAGAAGAAGTTGAAGAACATCATTAGAGTTCGGGAATGAATGTTCAAGAATGAATGTATATTCCAAGAATAAATAAAGATATAAGATTGAATTTTATGCTGTCAAAAGGGTACTATCAAGGGTATCATCATACTGAGTCAATGTAGGAACATCAATAGTAACTGTAGAATTACCGCTCAAGAACAACTGAAGTATTTCACTAAAATACACTTCGGTATTTCTTTATCGTTTGGAACCACCAAAACATGTTTGTAGCTCCACACTCTGTTGGCTCCTAGTGCTACCAGTTGATTCTCAATATTCAAAGTGAAAATTGTACGCGAATCTTTACTGAGACTTGTTTATATTTACATTTCCTGCCCCAGAACTCCCGCAACATGTCTCTCGATACTCAAACTATACTGAATGCCTCGGAGATCATCAATTCAATGCTACTTCTGAGAGCTTATATCGACGAGGAGCTCAAATTCACAACAGTACATTGGAAAGAGATGATTGAAGATCAACTTAAAGATAGCCTCTTGCAAGTCACCGATACCTTGTACAACAACGATAAAAACATTATCAATATCATTCATTCACTCATTGGAGCAGTGGATAGAAGTAGGGTCCAACAGAAACTAGCTAACAAGACAATATCAAATAAAGACCTGGAATTAAAGAGGTTGAATTTAAAGCTAACTCAAACCGAGAATCAACTAAACGTATTGAAAGGGAAGTTGGACCAGAACATTAACATCAACCAAACCCAAATGAATTCGAGTATCGCTCAATTGTCCAAAGAGAACAAATTGAAGCTGTCTGAAATAGCACAGTTGAAAATCTGGTCTAATACATTAAAGACGAAGTACCAAGTGGATATCAAACGTAAAGACCTACAAATTAGTGATCTTAAGAATAAGTTGCTTGACAAGAAAGATTTGCCATCTTCATCGCTAACGACGTATTCTAGTCTTCACACGGAACTTAATTCGAATATTATTTATAATAACAATCCTATTATTGACAATTCAAATGCTACCATACCGGGAGAAGATGACGAAGTTCGAGAACAACTAATAACTAATGAATACCAGAGTGTAATATCCGATCTCACGCCAATAATCAAGTCGCTTATCACTGAAAACTACAAGTATTCAAAGTTTGTTCAAATGGTTAATGAATACTATGCCAGTGTGAATTCCCAACTATCAAACAAATCTGCAAGAGGCAAGTTTACCAATCCTTCTGACATCCTAGATATAAATGAATTCGCTAACATCGATAAGTCAACAATCAAGATGTATTCGAGCGAACTACAGCCATTTGAAGATATAATCAAGCCATTATTGAACAATATATATAAGCTATACCACAATTTGGGGCAATTGGCCCCACTAGCTGAGTCAAATGGCACCAACAAATCTCGAGTTAAGCAATTAGAAAGTGAGTTGGAGCTGGTGAAGAGGAACTGGAAGGATGCTTTGGGAATTGCAGAGAACTGGAAGAAGTTATCTAAGTAGATGCCCTATAAATCGATATTCCCTGCGACGGATCAACAAGCAAACTGGAGGCACTCATTAAACCAGCGATCCCATTTGCCGAGGAATTTTTGATGCTAATTCGTCGCTTTGGATTGATTCCTGATTTAGAGTCTCACTAACTATCAGCTTAAGTAAAGTTGTTTCAAGGGAAGCCACACTTAATGGAAAATCTTTCAATAAGTCTAATTCGTGGAACGTCACTGACTTGCAATCCTTAATTTTCAATGAAAAGGTATTGTTGACATAATCCAAGTAGGTGTTAAGGATGATCCCGGTACAATAAATCTTAGAATACTTTGGATCATCGTTGTCAATGAATACTGGGGAACTAGAAGAACTTGGGCCTGGCCCATCGTTAAACCGTAAGGTTTCGTCGTCATCTTTGATGAAGAACTTGACAATTCTTAATAAATCCCCAGTCTGCAATGACTTGAACTCAAAGTCACTTGTCCCATGGAATGGTTTGATAATAACAACAATGCAACCAATAGTGATCAAATTGTCCAGGAATGGGTCTTTCACCTCCCTAATAAACGACTTATCATGGCTCAAACTGTCTTGCATTATGTTCCGCAACAAGAATGTTCTTGAAAAGCTATCGTACTGGTTAGCCAAATGAACGTGGGAACTTTCTGATGGCCATGCAATCATTGTTTGACACTCATTAACGTTTCTTTCTAACTGGGTAGTGTTCGGGCATTCGCTCAACCTGGCGGAATTGGACCCTTCATTGGAGTCGTAGAAGGCATCAATAGCAGAGATATGGTACATTCCTTTTCTTAGGACTTGTTCCCTTGATGTATCGATCCTATCCAAATTTACTTCGCTCTGAATGCGCTTACGACGGGCGTCCGCGTCCTTCTTTAAGTATGCAAGCGGCTTGGCGAGCCCATCTTCCAATCCATTCTCGGGTGGCAGCCTAGAAAAAAGCAGCTTGATCTTGTGGTAGAATGTGCCTACTCTATCGTTTTTGACGCCAATATGTACTTCATTGATTGTGTAATCGATATGGGGAGTTATTATCACGCAAAAGTTCCAGAGATATACGGTGCCGAGCAATGAGGCAAACAATACTAAACCAAGCAATGCACCTAGCACGATGACTAAAATGAGTGCAGTGTTAGTCATTATCGTTTGGTGAAGTGGTAGAAAGTTCATTAAATTTTTAGTTTCATATTTGATTTGGATGCAAAATTGATTCGCACCACGAAGGAAATTTGCAGCAAGAATAGTATGGGTAGAGATGTAGCCTAGGGGCAGGGAGGCACAGAGATACGTTAGAAATGTATTCAGTCATTCAAGAAGTAGAGTTCAATTAGTTGTCTGACAATTAGTTGTCTGTAGTCGGATTACCCTTTGTAGGCACAGGTTACCATGCGTGTGTACATTACTATATACAAATATCTCTCGCATATAAAACATCGTCTCTCAATGACTGAATCTCTATACATTTGAGCTCGACCACAAATCAGCTTGAAAGACCACCTTCGGGGAATAACGAATCATTTTCACTTGTATTTAACCACATCAAAACTACTTCTTCAATGAATCAAGAAACTTATCAAACTCTTCCTCAGGATCAGGAATCAGCTCATGCAATTTCAATTGTTCTTCCTCCGCAATAGCCCTCTCCTTGTCCAATAGAATATACTTTCGATTAGACTTCTTTTCTTTATTCTGCTTCACCCTAGACTTCCGATCTTCTAACACTGCATTTCTGCTTGTTCCTGGATTCTGTAGATCATCTAGTTTTAATGCAAGTATTTCTCGAGCTTTCTTCCTATTCAGTTCCTGAGATCGGGTAAATTGGCATGTAACTACTATTCCGGTAGGCTTATGTGTTAATTGGACCTTGCTATTGGTTTTATTGATCTTTTGGCCTCCTGGGCCTCGACCACCTTTAACAAACTTCTCTTCCAACTCCTCCTCTTTAATAAGCCATTTTGGTCGGGGAGGAAGCTTTGTTTTCTTCGGAAGCGCTAGTAGCATAGACGAGTTGGATACCTGTCTTATCGACCTTGTTATTCCTGTGAACATCCCCACTAAATGGTCGATGCAATTGCTCCGTTCGAGTCGTTTTGGACTTGAACTTTTCAGATTTCATGGCGAAACTGCATATAGTGTCTATGAGTGTCAGGGGAGGGTCTGGTGTTTAGGCCTATCAAACTAGGCATAAATAACTACATCTTGGGCTAACAACACTATAATACAACTAAGTGTTCCGCTTGCTGCTCAGGAATGTGTTTATAAATCCTGAGAATACCCGTTTAATGGTGTTTTCGTTGTCTCTAAATTTACAGTTACTCAATTGTAGACATATATCACGTGACACATACGTCGTCATTGACGTATACGACCTACAGCATTCCAAGAATCCTTGGGCACCTTCTGGAAAGGTTTGGTTCTTTGATGACTCCCTACTGAATTCAAGCACCCTTCTAACTGTGTTTCAAACTCAACCTCTCTTTAATAAAGTCATCATCTTCCCCACCAAACCGCGTTCTCGCCCTGCAACTTTCACTAATTTGTCCCAATTAGGAACTGTAATGAGCTTTACCAAACACGTCTCAAAAAAAAAGCGAAACTTCAAAATTGTTTCCACTCGTTCTTCCTTCCAGTATATCATTATGTCGTACGAAAGAGGTGAAGTTTACGTTGCCTCTGCTTTGCCAGGTGAAAAGCCTGAAGACAACTCGTTCAATGAAATAATCAAGGCGTTCAGGTCGTTCGTTCTTGAGTTTAGATTGGATACTCTGTTCATCTATAGAGATCAGTTGAGAGAAAATCTCTTGATCAAGAACTACTACTTGAAAGTTAACTCAGAACATCTCATTGGTTTCAATGAAGAGTTGAATAAGAAATTGAGTGATGACCCTTCGGAAATGATACCGTTATTCGAGAATGCAATCACGGATGTGGCCAAACGTATTGCCTACTTATCTAACGAAGAAGTTCCTGTAGACTTCCCGAGTTGTCAGTTAATTTTGTATTCCAACGCAGGAAAGATTTCAATCAGAAACTTGGACTCCGATCACATCTCGAAGATTGTACGTGTTAGTGGGATTATTATTTCTGCTTCAGTGTTGTCATCGAGAGCTACCATGGTCCAGCTTATATGTCGTTCATGTAAACACACAATGAAAGTCAGGGTGAAATCTGGGTTTGGCCAGGTTACTTTGCCAAATAAATGCCTTGGATCGCATAATCACGATGACTCTACTACTCAAGAAAAGTGTCCACCCGATCCTTATGTAATTGTTCATGATAAGTCCATCTTCATCGATCAGCAAATTATGAAGTTACAAGAGTCTCCTGATATGGTCCCCGTTGGTGAAATGCCAAGACACATATTATTGCAAGCCGATAGATATATGACTAACCAAGTGGTTCCAGGTACTCGAGTTACAATAGTTGGTATTTATTCCATTTTCCAATCGAAACAAAAAGGTGGTGGTGCCCTGAGTGGTACTACAGGTAATGGAGGTGGTGGAACAGTTGCAATTCGTAATCCTTATTTGAAAGTGTTAGGTATTCAAACAGACGTTGATAACGGGATTAACGGTGTGGGTATCACTTTTAGCGAGGAGGAAGAAGAAGAATTCATGAAACTTTCCAGATTACCCAACTTATACGATGTTTTCTCTAACTCAATTGCTCCTTCAATCTATGGTAATCAGGATATCAAAAAGGCAATTGCTTGCTTGTTAATGGGTGGTTCTAAAAAGATCTTGCCCGATGGTATGCGCTTAAGAGGGGATATTAATGTATTACTCTTAGGTGATCCTGGTACTGCCAAATCTCAGCTTTTAAAGTTCGTTGAGAAGGTTTCTCCAATTTCCGTCTATACTTCTGGTAAGGGTTCGTCTGCTGCTGGTTTAACTGCTTCTGTGCAACGAGACCCGCAAACAAGAGAATTTTATTTAGAAGGTGGGGCTATGGTCTTAGCTGATGGAGGAGTCGTTTGCATCGATGAATTTGATAAAATGAGAGATGAAGACAGAGTCGCTATTCATGAAGCTATGGAGCAGCAAACAATCTCCATTGCTAAAGCTGGTATAACAACAGTCTTGAACTCTAGAACGTCAGTTCTTGCAGCTGCAAATCCAATATTCGGAAGATACGACGAATTAAAGTCCCCAGGTGAAAATATTGATTTTCAAACTACAATCTTATCCAGATTTGACATGATTTTTATTGTCAAAGATGATCATAACGAAGCTAGAGATATTTCAATTGCGAGACACGTTATGAATGTACACACAGGTGGCAAGAATGAACAAGCAGCTGAAGGGGAAATCCCAGTTGAAACGATGAAGAGATATATCCAGTATGTTAAGCTTAAATGTGCTCCTCGTTTGTCTCCAGAAGCAGCTGAAAGGTTATCGTCTCACTTTGTCCTGATAAGACGTAGATTACAGCTTAGTGAAGCTGATATGAACGAACGTTCTTCGATTCCAATTACTGTCAGACAGTTGGAAGCCATTATCCGTATAACTGAGTCCTTGGCTAAAATAAGATTATCGCCTGTTGCAACAGAAGAACATGTGGAAGAGGCCATTAGATTGTTTACTGCTTCTACAATGGATGCTGTTGATCAAGGTGTCTCCAGTGGGGGTCTCGCAGGGGACAGTTCACTCAATGCAGAAATTAAAAAGGTCGAGCAAGAATTGAGGAGAAGGTTGCCAATTGGTTGGTCTACTGCTTACAGAACATTGCGCCGCGAGTTTGTTGACTCTGGTAAAGCTTCTCTTGGTGCGTTGGATAGAGCTTTATACATCATGGAGAGGCATGAAGTGATTAGGTTCAGACACCAACGTCAAAATGTCTTACGCGTTGGTGTATAGTGTTTTCTTAGAATCTTTGATGGTTTGTGTCTTCTTTAGTTCTTCTTGTATTACTTACTACATAGTGTTTTCCCATTTTATAATTTATGCTAATATACATTTATTATTAATACTACTTTATATCTTCAAGTAAGTTCACTAAGTCGACTATTGAGGCAACTTATCTTACGCCTTCAATATTATTACAACTGAATCGCCCCTCAAGAACATTTTTGACACAAACCGTTCCTTTGAAACAGTCTTGATTATCTTTCCCTTTTGATTCTTCACGTTCTCTGTCCATAACTCTTTCACATTCTCCAAGATCAAGTTACAATGTCTGTCGAAAGCTTTCACTTTTCCAATGAGCTTATGATTGTTACGACAGGATATGACTATGGGGCTATTATTATTCACAGCATTCTGTATTAAGGACATAGGTCCATGTGTGAATTCGAACTCTTCTAACTTCTGGAGCTCAGCTTCTGTCAACTCAGAGCGTGGACGGTCTATTAATTCGCTAGAACTGTTAGTATGCATTCAAAATAGACTCTTCTGCGCAAAGTACATACCTCATTTTGATATAGTATTATGTATTGGTGTTGTTTATAAGTCTTTTTATGTTTAGAGTTATGTCAATTGATCTTCAAGTCTTTCTGCGATATCGATGCCAAATAGAAATTTGCCGTGTCGCACGACCCAACATCAAAAAGACTATGTCCTACAAGTGTTGCAACATACAGCTCTTATTTCTAGCTAATTCTATGTCTTGTTGCTCCGTAGGGTTTACATACGTTATTGACTAAATTCATATTATAATTCGTAAAATCAAATGCGTTTACCGTTACATTTTATCCCAATTAATATTAGCTATTCTACAATCATACCTTAACATACTGACTCAATGGAGCAGATAAGTTGCACCCTCTCTTAATGACATTTTCAATACGGTCCTTCAATACCTTCGAACCACATTCAACTGTGAGGTTGAGCAAATCAATCTTTGCCTCGTTTCGCCCAATTGTTATGGTAGCTTTGTCTCCTGGCAAGGTGATCAATGAATCCCCAAATTGGGCATGCAATAAGGCAGTTATGCGATGAATACGTGACATGATTTCGGAATTGGCATGTGCAGCCTTTTCTGACTGTGGTGTAGCCTCTTTATGCTCATGGTTACATGATTTAGACGATACTTTCACTGACGCTGGAGACGAGTCAATGGAATATAAGATGGCAATGACACTGTCTGCCAATGAATCTGCCATTAAATTATCATTAATCCATTCAACAGTAACATAGCAAGCATCGCTTTTCGTCCTATCAACCAACAAGTCAATCAAATCCATAACAACACATTCCCATTCTTCAGCGTCATCGTTGATGATGTTTATGTAGCCAAACATTTGTTCTAAGTGCCACTTGACTAAAGATACATCTGCATGAATCTTCAAGTTGATGCGTGATTTAACAATGGAAGTTGATAACAGTGTATATTCATGAAGGTCTTGTAATTGCAAGAGACTCATATCGAAATCTTTAGACACAACCACTCCAGTCAAAACCTGTCCAGTGCTGAATATCTTACTATCTTCTGGGGTTTCTTTCTCAAGCAACTTTCCATTCAGGTCTATTTCCATTTTTGCGGCTTCGCCCGACGCTTCAAGTTTCGTTCCGTTAGACTCTTCAGTCGCTCTATCATCTACTATTTCAACAATCTTAGCATCCTCTTGTTCCAATTTTATATTCTCTTGTTCTACTTTTAGCTTTATTTCATGCTTCAATAAACCAATTTGATCTTCTGCCAAAGAACCCAATACTTTGGCTATCTTCAACCCACTTATTCCTATTTTTAATTCATCACAATTCTTAGGATTGTATACCTTAACTTCTTCTAGAGTTCCCCTTCTTGAAGAATATTTACTCAAGAGGGCAGACTTCAATCTACCCATCGGTACAGAATCGCCATGTACAAGAATAATTTTCTGTGGAGCCACCTTTTCGATGAACTCTGAGTTTTGTTGAAAATCAACATGAGCAGCAAAGGAGATCTCTTCAACGTTGATTCTACGCGGTATAGTAACTTCCAGATTAGCTAGAGATTGGATTGTGTGGGGCTCTTTTAACAATTCTTTGGCCATAGTACCTTCGACAGAAAATCCTGTCATAATGCAGGTGTTCTTTGGATCGGGAGCCCATCTTTCAAGCAATTGACGTGATACACTCCCTTGTAACATACCAGGGGAGGCAACAACCACAGATGGACCAAAATCTTGGAACTTGGATAAATCCTTAATTGATTTGATAAACTTGAAGTCAAAGGGACTTGTTTTGTGGCCAGGGTTCGAAGCAGTCAACCTAATATTGTCATTCATAATCAGCGTATATGTTTGGTAAACAGCCATACATTTTTTAGCTAAACTAGAGGCGTAGTATATATTTACGTTTTGTAGGTCCTCGTGTTGTGCCCAGTACTCATCAAGAATCAATAATAACTCTTGCGCATTGCCAAGTGCGAAAACAGGCATAAGAACTCTCCCACCACTCGTGATAGTGGCATGTATTGCCTTTGTGAGTCTGTTTTCTAAGTCCATTCGAGGCTCCAAAGTACCGGTACCGAAAGTGGATTCAGTGATGAGGATATCTGGTCTGGTTGGAGGGATTTCAGCAGCATGCAAATGTCTATTCTCTTCTCTGGAATAATCACCTGTGAATAAGATCTTGAGTCCTCCAATCTCAATGAAATACATACAGGCTCCCAAAACATGACCCGCATGGTATGCTGTGAAACGAATCCCATCTATTTCCATAGTTGAGTGATAATCGATTGTTTCAATTCTGTCAAAAGATTTCATGATATCATCATTAGTATACAAGTTGCTTGATACCGTGTTATTACTGCTATCATTGTCATTTTCTGTTTTATTACCACCTCCAATCGAGGTCACTCTCACGAAATCCTGTAAGAGCCATCTGTAAATCGCCTTGGTAGCATGTGTCATGTAAACCTTTCCCTTGAAGGTGGTTTGTTGCATCACGTATGGTAGAGACCCAGCATGGTCTAAGTGGAAGTGGCTGATAAATAGAATGTCGACCCTGGATAAATCAAACTCATCATAGAAAGGGAACGATGCATGTCCTGATAGGGCTGGATGGATCCCAGCATCGAGCATAATAACCTTATTCTTGTACTCGATGATATGGCACGATCTACCTACCTCATTACATCCACCAAGTCCAAAGAACTTGAAATTTTCGGAATCGTCCAATGACGGGTTCTCAATGGTCATGGCAATGGAGACTAAAGGGATATCGTGGACGTTACTGGTTGTATCGAATCCTAAATTCGCTTTGGCTTTGAAAAAACTTGAAAACTTCATTCGGACTGTGTATAATGTAGTGAAAATATTATATTGATGGAACCTGAAATCAAAACTTCAATATGGAACGCGTTGTAGTGACAGCAGTTCAGCCATATGAAGCTCAAGCTAAGAACACAGAACACGGAGTCGCTTAAGACGACGCTTTCACTAATAAGTCACATTCGAAAGTTTGTAATTTTGAAGTTCACAAAGACCCAATTGGTGGTGATACTGGTCAACAATCAACTGATATCACAGGAACCGCAGATATGGTGCAAGTTAGCCATGGAAAGCGTCTTCGACCAGGTCGAAATACAAAGCATACGTGACAATACCATTCTGTTAGAGATAAACATTGACTTGTTATTACAGACCTTGAATAACTTTGATAAGGCAAACAGTGATGGGTTGAATATACGATTGCAAAGGAAGGACTCTGCTGGTGGCCATGGTGTTACTATGGGCAATGTTCGTACAGCCTCGCTAGCATTGTACTATGCCAATGTCAATGCCAATGCAAACACGATAAATCATACGTTTCGGATCCCCGTCAAGATTTTGAAAACCACACACGAAGGAGTGTTGGTTCAAGAACCTGAGTTATCTCTGGTGGAACTAGTAATGAAGCTCCCCAATGAATTTGCACTTACTTACAAGAGACTAGAGAAGTTCAAGAGGACTTCAAATAATGAAGTGGTCACCATAAAAGCTAGCAGAAGAGGTGGAGGGTTTCTAGGGTTTATTTTGGAGGAAGAAGGAAAGTATAAGGTGACAATTAGCTGGAATGATAAGTTGGAGGTCCAGAAACCAAAGAATGCAATTATTGACACCGAGTCACTCAGAATGCAAAACTATGATGAGGAAGACCCCCACTTGATCAACGAGGACCTTTCTGAGGACAAGGAAATTACTGTGAGACTCCGAGATTGGCAGCTGGCATCGAAGATAGTGGCTCTTTGCAAAACTGTTGTATTCCTCATGACACCGAACGATGGTGTCTTGCATTGCATGTTGGAGGATTCCGATGATGTTGAGATTATCTATTTCATAGCTGGGCTTAAGAGAAGGTAATTTCAGAACTTTGCTCGTAGTGAATGGTTTTAGGAAGGATATTGTGTGTGAAACGTCATTAAAGAGCTTCGAGTTTTGCAATAAGGAAAGGCTAATCATTTACATCTAGGGTCAATTAGCTCTACAAAACGTCTTGCAGAGAAGACCTGAGGTATTAACCCAGTCCAAGCTCGAGTGTAGGTTCATTGATACTCAACTTAAGTAGTCAATTCCAACTATTATGGTCAACTCGCCACAGCTCAGCTTGACCATCATACCCGATTCGAGTAGTGCATCGCCAATTGCTCAACTAAGCTAGTTCAACTCGCTTAACTGGTTATACTACAATAAACTTTCATTTTCCATTATTACTACTCCCTACTACTGCCTACAGAATCTCCTTGCCTCGAACCAAGGGATTGCTATTCATTTACAATCTGCTACTATGCCCAAGATGATTGCAAATACAAATACTACATTGATCTCAAATACATACAAAATGACTGACTAGATACAATGGATACCTCTGCTCTTGATAACACACTTCTCATATGCACCTCTTAGTCATTCTCCACCTTTCACTCATACTCCACATTTCACTTTACCTTGATACATTAATTAACTTGAAGAGTCAAAATTCGACACTGCACAAAACAAAGAGTCATCATTGAAATTTCAATCATACAAAAAGGCCCAATCCTCCCTTCTACTGATCAACAGGTGACACATACGTACAACATACAATGACTGACAGAATCTTATCTCGTGAGGAACCTAACTACTACGGAGCTGGGCCAGCTTTATTGCCAACCTCTGTCTTGAAGGAGGCTGCGTTTGACTTGCTCAATTACGAAGGATATGGATTGGGTATTGGAGAGATCTCGCACCGTTCAAAGCAAGCCATCAAGGTAATTGACGACACCAAGAAGAACTTGACTGAATTGTTGAATGTTCCAGACACCCATGAGATCTTTTTCATTCAAGGAGGAGGCACCAATGGGTTCTCCACTATTGCTTACAACTTAATTGCCAACTACGCCAAAAAGCATGGAAAAGTCGGTAGAGCCGCGTATGCTGTTACAGGAGGCTGGTCCAAGAAAGCAGCCGAAGAAGCTGAGAGATTGGGCTTTGAAGTTGATATTGTGGTCAATGGCAAAGAAAATAAGTTCACTAGTATTCCTCCATATTCAGAATGGGAGCCAATCTCTCCTGACACTGCTTACTTATACTTGTGTGACAATGAGACCGTGCACGGGAATGAATTCTCCAGCTTACCTCCAGCAGATTACCTTCCATGGGGTGTTGAGTTAGTTGCTGATATGTCATCCAACATCTTATCGAAAGAACTCGATATCAGTAAGTACGGTCTTATCATGGCTGGTGCTCAAAAGAATATCGGGTTGGCAGGTTTGACTATTTATATTATGAAAAAGCTGCTTGTGGAACATGCTACTGATGCTGAATTGAAACAATTAGGAATCCCATTGGTTCCTATTGCTTTCCACTTCCCAACTGTTATTAGTAATAACTCTGCCTACAACACCATTCCAATTTTCACTTGTCATATTTTGACCTTGGTAACTGCAAAGTTATTGGAAGAGGGTGGTATCCCAGCAATGGAGAAAACTAACCGTAAAAAGGCGGAGCTTTTGTACGGTACTTTGGATAAGTACCCTGAACTTTTCAAGTTGCCAGTGGCTGTCGATTCTCGTTCAAAAATGAATGTAGTATTCACTCTTCCTAACGAAGAACTCGAGGATAAGCTCCTCAAGCAGGCCGGTGACCAAGGTTTGATGGGATTGAAGGGCCATAGATCTGTGGGTGGAGTCAGAGCGTCGCTTTACAATGCCGTTTCCTTGGATAGTGTTAAGTTATTGGTTTCGTTTATCGAGAAGTTTGCTGAAGAGAACAGCAAGAAGTAGTGTACTAAATTGAATACCTGGTTTCGGTAAGATTATTAATAATAATTGTCTTACGATACTTGTAATTTGTAGGACCGTAAACACTTGTTGGCCAGTAGCATCTAGTCTTCATACTCTATTTCTATGGATTTGAATCAAATAGTTGTTCCAATTAATTTTGAGTATCTACTCATTGAGACACAAACAGTTGTAACTTCCCGGTAACTACCAGCTACCTTTATCTCCTCCTTTGAAACTACATAACTTATTATCACTCCAACAGTACTGTTGCAAAATTTTGCAGCCGATATTTTCAGCTTGGACGATATTATGTGCAGCACCAAACTTACAGCACTATGCACTGAAATATTTCGAGCTTAAGAAAGCCCATCACATTGACGAAACCAGTCTACAACCAGCATATGCATCGAATACGCTCGTGTCAGGCATTGAGACAGTTCAGTACGACTGTCCAAAGATTAGCACCGCCACTGACGTCTAACTCTAGAGTTCTATCAACTGCAGAGAAGGTTCAACTCCTAAATAAAGAGAAGCACCGTAAAGAGGTTCAGGACCGTATAGCGAAGATCCCAATAGCGAACTTCCGAAATTTCAGCATTGTGGCCCACGTTGACCATGGTAAGTCAACATTGCTGGATCGTTTGCTCGAATTAACTGGCGTTATTCAAGCTGGGCTGAACAAACAAGTACTTGATAAGTTGGATGTTGAACGTGAGAGAGGAATCACTGTGAAGGCTCAAACTGTTTCTATGATACATAAAGATGAGAAGACAGGAGAAGATTATTTATTGCATTTGGTGGACACCCCTGGACATGTTGATTTCAGAGCTGAGGTATCCCGTTCGTATGCCCTGTGTGGTGGTGCATTGTTACTCGTTGATGCTTCACAAGGTATTCAGGCCCAAACTGTTGCCAACTTCTATTTGGCCTACAGTATGGGACTTAAGTTGATCCCTGTTATTAACAAGATTGACTTAGATCTGGCAGATATACCGCGTGCAATGGACCAAGTAGAAACTACCTTTGAGTTACAAAGAGAAGATTGCATTCCAGTTAGTGCTAAGACTGGATTGAATGTCGGGGCAATTATCCCTCTGATCATAGAGAAAATCCCTTCACCAACGGGGGATGAAAGTAAACCATTAAAAGCTTTGCTCGTGGACTCCTGGCATGATCCATATGTAGGTGTCGTGATGTTAGTGCATGTCGTGGATGGGCATATTAAAAAAGGTATGAAGCTTTATTCAGCTCATTCCCAACGTAGGTATGACGTGAAAGAGGTTGGGATAACTCACCCTGACAATTTACCGATGGATAGAATAAGAGCTGGACAGGTAGGATATGTTATTCCTGGAATGAAAAATCCCCGCGAAGCTCTTATTGGAGATACATTTTTCCAATCCGGGCATCACGAAGGATTGGAACCACTTCCTGGATTTGAGGAACCAAAACCAATGGTGTTTGTAGGTGCTTTCCCTTCAGATGGAACAGAATTCAATGTCATGGACGACCACATGCAGAATTTGGTTCTTAACGATAGATCTGTCACTTTAGAAAAGGAAACTTCGAATGCTTTGGGACTCGGTTGGAGACTTGGGTTTTTGGGTTCGCTACATGCCCTGGTATTCCAAGAAAGATTGGAGAAAGAGTATGGGGCAAAAATTATTTTAACTGCCCCAACAGTACCCTACAAGGTGATCTTTAGGAATGGTACTGAGAAAATTGTCACCAATCCAGATGGTTTCCCTTCAGCTGATCATATGCAAAACGTTGAAATGTATATGGAACCATATGTCAATACCATTATGACCGTTCCTGGTGAATATGTTGGTACTGTGATGACCCTTTGTGAAATCAACAGGGGTGTTCAACAAGAGCTAGAGTATTTGACCACAGGACAAGTGCTTCTCAAATACGAACTTCCGTTGGGAGAATTAGTCGAAGACTTCTTTGGAAAGCTTAAAGGTTGTACGAAGGGGTATGCTTCGTTGGACTATGAAGATGCTGGGTATAAAAGGGCTGATATTGTGAAAATGGAACTTTGTGTAAATGGAGAACCACAGGATGCATTGACTACCATCTTACACCGATCGCAGGTACAAGCTAAAGGTAAGGACTATGTGGCCCGTTTTAAAGAGTACTTGCGATTCCAATTGTTTGAGGTAGCAATCCAAGCTAAGGTAGGGAATAAGGTGGTTGCTCGTGAAACGATTAAGGCAAAGAGAAAGGATGTGACACAGAAATTGCATGCAGCTGACATTTCTCGTAAGAAGAAGTTATTGGAGAGACAGAAGGAGGGTAAGAAAATGATGAAGGCGAGCGGTAGGGTTACAATAAACCACGATGCATACCAGGCGTTTTTGAGAAGGTCATAAGGAGTTTTGATATTGGAATGGTGTTCCTCAATGATGATTTACTAGACAAAAATGAATCAATAGAACTTGTACATAATATTTATTTCGAAGGTTTCATTCTTGTTTTCTCATCCTATCACTCAGAGCGAAATGATAAACTAAGAAATTTCAGCAAAGTAGTATTGTGTCCTACAGTTGTAAGCCCATAGGTTGAGTATTTTTGGATTTCTCAACTCATCTTTTCTCCTTTAAGCTCAAATATGAAAATATTATATCTATTCTGTCTATGTACACTTGTGCATCTTCATTTATTGCATAAATTTCTTGTAGACCAAGTTGTTTGACTCATCCACATAACGGTAGCCTAAAGAATCCAAGAATTCTAAGAATTCTTCTTCCAGGGTTCCTTCAGGCAAACTGAAACCACACAATACCTTTCCTACATCATTTCCATGGTTTCTGTAGTGGAACAAAGACACATCCCAGTTAGAACGCAAACGATTCAAGAAGTTGTTCAAGGCATTTGGTCTCTCTGGGAATTCAAATTGAAATAACTTTTCTTGAGACTTACCTTCGACGAAGGCCGGCTTACCACCAATCATGTAACGACCATGAGATTTGGCCAACTCGTTGTCTGATATGTCAAATACTTCATAGTTATGTTCTGGGCTAGTCATAGCTTCCACAATAGCCGCTAATTCCTTCTTCTTGTCCAAAACATTGAATGAGATGTAGATATGGGCTTCGATGGCGTCACTTCTCCTATATGAGAACTCAGTGACAGCACGAGGGCTTAATATATTCTGCAAGCGAGAGAATTCACCAGGTCTTTCAGGGATTGTAACAGCAAGTGAAACTTCTCTTCCTTCACCAAGAACGGCACGTTCACTGACAAATCTTAATCTGTCAAAGTTCATGTTTGCACCACTTAATATTGGGACGTAAGTTTTGTCACTATGATCAATATCACTGTTTTCCAGTATATATTTCTTCATACCAGCAACAGAAAGGGCACCAGATGGTTCGGTTATCAGTCTTGTATCTTCGAAAATATCTTTGATAGCAGCACACAATTCATCCGTGGTGACACGTACAACTTCATCAACCAAAGTCTCACTAATTCTCCAGGTTTCATCACCAAGTACCTTAACAGCGGTACCATCAGCGAAAACTCCAACGGAATCCAAAGTAACTTGTGTCTTGGCTTGCAATGACTCATACATGGCATCGGCATCATATGTTTCTACAGCAATAATCTTGACATGAGGAGCAATCTGTTTCAAGTAAACGGCAATACCAGCAACTAAGCCACCACCACCCACAGGAATAAAAACAGCATTTAATTTGTCCAATCTAAGTTGTCTTGTAAGTTCTAACGCTATAGTACCCTGTCCTGCAATAACAAGAGGGTGATTAAAAGGAGGAATATTAGTATATCCATGCAAAGCTGAAAGACGATCACATTCACCTTTTGCAGAGTCAAAATCATCACCATACAAGACAACTTGAGAGCCTAACCTTGCAACGTTTGAATACTTAATGGAAGGAGTAGCTGTAGGCATAACAATAGTGGATGGAATTTTCAACTTGCTGGCTGAGAATGCAACACCCTGAGCATGATTTCCAGCTGAACAAGCAATGACTCCTGGTATTGGCTTCTTGCTATTGGAATGTAAATGAGAAACCATGTTATAAGCTCCACGTAATTTGAATGAAAATACTGGAAGCAAATCTTCTCGTTTAAGATACACGTTTGCATTACATTTCAGTGACAAGTTAACTGCATGTGCCAATGGAGTACCGACACGATCTACCACGTCGTATACTCTTGAGGTCAAGATCAACTTGATATAATCTGGGGTTCCATCAGGAAGGAAATCGGAATCATTCATCTCTGGATACTTACTTCGACATGAAGCTACTGTAGATGCTGAATTTGCTCTAAGTTGCATGAACTGCATCTTAGAAAGGGTCCTTTTTGGACCACATTGTCTTGCTACCACCAGTAACCTAGGATAAACCATTTTTGGATGTCAATACGAGTGTGATGAAGTTTTGAATAATTCTAGAATTTTTCACTGGTATCTATTGAATAGCCAACAATGTCGTGTCGATTGCAGCTAAAATGTCGCTGTAATTCATGCAAGTGACTCATCTCGTACGACAAGACATCATAAGGATGCAGCTTGGTACTTAAAACATAATCCGTTAGTGCTTAGGGCACTTAAGGTTTTCTTTTGAATAGAAGTATGTTTTCTGTGGATTTGCTGCTTTTTTCAATTCGTACTATGTGCTGTCACTATTCAATTGAAAGCTTCTTGAAGATTCGTGATACCCAGTTTGCAAATGTTTCTTTTTATCGCACTTAGGGGGTTATTTTGCAGTCAAATTACTTGTTTAAACTAAACTTCCCCTTAAGGATAGCAATTCAGTGTCATAGTGTCGTTAACAAGATTAAAGGACCCGATAGGCCTCAATTGTTTAATGCTAACAAGAAGTATAAGGGAGGTTGTAATTTTCAGTAAAGTGTGTTTCTTTGAATAACTGTTTATGTGCATTTGCTCTCCTTAACTTACCCTTTCACTTTCTCTCGACCACTTAAGAAACGGATTAACCATGGACGACATATGTATTCTTAACGGATTCGAAGCGGTCTTCTGTCTTAGTTGCATATCTAGAGCTTTGGTGATTTAAATAAAGGAGCACCTTAATCATGCATGCTGCCGCATGAAATTACCTTAACATGACCAATTAGCTGCATTTCAAATATAGACTAGTATATGCCTTGAAAGACCAAACTGGCAACGGAGAGATCCTTTTTCAATTGGAAATGAAGACCATTAACCAGTACCAATGTACTATCCTTAATCATTGTCAATGCATTGTATTATGATGAGTTGGTTTGTGCGTACTATTTAGAAGTTAGCAAGTGCAAGTATATAAGGAAGAGAATACCAAAAGATGGGAATTGGCTTCCATGAAACACAATCCACAGAAATGCAAGATGCTGCTACAGTTCTCGATCAACTTCTTGAACTGGTGTGATATTCGATGCGCAGGACTTTAAGAGCAATCTGTGGTTGTGGGGTCTTGCATAACTTGATCTGCTAAAGGAGGAACTACTTACTATGCTGGAGAAGCGTGCATATTTGTAGTATATGAATGTGGTAAAAACCCTATAAACTTTTCTCTCTCTTGTTGAGAGGATACTACGTTTATACTTCAACATGGACCTAGATGATTGGTGGTTGGATGAACAATACTCTTCCCACTCTCAAATATTTGAAGCCCATTCTGTATTTGAGAGCATAGATATACCTACATCTGCAGAAGTGAACAACTCTGCTTTGAAAATGGAAAATTTTGTTTGTCAAAGTCACCCATTGAGCTTAGAGCTACACGATAGTGTTGGTATTACAGATAAAGATAATGCTCATTCATTTGAAATCCCACCTGTGGAGAATATTGATCAAGCTAATTTAGACTATATTCTAACAGTCAAGACTTCCCCGGAAGAAGATGTTCTCGCCAGAATTAATCGTGCGAGCATTGATAGCACGGACGTATTCAGTAACATCCCATGTGTTTCCACCAAACAAACAGATTTTGGTGTATTGACAGGATTAGAAGGTACAAATACACCTTTGAGCTTGCCTCAAATAGACCAAAGTAGTCTCTACTATGATATGTATGGCTATTCTCCACATACCTTGGGAGGGCCATTGACCTGTTCATGTACCGGCTTCTTTGATGCTAAGGAGACTAGTGTGCCACATCAAGAGCAGCCTCACGAGTATGACATTTGGAGTTCGACGCCAAGCGTCCAAGAAGTTTCTGGCCATCATTCTGAGGTTCATAATGCTGATCAATTGAATCAGGCTGAGCCACAGAGTCAAATGGCTGCAAAAAGCGGATGGTTGCAATTACAAAAAGAAGTGTCAAATTCCACCAACAAGAAAGTATTAGGTTTAGAGGATTCCAGGAGCTACTTGGCGGATATGAGCTCTTTCATGTTTGAAAATGATAAAGAGACACCAAGAAAGGGTCGAAGCGAGTTCATTCTGAATTCTGATGAGGTTGGTGGAGACATCTGTGATGGTAACGAGAGAGTATACGCAAAATGCAACAATGCCAAACCAAAGACCGTTGTTGAAACCCATCTGGAGGGGGCGGAATATGCACTTCAGCAGGTTGAACAGGCACATAGAGAACGTTCAAGGTTAGTGAGTGCAAACGAATTGAAAGTTGAAAAGGCAAAATCCAATTTAAATAACAGGGCATCGAAGAAGCTATTTTCTGAGCACAATCATTGTCATTTAGAGGACCTATTCCTAGAGCTGGTTCCAAGGTGGGAAGTAACTCAAGAGCACAATTCTTTGGAAACTTTTGAAGCGGATCATTCCATGCATCCAATAGGACCACTTCCAATAAAATCCAAAGCTTTACATGTTCAGAAGAACACCCAAAACAGTTGCAAGGTCTCCGAACGAATGCAAGCAGCAGCATCTACAATTTTTGAACACATCAATTTGTTCTCGTCTGAATTTGATCTTCTAGCCAACCCAACTCATCTTGCTTTTGAGCACGAGCAATATTCAAGGTATGGCCAT
Source organism: Kodamaea suecica (assembly GCA_030558315.1). NCBI lineage: Eukaryota > Fungi > Ascomycota > Pichiomycetes > Serinales > Debaryomycetaceae > Kodamaea > Kodamaea suecica. The sequence goes on along the minus strand of JAJMSH010000007.1, from coordinate 308,882 downwards.
GAGATTGGGATTACAGTTCCACTTGCAAATCCATTCATTGGTACCGGCGACGGACATGTAATTTGTCAAATATACAAGTGGGTAGATGAAACCGATATCCCAATACCAGAGCACACATTAGAGTTGAAGTGTGATACTTTGGAACCTGGTGCTATCAGCAAGGGGGTCAAACGAACTATTGTTGAGGAGTTCAAAGTGGTTGATAAGTTCTTGGAAGAACTCAAGAACGGAAAGACGATGATGGTTCAAAAGGATTCCAAGAAGAAGAGGAGAAGCTCGCCCGGTATTGTCAAGCTTGATTGGCAACCTGTTTCGCTTTACCAGGCTGCGTACACTTCGCTTGATGTTTCTGGCTTTCAGAAGAGCAGCTACTATTCGGGTGTACCGATGGTGTCCTGTTTCGGGCTAGTTAATATGAGGACCAAAAGGGCATGGACTAGGGGCCCCAACAGGGTCTTAAAGAGTAGGAAATAGTGCGTTTACAATGGAGGCATTTGTATATTTCAGGGAAGAACTACGAAGGAGTACTAGATAGGAACAATAGACACACGGTTTAGATGTGGTAGTACAACGTAATGCGGTGTAGGACACATGGAGACCCTCGAATTTGCAGCCATCAAGGGCACGTGATTTCTGGGGAAAGAACAAGGGTACGAACTATGCTGCAAGACACTTGTTTATTACAACATACACAGAGCATTGTTCATTTAGGCGAGGCTTCAGGTATTATATTACTTGCTTTCAGGTATTGCATATATTACTCGTGGTGCTACTTCCATTATTGAAGCTGTTACTTCTCTAAACTAAACCACCCATAAACCTTAATGCACCCTTCAGCATTAATCCACCCTTAAACCACCCAACTAAAGGACACACATGTCCAGCCTCATGATCGTTTCCACGACCCCTCATGCTTCTCCTTCCTATTTGCCAATCCTGTCACCAGGAACCAAAGCACGTAATTTTTCACTAAATTTGTACGACCTGGCACGCTAAATTAGACTCTAATTTGCGAGCGACCCCCCCCCCCATCTCTCCAACCTCAGCAGTTTCTTTTCCCTTCCTCCTGCATCCCACTACCCATGTCACCTTAATCCTATCGAATCATTTGAAGGAAGTTTCAAATCATCATAATATCATGTCACGTGCAATTGTCACATACTACTTAGTTATCTCTAGACTATATAAATAATTAGGCAAGGAAGCAGAAGATTGGGATGGTTTTATGAGATAGCAAGATGAGCGTGAACCAAGTTAAGGCTGGTATGTTTATATTTAGGATGAGGGGGTGTGATGGCAGGAATTGCGACAGCAGAAAGTTAGTGTGATATCTTTTCGTGTGAGGGTCTAACAGATCTACGGACTCTGGTAGCTTTATTTGATCTTGCGATGACAGCTTTGCTGCTTTGACAACTTGGCCAACTCCCCAGGCCCCCAACTCCCACGTCTCGCACATATACTAACTAACAATAGTCACCCAGACTGTCGAAGACGTCGGGGGTACCGTTTTCATAACTCAACAGGCGAAGTCAATTACTTCATCGTTCAATATCGCTGATTCAAAGATTCTAATCGCAAATAACGATCCCTTCTTGGTCATAGATAACCATTTAGAAACTTCAGAAGACTTTACTACCATTTTAACCAATGGTACAACCATTTTCAAGAACTTACCATTCCTCTCATTGCAGAACTTCAAAACCCATGCGGTTGTCTCGCACGTCGAATTAGAGAACCATGATTATTCCCTTGTGACTATTTTGAGAGATTTAGGCTTCCCTATCTTGATTTCGCAAAGTGCCAAAGAGATCACTATCAACTCAAGATTATCCCACAACTTGGCCCGTCTCTCCAACTCCTTGGTTTTCCACTTCTATAGCAAAACTGATTACAATGATGCTGACTCCCTTGATGTCAAGGAAGATGTTTTAACTAAGAAAGGAAAGTTTGATTCGGCACCGGAATTATTCGCATACTTTGACGTTCAACCCTTTGAAGCTGTAAACAAGGTCTCAAATCCAACCCACTCCATTTTATACTTGGGTCAATTGTCCGATGAATTAGTGAAGGCCTCCACTACTGAGAAGGCCTTGTTGATTAAGGTTAACATTTATAAGCCTTTCCAGTTGAAGGATTTATTAAAGATAATCCCGGCAACAGTGGAAACAATCACCATTGTTGAACAAACATTAGTCCTGGCTGCTTCAACCTTTTCTCCACTTTTGCTTGATTTCTTCCAAGATTACTCAAAGTACCAACAGTTGAAGAACTTCACGAAGATAATCAGCGCCAGTTTCGGTGTTACTGGCTCTCAAAAGCAAGCAGTATCCAACTTGATTAAAAATGCTAAGTCTGACAACCCAGTTCAAAATGTCTCGTATGGTTCTGCTTCTTCCGGAGAAACTTCTTCTTCTGATCTTAATACTGCCATTGAAAGCGCACGTAAATTAGAGGATGCATACTTGAAGGTTTTGAACCAAATCAATCCTACAGACTTGAACTTGTTAAACGAATACAACTCCAAAGACGCAAGCGTATCAAACCCTGAATTCGGTTTTGGTTCGTTCTTGTTCGATGTCGAACAATCTGATCGTTTGGTTGACTTGGTTTCCCGTGCCATCCAAAAGAATGATTTCGCATCCATTGACAATGCCACCTTACTCTCGAACTTATCTAAGTGGTTGGTTCAAAAGAGAGACCTGGGTGTTGTGGATTCAAAATTAGCTGATGAAATAGTTTCTTTACTTGAATCATCAAGTTCTACCGAAGAACTCCTCCAATTAAAATCCCACTTCTACACTCCTAAGAACTGGTTGGTTGGCTCCGATGCGTGGTCTTACGATCTAGGTTCATCTGGTGTACACAATGTACTTAATTCTGGTAAAAATATTAACATGTTGATTATTGACTCAGAACCATACCAAGAAAAGATAAAGGCATCTTCTGTTGACGGCTTCAGAAAGAAAGATGTTGGTCTTTACGCCATGAACTATGGTGGAGCTTATGTTGCCTCTGTTGCTATTTATTCTTCATACACTCAAGTCTTGCAGGCTTTGATTGAAGCTGAGAAGTTCAATGGACCTTCAGTAGTCTTAGCCTACTTGCCATACAAGTCTGAATCAGACAACACATTAGAAATTTTACTTGAAACAAAGAAAGCTGTCGATTCTGGATACTGGCCATTATACAGATATGATCCGTCCATCACAAATGATAAAGATACCTTCAAATTGGACTCTTCCAACTTGAGATCACAACTCCAATACTTCTTGGACCGTGAAAACAAATTATCCATGTTAGCTTCAAAGAATCCATTATTATCAAGAAACTTGACTAAGACTGCCAACTCAGAAATTAAACAGAAGCTAGCTCAAATTGCAGATGACTCATTTGCTAAGTTATTACTGGGATTATCAGGCCCTCCGTTGACGGTTGCTTTCGCATCCGATGGTGGAAATGGTGAAGGTCTTGCCAAGAAGATCAACAGACAAGCTTTGGGTAGAGGACTTAAGTCTGTGGTTTTATCTATGGATGACTTATCAATCGAAGATTTCCCTCAAGAGACAAATGTAATATTTGTTGTCTCAACTTCAGGTCAAGGTGAATTCCCAGGTAACGGTAAGCAATTCTGGGATGCTTTGAAAATGAATAACACTCTCGATTTATCTTCCATTAGATACTCCGTATTCGGTCTTGGTGACTCTCAATATTGGCCAAGAAAAGAGGACAAGCATTACTACAACAAGCCAAGTAAGGATCTTGACGCCAAATTGAAATTATATGGTGCTGGTGAATTAGCTGAAATAGGTTTGGGTGATGATCAAGATGCTGATGGATTCAGTACTGGTTACAATGAATGGATTCCTAAGATTTGGAAGTCCTTGGGTGTAGATAACCTCGAGGGTGTCGAAGAACCAAAACCATTAACCAATGAAGACATGAAGATTGGTTCTGACTACTTGAGAGGTACCATTGCTGAAGCTTTGCGTGATCAGTCAACTGGAGCTATTGGTGCTGTTGATCAACAGATGACTAAGTTCCATGGTATTTATATGCAAGATGATCGTGATATCAGAGATGACCGTAAAGCTCAAGGTCTTGAACCAGCATACGCATTCATGGTTCGTCTTAGATTGCCAGGTGGTATCGCTACTCCAGAACAATACTTGAAATTGGACGAGTTAGCTGATGTAAGAGGTAATGGTACCTTAAAGATAACCACCAGAGCAACATTCCAAATGCATGGTGTTGTCAAGCACGACTTAAAGCCTGCAATCAGAGGTATGAATTCCGCATTATTGGATACTTTGGCTGCATGTGGTGATGTGAACAGAAATGTAATGGTTTCTGCTTTGCCTGGCAATGCAAAGGTTCACACCCAAGTTGCCGATATTGGTACTTTAATCTCAGAACACTTATTACCATCTACTACTGCGTATCACGAAATTTGGTTAGAAGGTGCTGATGAAGGGGACCAACCTGGCGATTCGGACAAATGGGCTGCTCGTAAGGAGGGTCCAACAAAGAAAAAGACTTTGGTTGCTGGTAATGCATTAGCTGATGTTGAACCTTTGTATGGAGTCACTTACTTACCAAGAAAGTTTAAGATAGTTATTACTGTTCCACCATTCAACGATGTTGATGTTTATGCTCACGATATTGGTTTGATTGCCATTGTAGTGGACAACATTGTTGAAGGTTTCAATGTTGTTGCAGGTGGTGGTATGGGAACTACACACAACAACAAGAAGACTTACCCAAGAACAGCTTCTATGCTTGGATATGTTTCATCAGAAGAAGTTCATATTGCATGTGAAAAGATTATGCTAGTGCAAAGGGACTTTGGTGACAGAACTAATAGAAAGCATGCTAGATTAAAGTATACTATTGATGACTTGGGGGTCGAAGTCTTCAAGTCAAAGGTTGAAGAATTATTAGGACACAAGTTCGCTGAACCAAGAGAATTTAAGATTGAAACTAATGTTGATTTCTTCGGCTGGACCAAGGACGAATTGGGATTCAACCACTTCACTGCGTTCATTGAAAATGGTAGAATTGAAGATACTGCTGACTTGCCTCAAAAGCAAGGTCTTAAAGAGGTGGCAAAGTACTTATTGGAAGGTAAGAAGTCTGGTGAATTCAGATTGACTGGTAACCAACATTTACTTATCTCAAATATTGAAGACCAAGATTTGGACGATGTTAAACAATTAATGAACAAGTACAAGTTAGATAACACGGCCTTCTCAGGATTGAGGTTGTCATCAGCAGCCTGTGTTGCTTTCCCAACCTGTGGCTTGGCCATGGCTGAATCAGAACGTTACTTGCCACAATTAATCTCGAAATTGGAAGTTGCATTAGAAGAATATGGTTTAAGACATGACTCTGTTGTGATGAGAATGACTGGTTGTCCTAATGGTTGTGCTAGACCTTGGGTTGCTGAAATTGCTTTAGTTGGTAAGGCATTTGGAGCATACAATCTAATGCTTGGTGGTGGCCATCATGGTGAAAGATTAAACAAGATTTACCGTTACTCTATCAAAGAGGATGAAATTTTGGATATCTTGAAGCCGCTTTTCAAGAGGTGGAGTTTGGAGAGAAATGATGGTGAACCATTTGGTGACTTTGTAATTAGAATTGGAATTATAAAACCAACTGTGGAAGGTAAGTTCTTCCACGATGATATTCCAGAAGAGGCATAGGCTATCTGATGTTTTCAGTTCTTGTCTGGGACAATTCTTGAAACACTTGTATATTTATATATTTGTTTATTTAGTTTAATTGATGCTAATGACTATTCACGTTTTCTATGATCATAACAGGTTGCAGTGTAAGGTGCGAAGTTGGAGCGATTCAATGGTAGATATGATGTGCCGTACTGAGTGCTTAATGCTGTTGGCTCAGTACTACTTGATCAAGATTGATGTACGAGTATGCATGTACTTCGACTGCATTAGTACCAACTTGGAGGGGAAAATTGTGAGTGTGCCGTTGATTTTCAGGCAGTGTATCTTCATTCTCGGAAGTTAAGGAAGTACAGAGGTTCTTTCCCTGCTAGATAGTTTAGTATAGTTTAGTATACAATGCCCGTAGTAAACAATACCCGTAGTATACAATACCCATCAGTTCTTTTGATCGCTATCGATAATGATTTCATCCTAAAGATTCCTTTCAAAGCAGCAATACATGTACTCCAGAATTACGATTGATAGCCACACTAACTACTGCGCCTGAAGTTCTCTGAGTTCCTACCTCTTTGTAGCTTCCGAATCTTCCCTGGACTGCCACTAGAGTGTGAATGGTCAGTTTCACCCAACCTCGTAGAATATGAGCTCTTGTTTATTGCATTCTGGTTATTTGATGTGAAGAACACAGAATTTTGGGAGTCTGATTGGAAAGAAGTCTTTTCCTCCAACAATTTAACATCTCTTAACAAGTTTCTTATAGTTGGTTTATGGTGCCTTTCGATTTGCAATACATCTTTAATCCTAACGTTCCATAGGGTTGGACTAACTGTGTTCACACGTCGAAGTACCTTCTGCTCAGCTTCCTGAGTCAACTGGAAAGCCTTAGCTCTTATTTGCTCCAAATTAAGCAGCGATTCTCTTTTGAAATGCCGTATTATGCGCTCCTTTTCTTCTAACGTATACATTGCATTCTACTTTTTAAAGGAAGACTACCGAAGCAGTTGGGTCGATGGAATCTGTTTCTGAAATTCGTGAAGTCATATTAGGACGTGCGCGTGGCTAAATATTTGGTATTGGATTTCTTCACGGTGGCAATTGAAAGTTAGCGTTGAACATCACCAAAGGAAGTGGCTTATCAGGAAACAATCCATAATACATTGAGAAACATAAGCCGATTGACGTTCAGACCGAATAATTGAAGTCCTTAGGTTCTTATAGACGAGTTCCCCCACCTTAATTTCCCTCCTTTTTCCACTGTCAATACTCAATTGAACACTCCAGGATGGTGCTCGAAGCTACAATGATAGCCATTGACAACTCTGAATATATGAGAAATGGAGACTATCCAACCACAAGGTATGAAGCACAGTTGAATACGACAGAATATATCTTCCATAACAAGATCAATTCAAACCCAGAGAATACCGTTGGTTTGTTGGCATATGGTGGAAATGGCCCCCAAGTATTGTCAACTTTAACCACAGATTTCGGTAAGATCTTATCTGGGGCACATGAAACCAAGATTGGTGGAGAAAATCACTTCTCAGCAGGCGTTCAAGTTGCTGCCTTGGCCTTGAAACACCGTCAGAACAAGGTTGGTAACCAAAGAATCATAGTGTTTGTTGGTAGTCCAATAGAAGATTCTGATAAGGAGTTGGAGAAATTAGCAAAGAAGATGAAGAAAAATAATGTAGCCATTGACGTTATAAATTTCGGGGAAGAAGGTGTCAACACAGCCAAATTGGAGAAGTTCAATGCAATCATAAATAACCATGATAACTCTCATCTTGTGACTGTGCCACCTGGTCCAAGAATGTTATATGAAGTTATTGCAAACTCGCCCATTCTCCTCGAAGGTGGAATGGATGGTGGTTCTGATGGGTTCGGCTTTGGTGCTGGTGGTTTCGGTGGTGCAGATGGAGATCTCCTCGACCCTTCAATGGACCCTGATTTAGCATTGGCATTGAGACTTTCCTTGGAAGAAGAAAAGGCAAGACAAGAAAGAGAAACTGCAGAAAAGGCTAAGCAGGAGGCCTCTGCTGCCCCAGTTGCTGAACTCAAGAAGGAAGACGACACTGATGGTCCAGACGGTGACGTGAAGATGGAAGGTGCCTAGAAAATACACATTTATTCTCCGACTTTCTGTATAAACTGTAGTAATGGATATGTCCTACGTTACGTGCGTTTTTTAGTAATTGTTTGTTAACCTGGGCGGATTCGTTTTCTTTCATTGATGCTGCAACTTTCCCAATCGGAATGTGATTTTTAAGTTGCAAAAACGTTTGCATCTGCTTTTTTACAAACAGCAATACCAGTGATATAATGGACAGAGGCAAGGCAAGGCATATGGTAGACAGCAGTAACACTAGCACGGCAAGCAGAGCCTCAGAATCAGCAGGAAAAGCAGGGAATATGCTTACCGCTACAAACATAGATGTTGATGAAGCGAAAGTCAAAGTAAGCCAAAGTACTATTCCAGTCAATGGAAAAAGACCAACTTGCCAATTGGGAACCTTCACTACACCCTCAAAAGAACCAAAGGATACTTCAATTACATTTATTAGCCCCGCAAGCGAAAGTCAGATCACTTCAATTGCCTTAACCAGAGCCCATTTTTTGGACTCTTACTCAAAGGTATGTATGTTCCATACACATGTGTCCCATATATATTTTCTATACTAACTATTGTAGGGTAAATGGAACTTATCAAAGGTGCCATGCCCCCCGTTCTTCGAAAACGTGGGGTTGATGCAGCCTCCAGACTGTTATAGCGAAACTATGCGTCGTAGACCGGTGGAGAAATATGCAACGTTAGAACACTGGCATGATAAGTCTCTATTCAAGAAGACCATCAGTAATTTGAGAAAGAGTTTCTGTGTCTCCGGTGTTTCCATTTCACTAGTTGAAAGTCATCGTACGCTGATAAAAATTGAAACGCTATTAGATTTGGGAGATATTCCAAGAAGTGTATCACTTGATGCTCACACCATATTGTCTCAAGGATACTTCTTATTATTGGACGCATCAAAAGATTGGAGAACGTCAAACAACCCATTTGTCACAGGGATTCCTTATATCAAATTTTATTGTGGCGTACCCTTAATGACTTCAAAGCGTGAAATAATTGGTGTGTTGGCGATATTCGACTCCTGCGCCAAACCAGAATTCCTGGATGAAGCTTGCAAGAAGCTAAATGCAATTGGCAAAGATGTCATGCGGATATTGGATACCCCAGCACTTGAATTAAGAAAGGCGTATAATTTAAATCACTCCTTATCATTGAATTCATTAGATCGAAACTTACCTTTGAATGATGAATTGAATGAGTTGAGCTTGAAATTGGGGAGGGCCACCAGCAACAAATCTATGTTGAGAACAGTATTCGAGAAGGATGGCTCAGGGGGTCCTTATTCACAGAATCAAAACTTCAGGTTCACTACGCTAGGAAAGGATTATGATCATAATGATTCAATTGAAATCATACCAAACAAGTATCACGTATCTGCTCGAAACTCAGAAGTAGAAGGGATCAATAATAAGTACTTGTGGGATAAACTCTTCAAAATCGGTTCTTTGAAGAATGCAGCCATGGCACTAACCAAAGTCATTTGCTTGCATTATAAGGTTGACTTTGCTTATATTTTGGAAATCAGAATTGCAGAGCCGTATCAGATATCACAAGAGTATTTCCCTCGAACTGAATCCAAAATTGAAGCAGAGAATTTTCGATATGCCAACAAATTAATCAAGCAGTCTAACTTAGATGATGAGTTCATGAGTCGGATTATAGGTATTCATGGCTCGAAGTACACCTCATTGAATTTTGAGAACTCAATTCACCATAAAGCATTCATTTCCGAGTTTGGGATTGAATATAAGAATTTGAATACGAACTCAATCTACAACAAGGGAATTATCATGCCCTTCCACAGACATAACTCGAAACTTGTAAGAAAGTTCAAGAGCAGTCGTGGAAAATATACCCTGGAGAAGGACCAAATGCTTGATATTAACTTGAGAAGTGGTGGATATCTCATTGCTTTGTTCAATCAGAGTATCAATACCGAATTTAGTCTGGAGAAGATCTCGAAAGTATTTGAAAACACTTGTAACTTGAGAAAGATATATATCACTTCATGACCCATGTTGATCTTCTAGTAGTGTGAAATTCAATGCTAATTTAGAAAAAGTAAGACTTTACTTCACACGAATGAACACTTGAGCAAATCAAGAAAACTCTCGTAAAAGCTCTTGCTCGTAATCCTCAATATCTATCTGATCTTGGTTGTCAAATTCAGTTTCGTTTGGGAAATCTTCATTGTCTTTAGGTTGATTATTTTTTGATACACTCTCCTGATTTTTCTGTTTTGTCTGTTTTGCATTCGTGTCAAGCAAGACATCATCATCAGAGAAAGGATCGTCATCTGATGGCACTATAGGAGCTTCAGTTGCTACGGCACCAGTGAAAACAGATGTGTGCTGAATCGATGATTCTTCTGTATTTTCGTTTCTTTTGCTATTACTTTCTATGCTTTCTGTACCTGATGGTTCTTGCTCAGTTGTAGGTTGTACAATTTGAGGTACCAGGTACAAATCGTCATCATCTTCATCACCAATGAACAAGCCATTGTTTTTCAGTATTCTTGGTCTATTCATAAAACTCCAATCATCATCTTCATCTTCATCATACTCATCTGTAGCCGTATTTTCTTGAATTTCGGATGGTCCGCTAGTAATTTCACCTTCGCCAGTAGCAAAGTCGTCGGTGTCATCAGGACGATAGCCATAAAAGCCCTTCTCAATTTTCAATTTCTCCAACTCAATGTCGATCAATTCTCGACGATATAACTTTAATTGACCCAGCTTTGCCCCTAAAGCTCGAAGTAAGTGAATGCAATCTTTAAACTTAGACTTTGGGAATAAACCATGACACCAAAGCTGGTAAAATTGTAGCACTGAAGCTAAATTTTGATATTCATGTTCGAACTTAGAAGTTTTTGTTATGCTCTTACCAGTGTACTTTTTCTGGAATTGTTTATCACTCTTGGCCAAGATCCTTGTAACCTTGGAGTGATTTGCAACTAAGTATGATAGCCCATTCTTCTTGTCCATAATACGTTCGTTATCTAGTCTTGCGACTTTGGTACGTTTGGTAAGCTTAAGGGTTTGATCCAAGCCCAATACATCATCTGTATTGATGGGATCATCGTTGAATTGTAGCTGTGAAGACATGGCACTTGGAGAAAGAGTGTGAGGAGTTTAAAAATTCAAGACGCGTTTTAATGTTTTGATAAAATGATGCTCCCTCATCTCCAATAAGATTATCAAAGAAGGTAGGCGGAAGGACCACTAAGCAATTCCTGTGCCTCGAAGTCTTATCAATTGCTCTGTGTCTCACTAGGACTGTTATAATGGAAACTAGAGCTTCAAAGGATTAATATTGGGATTTACACCTGTTCCTTGATGATGAGGTATTAGTTAAGAAGGAAGAGGCACTATGGTCTTGATTCACACGAACAAGTTCGGCATGTTCGTTTTCTTTCGTACATCGAACTATCCTCAATCTCCGGAGATTATCGTTCTAGAATTATAGCTCTTATGTGCATAATACCATGCATGCCTTCATCATTTACTCGTGAATCTATCTTGATCCATCAAGGTTGAAGGTAATACTACAATAAACTATATACTATACAGGAATATAGATGTGAAGTTTTTTAGTCCAGTAGAAGTGAAATCTTGCAACCACTTTCAATCACAACTGAAAACTACTCAGTAATGTATTCCACTGAATACTTACCGACTCTTGGTGTGATAACATGTGTGCTAGAGTTTCCCCATGATGCCTCAGCTGTTTCACTGATCAATATCTCGAGGAAGAATGAATTGGTGGTCACTACAAAAGACGATAATGCCTTTAATATCGTGCTTCCAGTTAATGTATCTAACCCAAGCAAAATTGTTCTTGCAAATCTCAAGAAAATTGACGAATGCTTAACTGTTTCCATCAAACTTCTGCTTGAAGGTCTGCCCAAATCAGCAGAAACTGCCCCCTCTTCGAAATGGTCCTGTAGAGACTTGGTTAACAAGACAGACAAGGATCAAATTACAAATGCAAACCAATTCAGGTTTTGTTGTTCGAATTGTAATAGTACTATTCTTGACTCTAATAAGTACAAGTTTATGGATATGCCTTCTGAATATTGGTTTGAACTCATGGACTTTTGGCATTGTCATAAACCCTTGAACAAGAAAGACGTTTCTGAAAAGGTATACGGTGGAGTTTTGAGACCTCCTAACGACTTTTCAATAATCATTGGTAGTCATTATTTCCTTTTGAATAAGCCAAACGCAAATATGAAAGTTGAAGAACAATGTGTACTATGTTCAAATTGTAACTCCTTTGTCGGAGATCTTAATGACAAGATGGTAAAGTTGTTAAAATGGAAGTTGAAATTACTGTCAAATTCAGTCTCAGAAGACTACTCACAACACTTGATCATATACAATTCAATCATAGACAAGATCAACTCTTTGGCAATACGGAAATTTAAGTTTAAATTGGATGGTTCAAGTTTCTATATTTGGGTGTTGAACTTAAACCTAGATGTATCTGTGGATAATCAGGTAATGCATAACTGCCTCAAGATCTTATATTATAAAGACGAATTCAATTTCAAGCTGAATGAAATCATTTTCGATGATTACGAGCAGTTTGATCTTATGTACCCTGAAATCATCCAAAATTTCATCGACAGGCTATCAAGATTGAACCAGTTGCTACCTGTTTCCAGCAGGCATTTGATGATGAATTCCATAAGGTTTAATATTAGCTATCTTCCACTGGGAAACTAGAGTCAAAATACATTATCTAGACTACAATGAAATTTCTAATTTTACAAGATTTCTTTACTTTATTTAAGTTTGAAAAGGTCATTTGAACTGCTCACTTCGAGTAATGTAATTTAATGTCAAACCATTCTCTTGCCTTTACTTCTTCTGGAGTCAACGAGACATCACCGTAAGTAAGTGGTCTAAAATAGAAGTAGAACGAAATAATTGCAAAGGATGCAACACTTACTATAACAATGATCTTGTACTTTACCACACCCTTAGGGCGAGATCCAGTTGCACCATTATTGGAGGTGATAAACTCAACCAAACCCCCCGCAAATAATGATGCAAGCAAATGGGCTGGTAAGTAATGATGCAAGAACTTTTGACGGTTCATTAAGAAGAATGGGAAGTAATGGGCTGCCCATCCAATAAACAAGAATCCTAGAGTATTGTACAATCTTGATCTTGCTTGAGGGTTAATCAAGTGCAAGTTACGACGACGGGTTAATTGGTCAGCCAAAACTAAGCCAACGTAAATGGCTAAGAAACAAACTTGCAACCAGAAACCAACAACGTTACCTGTGAAGAAGATTTGCTTCTTGGAGTCATTATCATTCCAGAAGGAAACACCCGATAACGCTAATGGCCAAGAATCAGGTTGAGAAGCGAATGGGTGCTCTGAGGTTAATTGGTTGTTGTGGTGGAACATCAATAATTGCAATTCCCACCACTTCTTGAAGAATGGAATAGGCTTAACAATCTTTTCGATTTGAACCAGTCTTGAATCATCTTCAGCAAGGTTGACAATATCGTCAATGGTCCAAATGTTATCTTTGTCCAGGATTTTTTTGTTACCTGAGACTTCTTGATGTCCGAAACCCCACTCAGGTAAGACTTCATCATCATGAGTCCACATTGCAACGACAGTATCAACATGAATAAGCTTCAAAGAGGTAGCCTTTGACTTGACCAACTTACGTTGTGGATTTGAGTTTGATGCAGCAGAAGCGTGGCGAAGTTTGAATAAAGTCTTATTGTATTGGTGAACGTCGGCTTCTTCATCATAGGCAATTGTAAATTCTTCATTAGTGGCCTTCAACGGAGATGCGACATCATGAGTAAGCAAGTAACCACCAGTACCAACATGTCTCAATCTGATGACATCATTAGTGTACACATCAGGTTTACCTTCCACCACTTCAGTTGGAATGATTTCCCAATGGTTGTTGGCATCCAAGCCTTCCTTACTATCAGGATCAAATACACAAGTGACTTGTTGAGTATTAGAAGAGACTCTTCCATCTTCATAACGCAATGGGTAATTAAATTTGTGGGAATGTAAGAATGAATCGGTATCCTTGTGTTTAAAGGTGATATGATCAAAGAATTGAACAGTCTTAGATGCCTTAGCCATTGGAGATTCTTCCAAGGTTTCTTGGAACTCAGCAGACATGAAACTATCGCCAGTACCAGATTTCGTTAAGATGGCAAAATGCAAGTAGAACCAAAACAAGTAGATACAGAACGGTAAAACTATGAGAGACCAGAGTCTAGCAAAGAAGTGTTGAGCAACCACATCAATGGTCAATCCCTTTTTGTAGTCCAATAACATCCATAATTCATGAATTACAGCAATTCCGATTGTAACATAAGTGAAAACACCAACGTACTTGGTAGATATGACACAGGATAACGAAATACCAGTTGCAGTGAGCCATGCCCACCAATATTTGGTGAATGGCTGTTTACGGTGTGTGGAGAACTTGACATAAGTGAAGATTGTGAATGCAACAGATAAGATCAAAGTTGCATCCAATAAAATCAATCTTGAATCGGCCACTTGTGCATTATCAAAACACACCAAGATTGATGATAAACAACAAGCAGGCACTGAGAAGCCCAAACTTTTCATGGTTAAGAACATAATAGGAACAACCAAACTACCTTGAATTGCCAGAAAGGCTCTATAAGAGATATAAGGGACATTGTTATCGATGTATGAATCACCGATGTTATCGAATTTGAACTTACCATCATAGCCAATTAACCAACCAACACCAGCAATTAACAACTTGGCGAATGGAGGGTGCAAGTCAAAGAAGTACTTACGTTCCAAGTAAAAGGACGCGAATTTACCAAAGTGTACTTCATCAAACACAACCTTGTTTGGGTGACCAATCTTGGTGAATCTTGTATAACATGCCATCGCAGTTACCAATGCCAATGCAATATAGTACTTATGTGCGGGGTCCGGCTTTGCATAGACAACTTTTGGAGCATCGTTAGGCTCTTCTTCAACCACTGGTACAGTAGCAGGCGGTTTCTTGGATCCTCTGTTACGAACAGCTTGCGAGGACATGATTATCAAGCTAATGCAATTACGCTGCAAGGTGTAGGGAAGATGAAAAGTGGAGTCTAAAAATTCTTTGAAAAAACACGTACGCAAGAATCGGTGTGAGGAAGAGTGAAAAATTTCTAATGTGGGGCGATACGGAAGTGAAGGCAGGAAGGTATTAGAGGAGCAGAGATTGTGAGAACTGGAGATGGAGATGGAGGTGATATTGAAAGTTGGGAGTAGTTATGGAAGTGGGGTTGGGTCAAGTTTATTAAGAAATTGATATTTATCTGGCACTAAGTGCAAAATATATGTGAAATATAAGAGAGAGATGGGTACCAGATTTGCAGTCACCAGTTCGGATTTGCAGCAGCCCTTATAGTTGGATTAAGTTGATATGAAAGGAGATGCGTCAAAGCTGGTTATAATGGGATCCTACATTAATGAATATGACTTCAATGAATATGACTCTAATGAATGGGCACTATTGTATGTGACTCCAACTCATACTTTGTGAATGCATATGGTTCAAGTTCTAATCGATATGACCAAATATTTAACAGTCGTCTATTCAGTATCAACGATTTTATCAACTACTTTCATTCCTTCTCCATCACTCACATTATCTTCTTAGATCTCTTTTGGTAACCACCTCTACCTCTTATAATCGGAGGTTGTTGAGTAGCATTGATATTAGAAACAGCAGTATTATTGGCCCTAGAAGGTTGTTGAGGGTAGCTTAAATTAACGAAGTGAGGTGCACTTGGATTAGGTTGTGTTTGAGTAACCCTGTAATTATGAATTGAGTTTGATGGTGACGAAGTGGTATTATTATAGTTGAGTTGTTGAGGAGGTGAATGATGAGATTCGAGCGATGAATTTGATTTGTTCCTTTCATAAATTTCGTTGCCTCTGATCCCGCTGACTCCACTTGAAGTCCTTGAGTATGTGTTTGGAATCATAGCTGGGTAGGAAGAGGTCAATTGTAGAATTTTGGTATCTCTTTCTGCAATTAAGTTTTCATATTTGGTAATAACATTTGTGAGCTCTTGAAGCTTTCTTTCATGTTGAATATTCTGCAAATCAAAATTACGGGTCCAGTCAAGCTTCAGGTATTCCAACTTCTTTGCATATTTGTTCTTAAGAATATCATGTAAATCTCTTGCTTGCTTCAACTGTAATATCAATTGGCTGTTCTTATCCTTGAGAGATAGTATTTGGTTCAGCAACTTAAAGACCTTGTTCTCCTGGTCCGTCACTTCCTCTACTTCTTGGAGTTGAGTGATTCCATTTGGATTGGCTTCTTCATCTGGTGCATTCTTTGTTTTTAAGTCCTCTTTCTCTTTCTCAATATCGCTTATCTTCATCTTCAAGTTTATAATCTCAAAATCCTTATTAGGTATTATCTCTTTCAATAACTTGTTGAGATTGTTATTTGCTCGAGCATTTTCAGTCAACAATGCTTCGAATTTGTATTTCAAACCATCTCTTTCTGTCTTGAGTCTAGAAAGCCTATCGACTAATATATTATCAGATTTCCTTTTCTCCTTATCATCTAACCGATTTTGGAGCTCATTCAAAGTTTCAACAGTTAAGCTATGTGTTTCCGTAAGATTTTCCAATTTATCCAATAAGTTTTGAAGCTCAGAAACCCTAGAGTCATCTTGAATAGCCAGACGTTGTTTTAAATAATTATATTTATTCAATGCAACCATATGGTCTGAAAATTCAATCTCATTCTTAAGCAATAGTATTTCCCTTTGAAAAAAGTTAAGTGCTGTCCCGACAGACTTTGTGCCTAATGATTCTTTATGAACAAATGCTGTTTCAACAGATGTTGTGGGAGATGGCATTGGGTTCGATAAAACTAGAGAATTATCAACAATACTGGAGTTACGCCTTATCTCTCCTAGGGGCGAAGCTAATGTTAAGGATAACGAACCACCTCTTTGCTTGGGTCCAAATAGAATTTCATGACTTGTGAATAAATCTTGCATCGAATCATTCATATCAGCTTCTATTTCATCTTTCCCTTCAAATTTAATATCTTTGAATTTGATCTCTTCAAATGTAGTACGACTGGGGGCCAAAGCCTTATTCAGGGAGTCTCTAGCCTGAAAGTATACTACGTCAGAAGATTTTCTGGAAGAATGGTTGTCTGCCGAAATGAAACTGAGGTTGTTAACTGGTGTGTGAAATGAGTTCAAACTACGGTATGAATTATCCAGATTGCACAGCAATGTGGTATTCAAGTTGTAACATTGAACTTCGATTTCACGGACACCAACACAGTCCATCCATTCTAAAGGATCGAAGAGCTCATTTTGTTTAGTAAAATAGATAAACCTTGGATGCACAATTAAGTCCTTTGTAAATTCCTTGAATCTATTAACAATCAGTTCGTTCACGTTTGGAACCTTGAGAAGGGTTGTAGGGAAATTTTGAAGATATAGTGATGGAGAGTTCATGAAGTTTGATAGGTTAATGGGGTATAAACCGTACAATAAAGTTCCGAAGTGTGTCCATTTCAATGTCTTTCCAAGCCTAATTGTGGCAACAGCAGGTTTCCAATCATTCAAGGGCTCTTTTCCAATATCTATTTCTGGCAGTTGCATTACTCTGGCAAAAATAAAGAATAGTTCTGAAAGGTATTTTTTGACCTTGGAGCATACTTGAGGTAGCAACATTGTAAGAACTGTTAGCCCTGCTTGCATTATGTGCTCATTTGAGTCGTAAATAAGACAGTTCAATAAATTTTCGAACAAATCTGTGGAGACTATTTCAGCTGTATTTGGCAATGTTTGCATCTTCTGTGTATTCGGTGTGCTCTTACCCATAGTTAAGTCTTGAATATTTTTCTTTTCTAAATCGTTGAATGTTTGTCCATTAAGCATATCCTTTGAAGCAGGAGAATCGATTGATTCCGTAGTGTTGGAGGCATCTTGAACGTTATCCCTCGCAGCAACAATAGCTGAGAGTAAAGATAATGTCTCCAATCGTTCGCTTGGATTCACGATATGCAAATTCAATATGTTGAAGTAAGTCTTTGTATTCTGCAGTCCATACTCTAATAAAAATTTCCAACTATTCAACTTGATAAATCTCACACGTTCTTGGTATATTTGAGTGTCCATGTCTCTTGCTAGCAAGTTGAGAACATCGTTGTGGTTACTACCTACGTAGGCTTGAATGACAAATTCGATTGTCAATTGGGCAACACTTTGTCTATATTCAAACAATTCTGGATCCCTTGTAGGTAGCACATTAATAGTTGCTCGTAGGAATTCTCTGCACTTGTCAACGAATTTGATATCAACGGATGCGCTATCGACAGATGGCTTCAAATAAGTCTTTAGCCATAGTTCGACTTCAGACTTGCTTAGCACCGGTACCAATTGTATTAAAATATCAAGGAACAGCAACTCTTTGTTGAGTGAATTGGATGTTTTCATGTAGGTATTGTAGATTCTGAACAATTCGTTATTGATATTAGTGGACTGCTTGATGATTTGAACGGTATTATGTCTTTCAAGAAACACCTCTATGTTGTCTTTTAATTCGTTATCGAGATGGGTATATTGAGTGGCATCATTCCAATTGTCAAAGATTGCATTTATCGCCCGTATTAGCGACCTGGAAGACCCAGCCATTGTCTATTAAGAAATCGTGGATACAATGCGGTGGTGGTTCAATTCAAGAGTGAATTTTTCAATTGACTTTTTTGGAAGCGTTTGTACACGAAGAACTGGACCTTAGGGAGGGTCCTTCTAAAGAAGAGGTTGTTAGTAGTTTGCTGGAAACACGAAATTGTAAGAATGGGTGCATTTTAACTCAAGTGTCTCACTGGAATAGCTATCTTGTAGCATGCTTCCTTGTCGTTCTGGTTGTTTTGGCAATAATAATCTTTAGAAGAACTATATTATATGCAGTTGCAAAATAAAGGAGCTTTATGCTAGTTATTTTAGTTAGTGGTTACTTTGCTAAGCAAAGAGCTTACCTAGAATTACCCGCCATGAGGACTGTGATTGAAATCTTCGTTTCAATGATCAATTCTATTTAAATTAAGTGGATACAAGTTCCCCATAATCAATAATCTTCAGTATTTTCACCTTCTTTAGTATTTGAGTCTCTCTAGTCGCAAGTACTCATCAAGATTCAACAACCTTGAACGAGCCTTCAGACACCTCCTCCAAAGGCTCAATTAAGTACCACCACTCTAAGTCAAAAGCTTTGAATATACCTATGATTTTATCGCGCCTGCACATAATCTAGTAAACAGTACAGTTTGTATTCAAGAAGCTTGAGATGGATCATGAGTATCTGTTCAAGACAAGTCCAATCTTTACTCTTCTTTAGACCAACAATAATGGTTGACTTTCTTAGTGTTATCGATAAAGTAGATAACTTCACGTATTATGAAGACAGATCTTACTACAAACTACTTACGCATGATGGCAAGGTCACCTTAGGATTGATTGACCAGACAGTTGTTGAACACCTTAAAGATCGGCCTGAGTTTCTACATGGTGAAAGGAAGATCCAGATTCATTCACAATTCGATACCTTCGAGAAGAGGAATTCAATGTTTAAAGAGCTTGCATTGGAACTAAAAGGTCTCTCACAATTTGAGGAAGAATTGGCTAAAGGTTGGAGGGATGAGCTATATGTTGTCTACAATCCAAGCACTGTTCCTTATGTGTTGATTGAGCGTGCGTTTTCGGTTTTGCTTGGTGTTGCCACATATGGAGTTCATCTCAATGGATACGTGCTGCCAAAGAACTCGTCTAATGGAAAGCTCAAGATGTGGATACCGCGTAGATCAGATACAAAGCCGACGTTCCCTTCAATGTTGGACAATACCGTGGCTGGTGGAATTGGTTACCCTTACGGCATAAGGGAAACAATGATTAAGGAATGTTATGAAGAAGCTGGTTTACCTGAGGAGTTTGTTAATTCGCATGCAAAGGCCGCTGGTAGAGTTCAATATATTTACCAGACTTCAAGAGGCAGAGTTCAACCTGAGGTCGAATATGTATACGATATCGAATTCCCCGACGAGACCACTGTAATTCCACATCCTGTTGATGGTGAGTCACAGGACTTCCAATTAATGGATTTAGATGAACTTATGGAAAGATTTGGAGAATTCAAACCAAACTGTGCATTGGTTATCATTGATTTCTTTATAAGGCATGGATTCTTAATCAAGGAAGATGAGCCAAATTATGATCAGTTGTGGTCCAGGTCCCACAGAATTTTCCCTTACCCTACAAGGGGAATTGAAGAATAGTACCCGATCCTTCGCGTCCATGGAGAATATACGTTGGGATAAGTTGGAATTTGACAAAAGGAACTCAGTAGAGGTATGCTTCAGATGTTGGAACAGACTGGCCTTTTCTTCAATATCCCACAACGGGTCTCGCTCAAGCTAAAATACCCCACCGTTTGAACTACATATTGAACTGAACACCTTCTACAAACACATAGACTTGCAAGATACACAATTTCAACAGAATACTTGATTACCTTCCTCAAATTTACAAAGTGCATCGAGCTTTCTGCTCTCACCTCCCGTACCACGGCACACAATTTCCACCTCAATCTCTCTGAGTATCCTCCTCCCTCTTATTTACCCTCCTCCCACTCCTTTACCCTCCTCCCACTCCTTTACCCTCCTTCTCTACCGTTCCCTCCACTACTTCCAGTTTTTGCAGCTTTGCCTGCATGCAATCACCACCAAAATTTGGGCCAAATTCGAAACAAGAGTCGAATCTTAACGGCACCCTCTTCTCTCCTACGAAGCAAGATGAATCGCTCCATATCATTCAACTCCCCTGATGCCTCGGATAAGAGCAATAACTCTGAGGTTCTCATCCAGAAAATTCGCGAGTTCACCCAGAGTCAAACTGCTGACACCCATATACGCAATGGGATACGGTTGCAAGACTTCAATGTCAGACTAGATAGTTTGCAAGAATATACCTATGAAATCGTCGGGCTATTGAATAAATATCCATACAGTACACATAAGATATTGTGGTTACTATCGATCAAGAGCTTACTAGAGCAATTGATTAAGTTTGTTACGTTCTTTGATACCTACTACTTACGCTCATCTATTGAAGATTCATCTAATCATTTGATCGAGGTAATTGACAAGAGGTTGAACCAATTGGTCGATGACTATTCCAAGCTCCAAATCAAGTTCTTGAATCTCTTAAGCACTAATGACTACTTATATAGTGATTTATTCGAACCATTTTTACAATTGATTTCCACTTCGTTGGAATTAGTGCTAATCGATAGGTCCAACTTGGCTGGATTGGGCCCGATTCAAAGGATCCTTATTGAATATTTTGCATTCATAGGGAAACCAAAATACAAATTAGAATATCACTTCATCTTGGGTCAATTTTTCCCAATAGTGTCCCAATTCATCAAGGTAATTTATGAATTGGGTGAATCGTCATTACTCATTCCATTTGTGGAAAACAAGTTCATCAACCCTAATTTACCAATTATATTGATCCAGAAGACGACTGTCAATCTTGTGGACTTGACCAACTTTTTAAAATATTCGGCTTTCAACTTGTTGGTCTTATCACTTCTGGATAACCAGAACTCAATTGCGGACAAGTACAACCAAGAAGCAAACATATACTTCAAGATTTTATTAAACTTTCCTAATTTAAGTGTTGGGCTTTACGAGTGGTTGCATTCAGGGAAGAAACTGCAGCTGGAAGATGACGTGGGCAGCAGTGGAATCCCAGAGATCCTACTAAAGCAAGATACACACTTATTTTCCAATACTGAGGAATCAATAGTAAATCTTAACGAGAGACAAGAAATCTCTATGTTATTCTTATTGAATTATTTATTAAAGTTGACGGATATGAGACAGCTTGTCGAGCCAAGTGCGTACTTCAAAAGGGAATTAAATTTCCTTTTGTTGTCTTTAACTGCAACTTTATCTCAAGAGATTCACATTTCTGCCTCCCAGAGCACACACTCAAGTACAGCTTCATTTATTGATCTAAGAGCAATCGAGATGCAAAAGCGAATTCAGAGTTTGCAAAACGAAAAGCGTGATAGAGACATGACATCGTTAAGCTCTCTTATCGTTCATGGTTCCTATAAGGAAAAGTTAAACTTGCTTATCCAATTCTTCGAGAATTTTA
Source organism: Kodamaea suecica (assembly GCA_030558315.1). Classification (NCBI taxonomy): domain Eukaryota; kingdom Fungi; phylum Ascomycota; class Pichiomycetes; order Serinales; family Debaryomycetaceae; genus Kodamaea; species Kodamaea suecica. The sequence goes on along the minus strand of JAJMSH010000007.1, from coordinate 286,845 downwards.
AAAGTTTCAATTTATCCTCGTTAAATGCAATGTACAATAACAACATTATTTTCGAAGAGGAAACAGGCGTTCGAGGTAAGCAATGCTTCATTCATAGCATCGATACAGTCGTGAAATTAGCAAACCTACTATCAATTAAGTTTTATTTAAATTCAACCGGACTTGACAACTTTCCTGTCACATATTTGATAAACGTGATGGGTACTGACCGTCAGATTGAAGATATTTTAAAAGTAAAGCCATTACTAGAGTACCAGAAGTATCAAAAAAACGGAGAAACATTTATTGAACTTCAAGCTTCGCAAATGGAAATATCTGCAAAGAATTTAATACTGGCCCAAATTGAAATTTCTAAAGCAGTTAAGAAGTTGCAAATGGTGAGCAACGAATTAGCAGAGATTTAATTGCTGGATAGTACCAGTTGGTGGTTAGGAAGTCAAGCTTATTAACCTTGTTTGGTTTTTTTTGCTACCTAATTCTGTCGCCTATTTCATTTTTTGAAGATGTTTTACACACCTCAACTATACAAGTTGACAACCCTCTTAAATTATAACAAATCAGAGGTGAGTTGGTTTTCGCCATCAAAACCTCGTTAAAGTCAAGCCTGCTAGAAACGACAAACTTGAATGGACCCAGGAGCTATAACTGCTGAAAAATTGTGGACGCATGTCCTAACAAATCACTTTCCAAGAACCGGCTGATGTTCCACGTATTTTCGAACGTCTGTGTCCCAAGCACTATCACTATATCCAAAGACAATCAAATTCACAATTGAAATGGGAACCCCACGTGAAAACGGTATATGAAGCGATAGCTGGTTGATAGGCGTTGATACCATGTTAATATAGAGGAGATTTTATGTTACACTGAAAGAGCATAACGACCCGCCCGTTAAACATCATCATTTATCTCACACCTATCTCATCTTTAGCAGCAGCCGAAGTATGTTAGAAATCATTACCGTTAGATTTCAATCCAGTATACAGGCAGAGGCAACGATATCTTTTATGTGGGGATTGGTAAGTCGAAGTAAGGTTTTATGTACGCCTGTATTAGCTAATTGTTCTTAGTTAGTTTGAATTCTCTTTAATTTACATTGAAGGCGTCTTTGTTTGCGTTGGTAAGACATAGCTGCTTAAATTCATAAATCACTTAAAAGCTTAAAAAAAAGAGAGATGATGCCCCATGGCAGGTTCGAACTGTCGACCTTCAGATAACTCACAACGTAATTGCTATGAGACTGACGCTCTACCAACTGAGCTAATGCGGCATTTCTCGAAGTATTTTTTCACAACATTATATGCATAAAAGCTCACAAGTTGTCGTAAGTCTGATTGTCGGTTAGAATCTGGACTCGGTTTGAAGGAGCCTTCAGGATCTGACAATCATACATCTTCACCTACCTTGTTCCTAGAATATGCATGAAGGAAATCAACAGGTTGTGACCGTTTCTTTGATTGACTTTGAGGTAGTACGCAATTCTTGAGCAGTATATTTTGATCTCACGTGGGTTCCATGAGTTTTAGTGTGAACACAACGATGTTTTGGCAATATTTTGCAGCCACTCATGTTCCTAAATTTCTATAGAGTCTATCCTTGTAACAAGGTATCCAATAGCGTACGAGTCGAACTTAATCTGTTCAATAGTGCCATTCTAACATTTCTCCAGGTAAACACTTGAATGGAATACCTAATTAACCTTAAACATGTCTAGTACTTCCTGAAACATAGAGGGTGAGTGTAAGGGACAATTCCTTTGTTTACAAAATCAAACAGCATATCTCAAAAAATTCCCTTCCCTCTATACAAACAGAATTATCGACTGCAGAGTCTCCAGGGTGCAATTCTTTACTAAACCACTAGGTTTCGTGGCATTTTGTAGCCACTAAATTTCATCTGCACTAGGGCAGCACGCAAAAAAAAGAATTGCGATTTGTGTGGATCGAACACACGACCTTCCGATTACTTGACTGAATCTCTTCAGTCGGACGCTCTCCCAACTGAGCTAAAGCCGCTACTTCTATGATTAGTTTAAGATTGTTATGACTTGTATACGTTTTGCACCAATTTATATAAGTTTGAAGCAAGAGTTTCACCCAGGTCAACTCAAGGAGTTCACTTGGAATGTATACTTGATTCTGACAAGGAATACATGCCGATTCCATCTCTTTGAAATTATTAAAGTGTCAATGTTCTGGTGCCTGAACCGAACATACTTCACTTGATTAGTGTAACACCATCGATGGACTACACTATACTGCCATTCAAGCAGCTACAATGTGCAAGAATACTCTTCTTGCGGTCAATAATTTGAAGCTTCAATGCTGCGATATTCGATATTTTACTGAATGGATTGATAATGGCTGCAAAAAGCTTAATTTTAGTGCATCAAGAAAGTGTTTACACTCTGCAAGGTGTTTCTACTTGGATTAACCTTGCGGACATATTGAAGCAAACTCAATTGTTTCTTTATAAGGTCCTTATTGAACTTGGTAGACTCGACCGGCTTCCACGTCAAATCATAATGTGAGCAAAGTAAAATAAGTACTGTGCCAACACTAATATCATCGCCAGTTTCACACAATACCATGACTGGAGATTGCGGTGTTATCTTAGGAAGGAGCTTTGGAAAGATACCTCTTAACTGTTTAGATCCCTTCTTGGATGATTCAACTTCAAACTGGTGAATAAACAACGAATCTGATCCGTCAACCTCAGGAGCTGGCTCTGGTTTGCCATTGATTCCATACTTTGTACTAAAGATAACGAGACTTCTTGTTTCTGGAAATAATCGTACAAATTCTTCATAGTTTATGTTTGAGTCAATGATACCAAATGATATTTGAGTATCGTTTCCATCAACATTTATGACTTTACTGATATCCCATTTACTTTTAGACTCCTTTTCCAGTTCTGCCGTTGCAATCTTATTCAATTTCTCAAGCAATGCCAGCTCAGTCATTGAGTCATAAATGTATCCATTCTTGTCTATTATATCCTTATTTGAATAGATTTGATTCCAGAAAAGCGAAGGGCTTAGTTTCCCTTGACACACTTCTTTCGTAGCCCATAGCTCATGGTCATCTCCAGCACCTTGGATATATTCAAAGGAGATACCTTCAGTAAATACCTTCGTTTCTTTGTTGCTTGAGGCAGATATACAAGCAATGGTAAAGAATCCTTTCCGTACAATTTCGCTGCTTTCAAGTTCAAAGTAAAAGGAATTTTCTTTAGCCATCTTTGGACACCCAGGGTAATACCAGCTCGGGATTATTGGTTTCCGTATCCTCAAGTCCTGGATGAGCAGGTCTTTTGAAAACAAGTTTAGTTTCTTAACCTCTGCTGCAAATTTTGGTATCCTTTGCATGATTTGATTATCTTCATTCTTCGATATGGTTCCTCGAGGTGATCTCAACCAATTGTTGCTCTTAAGGTTGATGATGAACTCTGAGTCTTCACCAACAACTCCTATCTCTTCTAAGATTTCCTTTTCCGTCAACCCTTCATACATAATGTAATTTATAACTGCACACCAGATTGGTATTGTCTTCAGTACAGAGTCTGGGAGTAATTTACCTTTCCTAGTAGCATCGACTATTAAAACCCCATCGAAACTAGCAAGAATCGGTAACAAGTGCATGTTCAACCTTCGAAGAGAGAACTTCCACTCATTTGTATGCCCGTCTGTTGATTTAAAGTACGCTGTTTCATCGTATTGTCGAGTATACCATGGCCCACATCTCTCATTAGGTACAATGGGATATTGCTTGAATTCTTGCAATCTGCTAATATCTAGGACAAATTGAGAATCATATATTATCAGTTGGAGCCTGTTCTTCACGGAGTAGGTTTCTCTACGAATCTCTTTTAGTATATCATTCATTGCAGGCAGAGTTGGTTGAACCAATTTTAGCAATTTTACGATGAGCCTAAATTTTTTGAATGTAAATATACTGGGAGAAAGAAATTGGAGGAACAAGGCAAGGCTTGGATGGGTATTCTGCCTCTTTCAAGGTTTTATAAGTTTTTCTTTCTCTCGTTAGTATCTATACTCAAAACTAAAATATGAATGCATGCTTTAAATTGGTATACAAATATAAACGAAAAGATGAACATGATATGATATGCTGATTGTTCATTTTCTTCCTTTTATGATCAAGTTATACTACTTGTTCATCCTCTTCTTTTTCAAGGCGGCCCGCCGTTGTTCTTCTTCTAACTCCTTTCTATCTTCAAGTTCTGCTCTACGCTTCGAGCGCATCTCTTCCTCCAATATCTCAGCACCTGTGGCCTCCATATCATCTGCCGAATCTTCATCGTACCTGTCGTAGTAAGAGCGTTTCTTACCTTTATTGAAAATAGCCCAGATTTCATCTCTGTCGTAGTCTTCTCTTCTCTTTTGCTCAGAGTATCTTCTCGCAGATCTTGAATCCTCTTCATCCTCTTCGTCCGAGACTACAAAGCCATCCATATCATCTTCATATTCTTCAGAGTATTCTCCTTCATCATCTGAATGACCACGTCCTATTTGAGGAGTCAGAGTAGATTTCACTTTTGACTTTAGTTTCTCTTGAAGTTGATGCGATGGGGCTCGTATAGGTATAGGATTTCTTGATGCTGGCCTCTCTTGAGACTTTTTAATATCTCTTACTTTACCATTTGATACAGTTGGAAGACTTTCCATTACTGGCCGCCTTCTATTCAAGGGTCTAGTACTTGACTTGTCGTCTTTAGTGCGCCTATTGTCACTCGATGGTTTTAGTATCTTGGATCCTTTATTTTCAACTCCATTTTGAACATTTTTGGCCTTTAAAGTGATCGATAGTTTCGACTGGTCAATAGTCAGTGCACGTTTCATCAAATCATTGAAGTTCATCTTCTTCACTGGAGGTTTGTTTGGTATTACAGGACGTGATCCGGGTCGAGTAGTTGCAACTTGTTTAGATGCAGTGGGTCTATTTGGATCGGCTGGAGGCTTTTGCTTCTCTCTTGGAGCAGCCTTCACCAGTTTAGGAGGCAACCCTTTCTTCATTCTCAACTCCTGCTCCTTTTTAGCATTCTCTAGCCGTCTTTTCTCCTTCAACTTTGCAACTACAGGGTCCAAGGCTCGTTCTAAAGGTCTTGACGCAGTACCTTTGTCACTAGGTTTGGCTCTGTTGGCTATTGTTGGGGTGATTTCTGGAGGCTTCTGAACTTGTCCTTTCTTCTTGACATGCTGTAATATACTCGATAGAGACATTATGGGTTGGTCGAACAAGGAACTCTGACCAGTTCTTTGAACCTCTCAAATTTTGATGCCATTAGATTATGTCGCTTCAAATTTTGATTGGCACGCACGACCCATTATGGGAACTACTCTTGATGCCAGACAATGGAATCTATTGATGGGAAATAGACATGTCTATATAGATGGCGTTGCTTCACGAAATACACTATGGATGTCACTCATGGAACAAGAGTCCATCTGTTTGGACAAGATTAGTCCCATCCTATTTATCTCTAACACTCTCTACCTTTATTAAACAAAATATAAAGTGTCAACATGATCTCATAATAAATAATACTTTAGGAGACAATCTCCTTAATCCTTTGGACCAATCATGTTCTCTGGTCTAACCCAATGGTCAAATTCTTCTTCAGTTAAGACACCTAATTCCAAAGCAGATTGCTTCAAGGTCAATCCTTTCTTGTGGGCATTCTTGGCAGTCTTAGAGGCAGCATCGTAACCAATCTTTGGGTTCAAAGCCGTAACCAACATCAATGATTCGTGTAAGAGCTTTTCGATTCTTTCTTCGTTGGCCTTGATACCAACAACACAGTGTTCTCTGAACGAGGCAGAACCGTCAGCAAGCAATCTAATGGAAGATAACAAATTAGAGATCATAACTGGTTTAAAAACATTCAACTCAAATTGACCTGAGGCACCAGCAAAAGTGATGGTGGAGTGGTTTCCAAAGACTTGAGTGGCAACCATGGTCAAAGCTTCGTTTTGAGTAGGGTTGACCTTACCAGGCATAATTGACGAACCAGGTTCGTTTTCTGGCAATGATAATTCACCGTATCCACATCTTGGGCCAGAACCCAAGTATCTAATATCGTTAGCGATCTTGAAAAGTGAAGTGGCGACGGTGTTAAGAGCACCAGAAGCTTCAACGATAGCATCGTGGGCAGCCAAAGCTTCAAACTTGTTTGGAGCAGTCTTGAAGTCTAAACCGGTTAACTTAGAAACTTCTTCAGCAATCTTAGCATCGAAACCCTTAACAGTGTTTAAACCAGTTCCGACGGCAGTACCACCTTGGGCTAAGAACTTCAAGTTTGGTAAAGTCTTTTCAACTCTTTCAATACCGTTTGTTACTTGTTGGACATATCCGGAGAATTCTTGACCCAAAGTCAATGGAGTGGCATCTTGCAAGTGAGTTCTACCAATCTTAATGATGTGAGAGAACTCTTCAGACTTGGCCTGCAAGGCATCTCTCAATTTGGTTAACTCTGGAATCAAAGAGTGAGTAATTTCAGTAACGGCAGCAATATGCATAACAGTTGGGAAAGTATCGTTTGAAGACTGGGACATGTTACAGTGGTCGTTAGGATGGACAGGCTTCTTTGAGCCCAATTCTCCACCCAAAATTTCAATGGCTCTGTTGGAAATGACTTCATTGGCATTCATGTTGGATTGGGTACCAGAACCAGTTTGGAAAATGACCAATGGGAAGTGATCGTCCAATTTGCCTTCAGCAACCTCGGTAGCTGCTTGTTGAATAGCAGTAGATAACTTAGGATCCAAAGCTCCCAAACCTTCATTTACAATGGCTGCAGATTTTTTCAAAATACCAAAAGCTCTGACAACTGGAATTGGCATACGTGCAGCAGGACCACCGATCTTGAAATTGTGCTTGGATCTGGCAGTTTGGGCTCCATAGTACTTGGAAGAATCGACTTCGATTTCACCAAAGGCATCACTTTCAATTCTAACACCAGCAGCTCTGGCTGCAGAAACGGAAAAGTTTCTGACTTGTCTGGAAACAATAGATGGGGAGTACTTAGACAATCTCAACATGACTACTTTAACTTGATTGTACGAGATCGAAACTGAAAAAAAAAACACCGTAGAATTTATAGTTGGTATGATTTCTGGGGAAATTGAATCGTTCGGACAAGAATTTCAACGCGCATTCTTATTGGTTGATGCTCTCCAGCAGTTAATGTTAGTGTCTATGAAGTTACTATGTACATGGTGGGGGCTACGATGATCCCGAGAGCTTAAATGAGCTAGCGTTATAGTACCAGTTTCAGGCTCTCTTGCTCTCTTTGAGATTCCAAGTTGTCGTTGATTTGGAGATATGGTGGTGATGTTACCTCTCGGAGTTTGGTTGTGGTTGATTCAACCAGTTGATCTTTAAGTTGGTTGAATTAGACGTGAGTTTGTTTAAGTGATTCAAAGCATCATGTATTTGAGTAGAAGTATGTATCTCAAAGAAATTAGCGTGCACACCTACTGCCCTGTTTATTGTAGAAGTTAAATACTCATTTCTTACCTTCCTTCGGATACAACCATTCTGATATTCAGAAAGGGTTCGTTGACTTGAACCTCTCAAAATGCTCCTTGCTTGGCCATCTCCAATTGTCGTCTGCATGCTTCAAGATTTGGTTTCCTTGAACTTCTTCAAAATGCTTTAAATATCTCTTTGCATGCTCGTTAGGCAAAGCAGTAAGTAACAATAACAACGTCTGCCTCAGAGGCTTGAACTTTATATTGTCCCACCAGTGTATCAACTTAGCCAATTCTGAAGTGTATTCGAATTTCTTAAGCATCCTAATGTACTGCTGCCATACTGCATTTCCAGGCATAAGTCCATCGTCTTCTAAGTCATGTTTCACATACTCCCTGAACTCGTGTATTGCCACTTGCGGAGCATACAAATTACCCCAGATTATACATTCCCCAGATTTTGAAGGTTTCATAGATGCTCGGATTAACGCAAGCAAACACCCCTCATTGGGGCTTGAAATAGAGTTTGCTAATTCCTGTTGGTACAATACATAGACTTGTTGAGCATTTGCGATTGCTTCACCTTGTAGCATGACAGATATATGATACAGATTCTTCTTAGTAAAACATGTCCTGTACAAGTGCCTGGCATATGCTTGCACGGATGGGAAACCTTTAAAAGTACCCACGGTTTTCTTGTTGTCTTTAGTTGTATTATCCCAAGGATAGTAAGTCTCAGTAAGTGTCGTAGAGTTATGGTTTCGATAAAGCATGGCAATATAGATGGGCAAGACTGTATCTGAGTGTCTTTGAATTAACTCTGAGGGCAACTTGTCCAAGAAGATGCTCAACTTTTTAATTCCTTTGAATGGTTTAAGCAAATACTTCAAGACGGAGTTCGTAATTACCAGGTCATTGTGTGATTTCAAGATCTCACTTACCACTTTTATGGACCTTATTTCATTTAGAAGCTCAAATTCATCAAGCTTGCGGAGAAATAATAACCACAACAATGAAGAGTTAGAATACTTGTGTGAATCATTAAAAGCACCTAGTAACTCCTCTGGATTTTTTGATAGGAGGATCTTTGCAGCATTGTAAGAGACCAAATCCATGTTCGTTAATGCATGTTCCCCTGTAAAAAATCGCTTTTCAGCTATATCTAGCAACAAATTGGCTCTCTCATTGCCTGAGAGTGTCAAAACGATCCCCATGTTGGATTTTAACGTGAGCAATTGATAAGTCTTCTTATCTTTTGCACCCAGTTTTTTCATCTTGGTCAATATCAGAACCAATGTTTCGTGCCCCTTGATGAAAGGTTTTTGATCTGTTCTTTGGAATAATGTGAATCTCGATAATTCCCATATGAGTTCATTTATGTATGCAAGATCAATAAAATTGAAATGTAAGCTCTTGTTGTTCATTAACTGATTGAAGGTGTTCTCTATTATTAGCGGTACACTAGAAGGCTGGTATTTGACGCTGTAATACAACAAGTTGTTTATACTTAACTTCAATTGTGAAACCTTATTAAAGTATGATGCTGATATTATCGGTAAATACTGAAGCCATAAATCCATTTGTAGATTGAACTCTCCTCTATCTATCGGAGTCCTTTGGATTATGTCTAGTAGAATGCAAGGTGGGATATTGGCCATGTTCGTCAATTGCTCACAGGCAGAAGAAACTCCGGGGCTTTGAAGTGAAAGAAGCCATTGACAAAGGTTATTTAATGAATATATACCCTTGAATTTCAACTGTGATATTAGGTGAAAACATGCCACTGATAATTCCAATGTTGGTGAAGGTTTAAGATCTGTTTTAAACGCTGTTTTCAACAACCAAATTGAATCTTGTGCAATGCTTATCTGGTAAGTGTCTTGGAGGTGCCGTTTCAAGGTCGAAACATCTTTAATTTGCAAAGCTTTCAAGAATCCATTCAAGTACTGTTCCTGAAATTTGTTCTGTCGTTCCGAGTGCTCTTTGGATTGCATCATGTTACGAACAGATAGAAACATGTGGAATATAATCGGCTCTAAAAGTCGAGTGCTTTTAAATGGAGTGGGCAACCCATGATTGATTTGAATTGGGGTTCCTCTTTGTTTATCTTCGCTCAACATTACAAGTAAATGCTTGAACGTAGGCTCAATTGGGACTTCTTGACCATATTGAGCTCTTTTATGATTCAAGTCAGCGTAAAAGTTTCTATGGATACGGTCAGTCGACTTATATTTGAGCAAAGCATCACCAAAGTTGTGTCTCACTGGGTCTAGTTGAGGACCCAGGACGTAGGTAAGAAACCGGTTTCTTAGTAGGTTTATTGGACAAAAAGGTAGTCGCCTGAACTGGCGATTGAATCGTATCATTATATATTCATATTCCTTTAATTATGTACAGAGTGAAGTGTTTTAAAGGACCTTCAAACGGCTCCCCAAGTATCAATTTCGAATCTGATTTTGATTTTTCAAATCGATGCTTCAAAAAATTCGATAAGATCTCAAACTCTAGAAGACTGTTCAAGAGCCCGATAACGACGAATTAGGTTACCTGGAATGATTATACTTGGATGTCGTCTTTCACGAATAAGGACCTTTACACTGAGTTGGTGAAGCAGAATCTAAAGGAGGGTGTATTGAACCCGACGCGTCGCAAGAGAAGACGAGTTAATGCTCCACAACTGGAACTAATTGCTGACGAAGTCATTACAAGGGATAGTTCAAGTGATTCAGATGATTTTGAATATGTTGATCTTGGCAAAATTCCAATCATTGTTGATGAGCTGGAGGACAGAGACCATGTTGATCAAGATGAAGATGACCAGGATGACGATGATGACCAAGAGGAATATGCTGATGATTCAGACGATTTTGAAGACATTGATTTATCTAAACCTGACGATACACTTCTCCTTCCCGATCTAAATGTACAGCCTGAAAAGGAGGAAACTTTGACCTTCTCTATAAACACGCAGACTCTAGCCCCTATATCAAAGCGCAACTTCATACCAATATCAAAGGAAGAGCGTGAATCAAGACGGTTCATGCACAAGGCATTTGTCATAATGATGATAACCCATGGTGCCATACGAAATAGATGGTGTAATGACTATGAATTATCGATTAAGTTAAAAAGTATGATACCCATATCGGTGGTCGATCTTTTGCAACCAACAGATCCTAAGTTAATGGATTCCGTGAAATCAAGAAGATTTCTCGATGGACTACAACAAGTACTCAACATATACACAAAGAGATTTAAAGTATGTTCTGAGGGTATTGTCAGAAAGAACTGGAATGAATTGTCGATAATACAGAAGAATACCGAGAGGAATGTCACTTTAGAGAAATTCCGCCATTTGGTACTCAACTTTAGAGGTTCGAGAGACATATCAACACAAGGATTTGTCGCTCTACTACGAGCACTTGGATTAAATGCAAGATTGGTGTTTTCCTTGCAACCTCCTGATTTCAAATCTATTACTGCGACTGTCAAGAGTGAACCCAAGAAGGAACAGGTTAAACCAAACGGTTTACTAGTGAAGTTTAGCAATAAGAATTCTTTCCTTCAGAAAATGAGAGCAAATGTCAAAGTGTCATCAGTGTCCTCGCTGAATACTTCCAACAGATTAAGTGATGACTATAATAGCTACCCGATGTTTTGGGTTGAGGTTTGGAACAGATTCTCAAAGAAATGGATAAGCGTTGACTGTACCATTCTCAGAGTTATCGAAAACTGCCCAATGAGACGGAAATCAAAATTCGAAAACGCTTTAAAATCAAATGTATTCTATATCATTGCATTTGACAAGTACGGTGGTGTCAAGGACGTGACAAGACGGTACACTCAGTCATACAACTCCAAGGTAGTAAAGAAACGAATCGGTCACAGATCGGAACAAGACGAGCATTGGTATTCCCAAGTATTGAGGAACGCAAGCTCAACATTGCGCCGAACAGCCAACGAAACAGATATTCTAGAATTGAAGGAGTTCCACGACCGTGACTTGACAGAGGGTATGCCAAATAACATATTAGATTTCAAGAACCATCCATTATACGTCCTAGAATCACAGTTGAAGCAAAACGAAGTAATATATCCTAAGGATATAGCCAGCAAATGTGGTACCTTCAGACTTCGGAATAACAACCAAATCGTACCGGTGTTCAAGAGATCACAGGTGTATTCCTTGCGGTCCGCTAGAGGATGGTACATGAGAGGACGAGTCTTGAAAATGGGAGAGCATGCATTAAGGTTGAAGAAGAAACCGAAGACAAACGAGATCAATGACAATGATGACGAAGACGAGGAAGACACTAGGCTTTATGCAGAGTTTCAAACAAAGATGTATATACCACCTGCAATCCTCAATGGAGTCATACCTAAGAATGCATTTGGAAATATCGATTTGTATAATCTCAGCATGTTGCCCAAGGATGGTTCCTTTATTGAACTTGGCAAGTATGAGATGAAGACCTTGGAGCGAGCAGCTAGGATTTTGGAAATTGACTATGCAAGGGCAGTGGTAGCTTTTGATTTCACTAACACATCAAGGAAAGTTACCCGTATACCCAAGGCTAAGGAAGGTGGGATTGTCATCGAAACACAGTATACAGAAGCATTTAATCTTGTATTGGAATCTTTAGTGGAAGAAGATGAAGAAATGAAAAGGGAGATGTGGAGACTCAACTCATTGAAGAACTGGAAATACTTCCTAGCCAAGCTAAGGATATCAGAGAGATTAAACCGTAACCATGGGATAATTGAAGAGGAGAAGATACAGAACAAGAAGAAAGATAAGAAAGATAATCCGAGCAAGGATAAGAAATTGGCAAACTCTGACTTGGATAGTGACTACAGTGTCTATGACGACACATCTGGGTCAGAAGAAGAGCCTAAATTTAGTGATGGTGGATTTTTAGTAAGCAACTCAACGGCTGCAAATGATGAGAACAACTTTCAGGGGAGACCTGTAGAAGAAGGTGAATGTACTTCAGACGAAAGCACAATTTCAAATTCGAGAAGTGGCTTTGGGAAGGGTGCTTCTAAAATAAACTATGGCATGGAGCAATTCGATGAGGCTCAAGGCGGATTCTTGGTAGAACATGACTCCAAAGAAAACCCGGATATTCGAGAAGATCACTTTCTTGAGGATTCAGGCGATGAGCTAGAAGGTGGATTTGTGGTTGAAAACAGAAACCAAACGCATCGAGATTCCGTCTCGAGTCAAATTCATGCTCTCACGGAGAGTGAGGATGAAATTCCGGATGAGTTTTTTATTTGTGATGAGAACGGTGACCTCGTTTATGATCCACAACGTGCAAGAGTGGAGGCAGACAAGGACATAGACACAAACACGAGTGGTTCAGCCTTCTCACTTGGGAAGGATCATCCGCAACTTGACCAAATTTGCAGTTCAATTAAAAGTCAACCGTCGCAAAAACCAGTTGCGGGAGTTAGCCTGCCACCACAAAAGTTAATACCAAGCCATCTTGTGCTACTGCAAAAAGAAATATTGCAGCCACGAGAGGTGTTGGAAGACACAGAAACACAAGACTCACTGGTCATTGAGGTATCTGGGGACCACGTATCTGAAGTAATTGCGTCTGCAAGACAGTCCTCTGAATCTGCAGAGGCTGTGCTGATACAAGAGGAAGCATCCGTAGAGATTTTGCTGCCAGTAAAACCTGAAGAAATGCTAGATTCAGAGGAAGAACAACAACTTATACAAGATGAAGAGGACTTTGGTTTCCAATATGAATCTGATTGAGTATTTGCAAGCAATTAGTAAACTAGGGATACTTTGAAAGATGGGTGCAAAAAGTGGTGAGTTGAATACTTTGATCGCACTAGTGATTTAAAGAGACTAGATTAGAAAGATTATACGACTTGGAACAACTTGGAGGTTGCTATGAACTAGGGCGAAAGTATCGTAAGGGGTGTCATTAATAGAGTCAACTTATCCGAGTTCAAACACACAATAAATGTCTATAGCAATCGAATTGTGTCATTTCTATTACCCCCATCATGTACTCCCCTTGACTAATCTCTGCCAGTTCTTTTTTGCTCTTAAACAATCCGTTTTCAGAGCTCTGTGATTACCCTCTGACTCTTGGACATCATCCCACCCCGCTATTACCAGCTCATCCTCGTTCCTCCATTGGTAATGGCTGCAACTTTCAACCATCCCGTTCCACTTCGAATTCACCTTCTTAATTAGGAGCGCATTTTTGTACTGAAATTTTATTTCTTACTTAACATCTTCGATGACAACCAAGAATATAAAAGGTCTTGGCTTCCCACTTCTTTCATGCCGTTATTCGCATAATTCAGATTCATTGAGTCAACCACCATCATGGTATATAACGCTGTTGCTGAGAACGTGCTTGGTACTATTGGTACTGTGTTTTGGTGCATCCAATTAACACCACAGATCTTTGTGAACTACAGAAACAAGAACTGCGAAGGGTTACCCCCTTTGATGATGTTCTTATGGGCTGCCAGTGGTATCCCATTTTCCATATACTTCATCGGTACAGACGGATCCATTCCCTTGAAGATCCAACCCCAGTTATTTACATTATTTTGTACTATATCTTGGGCTCAGGTTTTGTACTATCCACCCATCCAAATGCCTCGTACGAAGGCCTACATGTACATTGGTTCGTTTGTAACTATTGCAATTGCATTAGAGGTTGGCTTGATTATATGGTTACGTCCTGTTTATAGAAACGGAACCACCTGGCCAATGCTTGTGGTAGGTATTGTCGCATCGATTTTTCTTGCTGTCGGATTGGTGCCCCCATACTTCGAATTAGCTAAACGTAAGGGAAGAGTCGTTGGTATTAACTTCGTGTTTTTGACCATGGATTCCCTTGGAGCCTTCTTCTCCATCTTGAGTGTTGTGTTTGGTACCATGGACATCATGAGTATGGTATTATATGCAATTGTGTTGGCCATGGAGTTTGGCATTTTCACTAGTCATGCTATCTGGTACTTGGGGGGTGGAAGAAAGATCCTCAAAGAGGAAAAAGAGGAGGCTAAAAGGCTTGCTATAGATCTGGGTGAAGTTCTGATTGAAACATGTAGCGTCCAATCTGAAAAGACTGAAATCCAAGAAAATATCACCGGTAGTGACAATATCAACAAGTCTTGAATAATGGCTTCAAGTTACCTCAATATTCATCGCTCAATTGAGCTTAATAACCCATTCATGATCTTGGAGCCTTACCTTCGAGATCCAGCTCATTAGGATTTATTTATTCTGTACATTATTAATACAACTTGGTTAACGTACATGCAAATTTGTAGATAAGAGTAGCAATGGCATTTTAGTACTTTTTAGGAGTATGAGACAGGGTCCACCGATAAGACTATGCAGAGCTTAATTCTACCAATGTTTGTTTTCACTGTATCTTAAATGGCTTTACAGCGATAACACTAAAGTTGCTACAACTGCTAAGAATGGAAACCCACCAGTTTTTGCAACCTCTCGATCAATAAACTACCCAAAAGGGATAAGCAACCATACTTTTATATGGATACCATAACTTTAAGGACTTTTATTAGGGGTATAGTGCCCGTGTTTAGTATACAATAGGTGCACAAAGATAAAGATAGAGATAACGGGTAAAGTGAAGAACAAATGGTTTACGAAAGACTTCATTGGTATAGCCAATCCGATACCTTAGTATCTTGTCCATCTAGTATGTTGTTTTTTTGATCAATTGCATCTTATGTACAAATGCTGTGTATTGGAATGGCTCGAAAGGTTTAAATGGTTGCAAGATGTTTGAGTTTGTAGCAAGATTGACGCAAAATTCACAAAATATTACTGTTCCAAAGAATATGAATTGGGTGACGATAAGAAGATTTGAACTGCTTGGAAGGAACAACCACCACCTGAAGTTTACCCCCTGTAGTTACTGGGTAGTTACCTGGTACTTGAAAGGTGTTTATTTGCTTGAGATCTTACTTCTCAAGATGAAGTGGCTAAATGGTACTCACTTCTGAAGACAATGTGTATGCCCAATGCTGCAAAAAAGTGCTAGTATAGAGAAGTCAGGCCCGATATGCTACGCAAGTCAATGTAAAAGGGTCTGGAATATTCTTTTAACAACGAAATGGCTTGATTTCAGACTCGGACATGTACTGGGATGTAAACCACCATATTACTTATAAAGGCACCAATAGCATGGCTTGCCTATACTGTTCCATACCCATCGAGAGAGATTAAGAGTCAATGGCAGCACATCTGCATTTCAAGTACTAATCCTTACTATAACATCCAAATCATTGCCGCTAAACCTCAGTCAGGATGAATGCACGGATTAAGGTAGTTCACAAAGATTTAGTAGCAGCTCATGAAAAGAAGAGGCATATTGTCACTTTGACTTCGTTCGCTGGAAATGATTTTGCAGCCATAATACAAATAACTGGGTCTTAGTAAAAGAAACCCAGGTACATCCAGAACCTAATCCCAGCCTGAATTGTGATGCTTCCATTCATAAACTCCTTGTTCTTCTCAACCTCCTCTCCTACGAACACCATCGCTACTGCAAAACAGTGTTGATAGTTTCTAGTCCCGTGTTCGACCCCTCTGTTGAGCATATTTCGGCCTGTAATTTTCAGGCCTTTGTTGTCTCAAGTGATTCAAAAAAACCGTGCCCTCTAAACCTTGATCACATACCAGCATAAGCATTGGATATGGTACGTGCCTTCCCTATACACAGTGGCATTCAATTCAAATACTAACTTTCAGTCATCATTTATTCCTCTTAATCTAGCGGAGGATCCAACTCTATCCAAGAAGGATTTGGAAGAGGAACACTCAAGAGAGTTACAGATAGAACAATCCTTCAAGCTATTTCAAGATGCATTGCATTTACACAAGGAGCAAAGATTAGTCGAGTCATATAAGGTCTACGACGAGTTGTTCAAATTAGATGTTATTTCAAATCATTACCACGAAGAACCGGACTTTATCAGAGGTTTGCAAAATGGAGCTGTAAACTCGATTCCTGATGAATTATCGTACCTTTCACCAAATGTCAAGACATTAAGATACTTGGTTTTCAGAAATAGAGGATTCCTTTATTTGGATATACTCAAAGAAGAAGGAATAGTCAGAGAAATATCCCTGAATGAGATAAAACTGAATGATGAACTTGAACAAGTTGAAGATCAAAAGGTTCTCAATGAAAAATTCAAGAACATATTCTACACATTGATTGACGATTTATGCGTCTCATTATTCTACCAGGATGGTGACGCGTTCCTATTGTTGGCATTGTACGAAATATTCACATATTTGGGGATCCAAAGATTAGCTAAATCTTCCTTGGAATACTCAATTAGTCGAAAATATGAAAGTGATGACTTGATACCAGTCGATCCTTCCATTTACAAAAAATTGACTTTACTTAACGGAAGATTAAAGATCAATAAGCTAACTTCGAAACAAAAACACCGGTTATTGAAAGCAGAAACAAAAATCAATAAAAAATGGGATTTCCTTAGACTTGTTAAAACAGACTACCAAGCACATGTTCTCAAGTCTAAATCACTTTCGAAGGTCGAAATACGGCTTCAAACAGATTTAAGTTGGCTTTCCATAATAGAGTCGATAAATCAAACCATGAAAAAGACTGTAGATTCCAACAAGGCACAGAATATCCTCAAGCAAAAGCTAAAAACGTTGGAGCCGTATTTGTTGACAGAAGAACCACTAGAGAGAATTCATTTTATTGTTCCAACACAGCTAGATAATCAGGAAGAAGTCCAAGAAGTCATTGAACATCCGCCTGAAGTTGATATGGACCATGACTTCCCAACTCCAGTAACCTCAGAGCCTATAGAAGTGGATACTGTCGAAACGGTAGACCCAGAACTGGAGCAGACTGAATCAGCTAAACAAATAGTTCAAAGATCGTCGAAAAGACTTGCTAAGAGTGAGGTTGAAATACCTATCGTCGAACTAAAGCAAGAATTTTTCTTCGAAACCACTCGTTTCTTCGATAAGCTAAACGACTACTTCTCTTCACTTAACGAGGATTTGAAGTTGAACCAACCTGTTGAGGTCTTTGTGGAAGAAACAGAATCTCCATCACATTCTTCTGATTTTATAAATTTGTTAAACAGTTGGACACCGACATTTTCCAGGTGTCTAGTACGTGACTCCAAGGTGTCGACAGAGGCAACGGATGGAGAGAAGCTCAAACTAATAGAGGTGCTCAACAATTTCAATAAGAAGGGGAAGTCGAGCAACTTTGACAAGATTCCAAATTTGACAGACCTTGAGACTAGAGCTGATGTTCTTGAATTTTTACAAGGATTGAACGACCAAAATTTACATTACGAAGATATCAAAATTAGCATTATCAGGAGATTGATTGGTACTTACCAAGGATGTCTTCTAGTTGAAACCCGTTGGGAAGAAAAGCTCTACGCAAAAATAAGAGATTGGATCTTGCAGTTCGATAATTTTCTCCTCGAGGGTATAAAGACGGGTGAAACCAACTTGGAGAATTTAGCATTGACAGTAAGCATACAAGAAATTATGATCGACAATTATATTTCTGTGAAGCATCAGATTAATAACATTTTTCAAACAACGGTCAAGAAAACTTCTCATACTAGAGCTAATATTAGTAACCTTACTCTTGAGCTCTTGAGAATCAACGACAAATTGAAAAAATGGTCATCTCTCTATGATTGCATTTACCATGAATTATCTAAGAAACATCTCCCGGATGATAAGAACTTCTTCAGTTTGCGGTGCAGATACATTTGGTGTACCTTGCAGAAGGAAAAGATTCAAAATTCAAACATGGACAATAATGAATTCATCATGATTAAGTTATATGAACTATTAAACTATGCTAAGCAAAGCAAGCACACTTTGGACGTGAGCCTTCCGAACTACGAAAACTTAGTGGAGATAAGCTTGGATTCCATAAAGGCTCAGCTCACCTCTACTTCAGTGATGTCAATGTTTTCCAAAATCATATATACCGACTCCTTAGAGAACCACTCTGATGCCATTCATTTATTACAGGCCATATTAATCGATGAAAAAAAGTTAAACAAAGAGTTTGACAAGGAAGCTATCGAATCTATTAAAAGTTTCCTTGACTCATCTCCTATTGACATGAAATTAAGTTTATGGAGCGTATTATTTCTGTACTACGATGGTGCCACCAGATTCAGTCGCTTGCAATTTGGATTTGGACACTTTATGGATTATATACAAGGTTACCTATTGTCGCCAAAGTACATATCAGCCCGCGAAGTCGAAAGGAAGCATAGTCTCATGAAGATCATAGGGGCCCTTGGTGATTCTTTGAATGTATTTTTGGCAAACGCAGCTTTGAACAATTGGACGTTGACGGAAGAGCCAGTGACAACACTTACACACACGATCTCAAAATTGATGTTCTTTAGTGAATTGCTCTATCTCTTCAGCCTTCATGAGGAAGCAGCAATGATTACTATTATCAAGCAGTCTGTAAGGATACGTTCTAATGGCTCATATGAGCAGTTGAAGGAAATTTGTGTCAGCGCTATATGTGTGCTCATCATATATTACAAAGCTATAAGCGTTGCAAAAGATTTGGAAACTAACCAGAAGCTTTGCGATTTGATTAGCGTAGTACACGATCAATTGGGCTTGCGCCGGTTGTGTGCCAATTCTGACTTCTTAAAGATGGCACAAGACATTCTTGCTCAAGTGGGAGTCTCAGCAGATAAAGATATTGCACAGATTATTTCATGCAGATATCATTATGATATATCAATTGGATCTTTCAACCCCAAGGACCATTTAACTGATGCGAAGGTCGATTTGGACAAGAATTTAACCTTGGAGCTAGCGAAATTTGTATTCCCACTTTGCTTCAAGCAGAACCCAATGGTGCACATTCCAAAGCATGGATTGAAGCTGCTTCTCGATGAATTCTATGAAGTTATTGGTGATCCTAATTTTGAATCACTGAAAGTGCTTGCTCGTAATTCATCCTCATTTGACTATTTCCTTGATAATACTAGGTTAACTCCAAGATTCATCAGAGACTCTTTTCACGGGTTACTTAGATTGGACTTTGAGATCCCAACGGAAGATTTAGTGATTGTGCGAGATGGCTTGTATTTCCTTCAAGGTTTGCTAGTCTTCACCTCTTATAAGGTGAGGAAAAAGAACATGCAAAGTAGGATTGTTGAATTGGAGCACATAATAATGTTGTTGAAGAATGATTTGATTTCAAGCACAAACAGAATGGAGAGTTGGTTCTTGTTAGGGCAAGCATATGGATTCTTGGTGGAAGACGATTTGATTTGGACTGCTGACAAGCTAACTGTTCCTGAGAGAAAAGTTGGAACTGCTAACTTGCAGCGAAAGTCATTACTTTGCTACTTGATGGCAATCAATGAAGTACATTCAGAGCTTAGATTCAAACCACTTATTGGTAGCTTGATGTCTAAGTTCGCTAAGGAGATGTACAGTGCTTGTATGGAACCAATGAACATGCATGCTTTTGAGGCACTAAGTCAACCTAAATTCATCAATTCTTCCGTTGATGCAGGTTCCACATCCTTTGTCTCTGTATTCAAGAGCCCAGTGTCGTTGGAATTGAGTTGTAAAATCATGCAGCAATCTTTGCATTTGGCCATTAAGGCAGAACCATCGAATTGGATCAACTACTACTATTTGTCAAAAGTGCAAAGGATATTAGGTAAACTGCCACACTTGATTTTAGAAACCTTGCAGGAGGCCGCCTCGCTTGCACTGGTGAAATCTAGTAATGCAGAACATATAATCGAACCACATTATACAATATGTTCAATGGTCTACAAATATGTCAAACGGGATGTTCTTTCAATTGAGGAAGGGCTAAGGTATCTTCGGGAAGATCCAGTGCTTAGTAGCCAAGATAAAGCTACAAACAAGACTGAATTTTATAAAGCTATTGTTGCTTCATTGCGTCAGGTTGATGCATATGACAGGAAGAATTGGCACCACAAACCTGGGTACAGATTAGCCAGAGTACTTTTTGATGAATTCGGAGATGTTTTGGGGGCCTTGGAAGTGATGAATTCGTTCATCTCCCTTAAAGTGACTAGCAAGTCCCTCATTCTGATTTGGAAACCAGAGCACGAGAGACCGGGAAAACATTTCTTCTACACGTATCAATACTGCAGGTTTTACATTCAGCTATTGACAAAAAACTTGGATTTGGTTAGTTTGATATCCATGTTGCCTAAATTGAAAAGATCGAACTCAATAATGATCAATTTGTATAGCGTCTGGGAGATAATTTGTCAATCTATATGCAAAATCACCCGTGCTCTGTTGGACTTTGATGAAGATGATACTGTCATTCCTACCAATATTCCCAACGCGGATGTTAATACAAATAGCTCCAGCATTCATGCGAATGGATCTGTTACTGTCAACAGTGTCAATGGAAATAGTGTTGGCGTCACTACGGGAGATTACAATTTCAAATTTTCAGAGAAGTTTATCCAGGTTATTCCATTCCATACTTTCATGATCGAATTCAAGGAATTACTTAAAAAGTTGGAAACGGATGGAATCCCGAAGGAATTGGAAATTTATTTCTATTTCTTATACTCTTTGAATGATATCAAGAAGGCAAATAACGGTTTTGGTCCAACTTCCTTAATCGACGATACCCTTGTTTGTACCTTCTTGAGAATCTATCTTTACTACTCACCAGATATTATCAACGAGTCTATTCCAAATCAGGTTACTGATTCACCTGGCAGTTCGATGGGAAAGGTAAAAAAGATCGCCAAGAGAGATATTTTCCCATTTGTTCTTGATATGTTACGGACATCGAAGAAAGGTCTTGAAAACATAATAGCAGTTAATCCAGATATATGCAATAATTTTGTGAGACAGAAAGAGCGTGAAAGGAATGGTACTGAGAACGAAATTACATTATATGCTCTCCCTCAGAAACTGGATACGGAAACCGATGGAGACGTCAATGGTGTATGTTGTACTGAAATATTAGAAGCCAATACAGAAGGGATCTCCGCTGTGAAAGAGTTATTGAAAATTGAGGATGACCCGTTTAATGATAAAAACGGAAAAGTTGAAAAAGTTGAGAAGGGATTATTTGAAGAGGAGAAGAGAGTAGAGGATCAGGTAGATCGACTGATTGGACTCAAAGGACCTCCTAACAAGATTGTTGCAAAGGAGCAACAATACAATTCTGACGTTGAGGCCGTAATAGTAGGAGATGAAAGCACGCTTCGAGAAAAGAGACTAAATGAACTGAATTCTACTTTGCACAACGGAGTGAAGAGGAGAAAGACTGTTTCACAAACAATCAAAGACCATGATGATGATGAAGGTGATGGATATGTGACTGCTTCAGAAGATAGCAAATCCTCATACAAACTGATAGAAATTATCGATTGTGATGGCGATACAGTTCCTGAGCAGTCACAGAAGAACCACGAACGTGATTCATATGAGGTTAATGAAGACCGACTGAGCCAAGAAGAGCAGAAAGAAGTGAACGATGACGAGTTGCAAGAAAAGCAGAAAGAAGTGAACAATGACGAGTTGCAAGAAGAGGAACACGAAGAGATCGATGCGGAGGCTGAAGAGGCTACCGAGGAGTTGAACTAAATATTTAATTCTCGATCAACAGTTTGTTCTGCAACAGGAACCAGGAACACTTCTCCTCTCCATTTATATCTTCAAACTGTCAATGCCTCCACTAATTCTCAACGCAACCGAAATAGTCTGAATGAAATATCAAAAGGATCGTTGAGGATATATAATTTATGAATATTATGGGGTTACTAAAGCTTGTAAATTATTATACGATTTCACCGTCAGTGGTAATCAATTTCCTTAAGGACAAATCATACACTATACTATTGATCTTTTTCAAATTGTACTTCAACCCATCGTACTTCCTCCTAATATTATCATTCTTTAAATCCAATAATTTAAAACCGTTTTCCAACTTGGTGATTAATTTCAGATTGATGATACTGATTGTGTATTGTCTCTTTACCAAATCTGAAGATACTGTGGATGAGATGGAAATCTTAATAATCGAATTTGTTGTGAAATCAACAATGGTATCGTTCAACTTCAATAATGCAAGTAAGTAATCACTATATTCCAAGGCATCAATTTTCAAGGTCGCCTTGATTTCGTTAGGGGTCAATATCAATCCTAAACCTTCTCCGGTGGTCAACGGAATAACAATCTTCTCTTGCAAGAAGTGGTATGCAATTACTTTGAAGTATCTGTTGGCTAACAACAAGTACATAATTTCTTCGTTGATCCTGTGATGAACTCTGTCCTTTTGTATCTTCTTACAGTCAATGGCTTCCAAGCGATTCAAGAAGTTATTGTAAAGCGAAGCTAGGTCAGAGACGTTGTTCACGATTCTAGTAGACCCTTGCACAATAGATTCTTCATTTGTGGAAACGTCTTGTATGTCTAACTCGTTAAAAAAGTCCTTGGACAAGTTCAATGGTTGCAAGTAGTTTGCTCTTGAGTATTCTGACTTCAATGGAATCAATGATGTAATGAATGCTTGTTCCAATTCATTCAAAAGGTTTTTGTTATTGGACCTGGAAGTTAGTAACTAAAGGGCGAGACAATTTCATTTTGAACATACTCTTGGCTGATTTCCTGCTGAATGGAGGTGAAGACGGTATCGATATTCATGTTGGTCATGGTTGGTGTGAGTAATTTTTCAGGTCGTTAATTTTTTCATGTTGCAAATGGTGCGCATGAGAGATGGAGTTGGTGAATTGGTATGAGACATTGGAAGGGTGGATTGATATAAAGACAGTGAACTTGGAAGAAGGCAATTGCAGTGAGAATTGAGGGGGGGGGGGGTCGGTTGTAGAGGCTTTAAAGGCTTATTGTGGACCCATTGTGCTTGTCTTGTTCCTATACTCCTATTTCCCACCTAGTTCCAGGCTGTACGAAACGGTGACTTCATGAACTTTCTGATACCCATAGTACAATATTTAAATTAACAAATTCAGTAAGTGCCGTAGGGCATCGGCAAAACACGTTCATCCAGAGTCCTTGAAAGCTAAGGCCAGAGCCTGATTGCAAAGGCATTTCTTAACTTTAGGACACCATAGCCCTATATAGCCACTTTAAGACGAATACAGCACTCCACAAATCATCTCGCTTACCTCATAGTTCTGTTAATATTCTTGTGGCGATTCGTATCGACGACTGTGCTTTGTCAAACTTTGCAATGGTGCAAGGTAATTGGGTTATGCTCTTTACTGGCTTACAATGCAAAATATCAACAATCACCAATTTACAGTCAACTGCATCCGGTCTCCCCACATCACACTTTTTGCAGCCATTTCTACTCAAGAGAACCCATACTCTGCAAAGCTACTGGTGCTCTGGAAAGGTACCGGCAATCTGGAGGCACACACCTAAAACCCATATTCCTCTATACTATCTCAGATTCACCAGAACCATCCTATTCCAATCCATCGTTACACAATCATAGTGCTCCAAGATCAGCAAAACCTTAGTACCACTGGCCGTGTGAATGCTGTGCTGGGCACACATATACTTTCCTGCTGCAAAGTAATTATTATTTTGTAAGCGGGACATAAGGAATTAATAGACAGCATGTTCCCTTGCTTAAGTTGTTCGTTTGACTGATAATGTGTAAACTGAACATATTTCCGTTGTACAATTGAGCTTGTTTTAGATTTTAACGAATACCTTAAATCGCAGCTTTTGTGATCACTGTTCGTGCTATAGTTATATTTCAGTGCTTTCAATTATGGTTGCAAGAGTTTTCAAGTGCTTGTAGACATTCAGCAGGAGCTAGTGTGTTTCTTTTGACGAGCATTGATCATTGTCAGCCGAAATGTTCCAATTTCTGTTCTAATTCTACCTTTAGGTAAAGTTGAATATTTAGAGACAGCATGGCTTTTGTGCCATGACTAACGTTTGCACCACGATGCAAGTCGGTATCAATATCTTATCTCAGGACTCTTTGGCATCATCCTATGGCTCAGGGAATGCGCTCCTGTATCCCTTATATCCTTGCAAGCCCAGGGTGTGATACTGGATTCGAAGTAGCTGAAAAATCTCCATGCAATATATGAAAAAAACTTATGAAAATCTAGCACTCGAAAACTAACTACTCCTTTAGACACCCCTATTATCCTTCCAACAATGTCCAAAAAGATCTTATGTTTGCCTGGCTACTTACAAAGTGGCAAGGTGTTCGCCGAGAAATCGTCTGGATTGCGCAAATTGCTCGCAAAGCTGTATACCTTGGACTACGTCAATCCTCCTTGTATGATAAAGTCTTACGAAGACTTACCATTTTCTTTAGGTGATACTGTTGAGGAGAAAACTTCCAAGTGGAATGAATTGGTGAAAGAAGATGTCAATCGCTGTTGGTTCCGTTACGAAAACGGGAAGCACTTGGGGTTCAATGAAACAGTCGAGTCGATCATTGGGTATATTAAGGAGCATGGGCCTTACCAAGGAATAATTGGGTTTTCTCAAGGTGCCGCAATGGCGCTCATGTTGACCACTCTGATCAATAAGTTCATTCCAGAACACCCACCATTCGAGGTTTCCATAATCATATCTGGATTTGCATTTACTAAGGCTGTGAAGAGTTACGAAGGTAACGATGCACACACTGAAACAGAGACTGTTGAAGAGTACGAGAAATTGGTCGAACTAGACACTGAGTACTCACAGTACTTCACTGCCCCTAAGGACTTCCCAACCAAAATGTTCTTCATATCAGGATCTAACGATGGTGTAGTCCCAGCCGTCAGATCGAAGTTTGCAGCAGCTCAATTCGACAAAGATAATGTCGAAGAAATAGTCCATGATGGTGGCCACTTTGTACCGAACAAGAAACCGATCTTAAGACCTATAGTTGAGAAAGTTAAGGACATACTAGATGCCAAAGCCAATTTATAATGATTATGCAAGAGGATGAGGAAAGCCTTTCTAGATTAAATGCATTCGAATATACAATATAGATTAAACACAAGACTAGATTTCAAAACCTCTCTTGGCTCAGTCTTAAGACTATCGTTAACGAAATTTGCCTTCCATAGCCCCAACTCTCTTGATCACCATCTCATCGTCTTCATCGAGGTGGTACACAAATAGGCCCCCGTCACACGATCATCACGTGGTCTCAACATCAAATTTAAATCGATTCCATAAACGTCTCCACCAACAACTTCCTCTTACACCTAAACAACCTATATTCAATGAGCGAAGCTGTCCAAGGCGAACCAAAAGAATTTAACGGGGAACCTAGTCAGGTTGACCTGAAGAATGAAGTCTTAGACAAAGAGGCCTTAAACGAAAACAAGAACAATCTTTCTGTTAGACCAATGAAGCGAACGAGCGAAAACTTACCAAGTGCCTTCTCAAGAAGAACAGAAACTAGCACTAGGACCAGTCCTTCGTCAGTCTACACCGCAGAAAGCGAAGAGAAGCCAGCTTGGATGAAAAACGCTAGTGCTAATAAGTACGATAAGTATGGACAAAGACCTACGCATATCCCCAAGTCCAGTGACTCAAACCTGGATAGATACTCCAAATACGATATCAATTCAAATGATAACCGTTTAAAGAAGAGAAACCTTGATGAGGACGAGATAGACGAAAGGCCTGCCCCGTCGGCAATTGCAGAATCTGACTCTCTTCCCTACAATAATCTTACATCAGCGAATCCCCTGGCAAACTTCAGAGGAGGAGACAACCAACAGATAAAACGCTATCAAACATTTCAGAGTCATATCAACAATAGGTCGACCAAGGACCAAAATAGTATCATCCGTACTCATTATAACCAACGAGCATATCAACTGAAGACGCAAGGTGCAAGAACCGACTCTCCAATCATCAAATTAAGAAATTTCAACAATGCCATCAAGTATATGTTGTTAGGGAACTTTGCTCTTCCAAAGGGCGAATCAAAGAAGGATCACTCTAGTGGAAATTCTACGGGCGATACAGTTATACTTGATTTATGCTGCGGTAAAGGAGGCGACTTAAACAAATGTGAATTTATAGGCGTTGACCAATATATTGGTATAGATATATCCGATGCGTCAGTGAAAGAAGCCTTTTCAAGATACTACAGGAGCAAGGCTAAATTCATCCCAAGACATGGTTCTCAAGAGTCTCGTGATACCAGAAAGTTACATTTTGAAGCCTGCTTTGCTACGGGGGATTGCTTCTCATGCTCTGTTCCAGAAATCTTAGAACCAAGTTTCCCAGGGATAATAGAAAAGATATTTCCTGTTGATTGTGTACTGATACAATTTGCATTGCATTATGCGTTTGAAACTGAAGAGAAGGTACATACACTTTTGACCAACGTGACAAAGTCCTTGAGATCCGGTGGAACCTTCGTTGGAACGATTCCTTCTTCTGACTTTATAAGAAAGAAGATCTTGAATCATGAATTTGTGCCTTCAGATGATAACAAGGTGAAGTTTGGGAATGATCTTTATTCTGTGACATTCCAGAAGGAACCTCCATCAGATGGAGTTTTTAGACCTCCTTTCGGTAACAAATACATCTATAATTTGAAGGATGCAATTGACGATGTACCAGAGTATGTGGTACCGTTTGAAACACTCCGTGCCAAATGCGAAGAGTTTGGACTTGTCTTGAAGTATAAAAAGAATTTCATTGATATCTTCAATCAAGAAATCCCCAAATACTTCACGAAGTTGAACAAGAAATTGATAGATGGAATGAAGCGTAGTGATGGCAAGTACGGAGTGGAGGGTTCTGAGAAAGAGGCTACGGCGTTTTATATCGGATTTGTATTTGAGAAATTGTGAAAGTGTTTGATGGGTGTGGATAGAAAGATAGACAAGGAAAGCCCACCAAATTCAAGGATCAAAGATCAAGGGTTTTCAATTAAATTTCGAATGGTTTAAATACTTAAAAGTATCTGCCCCCAGGATCGAATAATGAAATACAATTTGTGATGAAATTCGATCTTCTACATTTGCTCATTAGTTTGATAAAGAGAAAAGCTTTTTAGCGTATAGGAAGCTGGGTATTGTCATCTTCAGGGGATTAAAAATCCCTGGTGATGGGAGATGCTTGAAGAATGAATAAGAGACGAAACATAAAGGGTAGTGATTGTATGGACCACGTATAAGGAGTGGTCAAACGCGAATGACGATGATCAGTCCAATCAGCTGGTAGCCGTTGTCACAAGCAAAATGGACCCGAATATTATTAATTCACTTCCATCTTCAATGTCTAGTGTTCCTTTCACTGTGACATATTATTGTCTTTAGATAATATAATAAGACACCTCCCCCCAAAATTCAGAGTAGCAAGAATAAGTTTTTGATTGGATACTTGAGGGAGGTTAGTTAAAGGCTTAGTAAAAGAGTAATGTAGTCTATATGAAAGTCACAAGGGGATTGCTTTGCAGTAAAACAGCATGGAGACCTTGCCAAATTGATCTATCACTAAACGAGGTGAGAAACAAACCAGGTATTATAGTTTGATAATAATATGACATTAAGCAGAGCATCAATTTCGTTTAGAAGGCCAATGACCAATTAGTGATGGTTGCAGCTTCAATTGGCATTTAGGTTTGCACGAGAGGTGGAGGCCCGCTAGAGGGCAGTAGTGTTGCAGAAATCAGTATATTTGAAAGGTGAAGTTCTCACATCACTTCAATGATGGGGTCTTCTGCAGAAAGAGGAGCAGCACGAAGATGCGCAATTCCAACACTTATGAAAAGGCAAAGTATGATAATAGGCAAATTGTTAAGGTCAAGGTGGTAGATTCCAGTGGAGCATTAGTTATTAAGGCTAGGTAGGGATGAATATCAACAGACAATGCGCCTCTCTCAATGGAATGGTGTTTATTGTGTCGCATAAGACCTCCACAGAGTTGCTGGATAGGATGCTGAGTGCCGTACAACCATGGTTCTTCAAAATCAAAACCATAAAAACGCAGATGCGATATGCATCGAAGGGCACTAGGTGGTCACACATTACAATACAAGATCGAATTTTGCCTATTAAAATGGGATACATTCGGTGGGGTTTGTTCTATGAGATGGATACAGCCATGAAGAAGAAACGGAATGCCTGAAGATGAAAGCAGGAAAAATTTGCAGCCATTCTTAAACTATAAGCATGAAGATTCAATATCTTGTATTGTCCAAGGCACGGATAGAGGATTGAAAATAGGCTTCATTGCCTTGCTGGTCCAAGCTATTGTTGTAATTCGTAATTTCGATTTAATTTTTAAGATATTGGACCACCAGAGAGGATTGTTGCTTTAAGGTTAGGGTGCTTAGTGATCTGGGTAGGAGATGGTTTGTGAACACTCTGAGATGATTGAAGTCAGGGTCGCCAATAAATAAAAGTGCATGGTGACCCTGACAGCTATTATAAGAGATTTCAAGACTAAAAGTATCTATTGAAATTTTATCATAAGCATTTAGAAATACAAGATCTATTGTTTTAAAATAGAGGAGGTTGGTTATATGATAGTTGGTGAAGGAGTGCCCAAGCTAAAAAGCAATAAGCAACGGCCAAAGCCAAGGCGAAGAACCATCAACCTAAAGCTTGGTATCTACCTTAAAACCTCAATTCAAGTTAAGCACTTCACCTCTATTGCGACGTGATCGTATTCCAATTGGACCCACGAAGGCATCCTTCTCAACACAATATTTTCAAGAAAAAGAATGTCGGTTGGCGATGGATATTTTTTAGGACGACGTATTCTATTTTTCTTATGCAATGGTGGAGTTGGGGGTCAGTGGTGGGTGGTGATATGTCCACTCACCTGAGTGTAAAGTAGAGGTGTTGATGTGGCAGCCTTGGTAGTGCCCGTAGTAGTGGTATTTTTTGACTTTGGTAGTTGAGATTGCTGAATAGCCCTAAAAGGTCAATGCCCAAAGGTTGAAGAAACAACAGGTGCCAGTGTAAATATTGTGCTTTACTCTGATTCACTCTACTTTACTCTGATTCACTTTACTTTACTTTTCTTTACTCTGATTCACTCTACTTTACTCTGATTCACTTTACTTTACTTTTCTTTACTCTGATTCACTCTACTTTACTCTGATTCACTTTACTTTACTTTTCTTTACTCTGCTTCACTGCACTTTACTCTGCTTCACTGCACTTTACTCTGCTTCACTGTACTCTACTCTGCTTCACTGTACTTTACTCTGCTTCACTGTACTTCACACTAATATCCTCTCCCACCTTTCGAGCTAGAATCATAAACGCATACGTTCACTTCTTGACATTATTCATATGCACTTCGGTCTAATAATACATTCTCTACTACAATTCCAGACTAAATTTCAATTAGATGATTTGAGATGCTAACAAAGCTCATTCGCATTCGGATCATAACCAACGGCATCTGTATGGGCAGCGCTGGAAGGGTGTCACAAGCTCCATCCAGAGGTTGGGACTTCTTTAATCGGTTTCGATGACGCAAGCTCTTTGGGTGATTGGACATGGGTGATTGGACAAAGCACTTTTAAGTTCATCTACATGGTTGTTGCGATGCAAGGATTGCAATGTGTTGTGGCGCAATTTAACCATATAGAAAAGGATAAATGTATCGAGGACTCGCCCTGTATATAGAGCTGAAGGTGGTTGAATCGTCTATATTTTGAGGCATGGGGAAGTTGGTAGATGTTAGCGATGTTAAGGAGCCCATGGGTCAATTTTGCAGATTTCAACACCATCCCATTCGATGATCATTTAATTCATCAGATAAAGGCTGACTGCAAACCTCGTACACCCTGGAACAGACGAAAGTGGAGATCTTCATCGACTTATGTGAATCTCACACCTTACAACCAACTTGACAACCAACCTCCCACCATCAGTAGAAATACCTTAAACAAATATTAGTTGACGAATATGCTAATAAAAGTCTAAACGAACTTTATTTTTGGAATCCACTCAATCAGTAAGAGCGCAGCACGGTTGACACTACCAGGTGGGGGCACTTCGCAGATGTGCATGGGGCGCTGATGAACTTAAACTAAACCTTAATCTTATACTGACGAAATTGTAGTATTGAAATTGAAATCAAGATGCAAAGCGGACTAAAGCCAAGCACATCTAGTTGAACTCCAGATTATTCCAAACTGGGGCTGGGTATCATGCTGGATACGTCAAGTTGCACTGCTAATATGTAATCGAAACAAAGCTTATGTCTAAGGAGGGATCAAAGCTTAAAGGTTAATTTGGGTTGATGGCTGCAAAATCTCGTCATTAGGATCGGAGACCAGGAGAAAGGAGAAAGCATTAGCTGTGGTGCAGATACTCTACCCTGGTGCACGTATTAATTAGGAGTGTATTTGTTCTACTCCGTACGATAAAGTTCATGAAATAGAACACTTGGGTTGATTTGACTTGGAGTGGTCATAGTGCATTCGAGATAATGAAAACAAAACACATCAAAGTAAAGTACTAAAGTGTTCGCCGAAACTGTATAAAACAGGAAGCATGTTCGCAGATCTTGCAGTTGATACATGCGTATGGCAGCAAGAGGGTTTATCCAGGAAGCAGGATGACAGGAGGCCTTATGCCTGGATCATTCCATTTCTTCCGAAGGTTTGAGTATAACATTAGAAAATACAGCTTTAAACGGCCATATATAATGGCGAGGTTGAAGTGACCCGAACTGGCATAGCATCGATAAAGGGTTGTTGCAACTATAGATATTGCAGATTGGGCCGGCCTACTTGGGAATTCTTTGCCATTTGTCGAATCTTATGCCCTGGATTCCCTTTGCAAACTCTCACTGTGGACGGTGTTCCCCGTTTCCTAGTTGCAGTGATTTGTCGAGTAGTCTCTGGTTGATGCAACCCACTTCTGCTTGTTCTCCTCCCATTGCTTCTTGCTCTCCTCCCATTGCTTCTTGCTCTCCTCCCATTGCTTCTTGCTCTCCTCCCCCGTTTGTCTCACTGCCCGTAGCCTTCCCACCTCTCCATCGGTTGCACTCTTCACATAAATTACACTGCAACCATCATCTTTTTTGCCAATCGCCTGAACAAGTGAATAGTAATAGCAGGATTCCAGATGTGAAGAGCGGAAACCTGTGACAGTCAAGAAGGATGATAACCTCACGTTTGTGATTGTTAAAGGCGAATCATGGCGTGGTTGTGAGAGCTCAATGGCAGCGTAGGACAGGAGCTCCATTTGTGGTGTCTGCTGTGCTCAACATTTTTCAGTCAATTGTGCAAGTCTGCAAGTGATTGCTGCTAAATGTTTAATAGGTTGAAAGGACGGTGTCGTCTGTGTCTCTCACTGGCTGCAAGATACTTCCTCGTC
Source organism: Kodamaea suecica (assembly GCA_030558315.1). Classification (NCBI taxonomy): domain Eukaryota; kingdom Fungi; phylum Ascomycota; class Pichiomycetes; order Serinales; family Debaryomycetaceae; genus Kodamaea; species Kodamaea suecica. Next base: position 254,999 of record JAJMSH010000007.1, on the reverse strand, counting down.
CTCATTGGCGTCATCTCCCAAAACTTCCACTATGCGCTAACTTAAGCACTCGTGCATTCGGTCAAGATCCAAGTCTATCATTCTCATTCTCGTACCTTTGCGCAAATAACGGCCATCTTTAACAGAAAATATCCATGTCAGTGGACTCGTAGCCACACAGAGCCTACGGAATTAGTCCCCAAATAGAATATACAGGTTGTTGACTCTGTTTGGTTGGACTCTGTTTTGGTCAGTACTCGGTGGAGTTAGGACTTAGGAAATCTTGCGCTTCAAAAGAAAGAAGGTGACGACTCTTGTGGTGCTTTGGTTTGGCAATGCTGGCAACGAATGGAAGATGTAGTCGATGAGTGAACGTTCGTTGCTTTCGTTGCTTTCGTTGCTTTCGTTGCTTTCGTTGCTCCCTGTTCGATTGTTGTAGCCCGTTGATAATGTGAAAGTGACAATGCATGGAACTAGTTGGGAGGGACAGAGGTTTAGCTACTTGGCATGTAGTCAACACTCTTCGAGAACAAGCTATTCTACAACATTTGAAAATAATCCGTTCTAAATGTTCAAAGCAGAAATACTTCAGTCTTCTAAGGCATCCATGCTCGAGCAGCTTTTGTGCGTTATCATCGGCTTGATGGCCTTGAGTATTAACTTTGTACCGTAGGTTAAACTATCTTCTCTTGGACGTAGTGTAATGCCACCTTTTGAGCTAGTTTCGTAGTAAAATACTTTCCGATTGTGCATTTTCGTTCAATTCTATTATTTTTGGTCTTTGGTTGTATCAACCCTTCAGGTTGGATAATTAGAGTTTTTGGTAAAGGCATAGAAGCTGTAGTTTTGGTGTTCGCTTACAATTGAACCTTCTATTGTGGTTGAATCAGAAGAGGACCAATTGGTGCGATACCTATGGATTTTTGGACTGAAGGAGGCCAAATCCAACTGGAATCCCATTGAAATTGAACATAGACTTATTGAGATGGTCTACAAAGACATCGCTCTAGAAAGTTGGACTGGGTCAACGTGGGCACAATAGGCAAGGGCTCGGTGAGAGTGGGTCTTCATAGAGTCGACGAATAAAGATTCGAGTACATGGATTGGGTCGTCATACACTTGGGAGCGCAAACCCAACAGACATACACTTAGTGAGCATGAGCATATGCTCGGTGGCATAGATCTAAGGTTAAAAGGCCTCATGTCCCATAAACGCAGAACAAACGAATAAGCAATCCATAGTATGTGTCACTCAAGTTGTAAAGTTGATGGAGACAAGCACATCTCAGTCTGGATTTGCCAGGAATGGCTTCTTTCATTCGCATTTGCTACATCGATATCAATAACCAGACATCCTGTGGTGGCCAATGAATGACTTATACCTCAATGGCCGATCAGCTTCTAAGACTGGCGTATTGTCACCCAACAACAATATCATGGTCAAACCGAGACTCGAAGAATGGAGTCAAATTGCTAGGCCTTGCCTTCAAGTTTATATTAGTAGGGTACACCAGATTGCAACCATAAATCCTTAGGAGGGAGTGACGACTTTCGTGTCATCCTATCTCATATTGATTCTATTCTATCAGTTACAGCTACAAATGTACAAAAAATCTTCTGATAGGAGATAGCACACTAAACTTTCAACTGCCATGCAATACAATCTTAATCAGTACATCCCCAGTACATTACTTATTAGCGGTACTCCAGAATAGTACCGATCAAATGAACTCATAAAAAGAGGGGGTACTAGGTGCTTCCATTCTAAATCCAAGCCCCAAATAGTACCAGTAGTAAGGTTTACTAGCCCTAAACAAGCAAGAAGAGATGGTGTTGATTTCATGTCAAGATGGAGTACTTTTGGATGGCTGCGAAAAATGCTATCAAAAGCAGATAACATGTGTTACCACAAGTATAACATGGCCTGTGTTCTTACTAGAAGTTATCAAAGGGATAATGAAGGTCTTGAATAGTTTGAAAGTGTTACCGAGTTTTAGCCAGTCATGTTGTATGGTCAAAGACACTTGATAGTGGATGGATGAAAAAGTAAAGAAAGCGATCAACCAGGGCAAGAAGCCAAGTAATCTCTTGGTTGTTGTTGTTGTTGAAGTACTTCAGGGAGAGCTGTGCGATTGAAAACATAATGCACTACGCAATTGCATCTCATTCAATTGGTCTCCCGTGTGTGTGATATGAGCTCAGCTTTCCCAATACATGTAAACGTTAGGAAAGACGCTCTAGTGGGATGGTCTTGTATTGCTGTCTTAAATTCTCTCAATGGGCACCACAGACCTTATTCCCGTATGTTTTAGCGTACTTTCACACTCCACAACTCTTTTATCTTTTCCAATAACTGTCATTCTCAGTCCAACATTCGCCAATATCATGCCACACGCATACGTTTAATCCTCTCCACAACACGCATCATCTCAAAACACCCAAAACACCCAATTCACATCCTCCGCCCTCCTGCGCCTTCCTGCGCCCTCCTCCCGACTCCTCCCGACTCCTCCCGACTTCCCCCCGACTCCTCCTACCGTCCTAGCTATTCTACAACTGTCTCTACTATTCTCTGCTCTCTGCCCTTTCAATCACCTCCTCCTACTCCTACAACCTCTCCGTACATAACTACGGCCCTTAGTCCAAATTGGGCACTACTAGGGACTTCCCCAAAAGGTCCCACATATGTCCTTCAAAAGCACGTGAATTATTTTCCAGCTTCCTTTGTGTAATTTTTAGTCATATTTTTTGCTTTAAGAATTTTCTGAATATTTTTTAAGTATTTTTTTGGTATTTGGTGAATTTCTGTTAAGCTTATTTAGTGCTTTTAGTACATGCCTTACTATCTAAATTTCATTTAAAGATAGTGTCTTGTAACTGAAGGAAAAGAAGGTATATATAGAGGGAGGCAGAGCCGCGATTGCATTAGAAGCTGGAATTTTTTGAGTCAGTAGGACATCGTCATTGGACTTAGAAACCATAGCTATTTGCATTGATACTTAGCATACAAGGACGTATTGAGGATTCCTGGTTAATTAATAGCATTCACGGTTCAAGAGTACTAGCGGAATTGGAGAACACTGATACTGAAAGCAATAAGCAACAAGCAATCTCTGGCTCCACAAGTCATTTCAATCTACACATTGCCAAGGTATAACCAAGATCCATCCTAGGTTCCTTGTACCGCAATTTCGATATCCTTACCTTTGACATAGTACTTACCTCAAGTACTAAAGATCATTGTTAACACTGGAAACAGGACTCATATACTCGAGAATAAAAGTTACTCATCTGCCTGCGTTTCTTGTTTCAATATATCAAATACTAGCCTGCTTAACCATAGTGTAACTCACTTACTACTACCACTCACACTTCATATTTTCACATTGTTTCAATCAATTTGCAGAGTTATGTCCTCCGATAAAGCAGACCAGCTGCTGGACCAGGCTGGTGATCATAATACTCCGCGAGGAAAGCTATCGACCTCTACCACCAAACTACTGCTCAAATCTTCCCAGAAGAACCTATCAATTGGTGCCATGTTAAACATCAGGGAATCCTCTGTTGTGCTGGCTCCAATCGAACAGACACCAGTTCGTCCTCCCAGGCTGCTTTCACTGGCCCTGTACTTGCAGCCACCTCCAGCATTATCATTTAGAAAATCGTACGACATGCCGGGTAGTCAACTTTCATTACCTCCAGTTGGAGCACCAAACACTCTGAAAGAATTGACCGTAGCTTCTATAAACTCAGGCTTATCTTCATCAAGAAGCAATTCCCCTAAATTTCATCCTTATAGTCGAAATTCAGTGGGTTTGTACTATAAGAACGAAACAAATAAATATACCCTGGAGAGATCACCGGTTCAACAAGCTTCTGCCAACTCGTCCAATTCGAAATCCGTGTCAATGATCAATTCATCTTCAAACTTGTTGGCTAACTCGAGCAATAACTTGTCCAATTTAAACTCAACGGCCTCGACCATACTGACACCGCTGGCGGTGGCTCCTCCGGCCGCACACACTGTTCAACCATATATGCATGTTCCCCCTAATACAGCAGGGGGCCACCCTGCTGGACCTGTTCCTTCCCTCGGAAGCCATCTTCCTTCATATGTCCCCATTGGTGGGTACATGGTGCCCAGTACATACTCACAAAACTTTGCACCACCATTGAACTACTCTTACATGAGCCAGCCACATTCAGTACAAGACTTAGATCCACTTCATGATAATAAGCGAGGTAGACGATTCCGCAGGAGGTATAACCAGATTGTGAGGAACTACAACTGTGTATACCCAAACTGTTCCAAGAGTTACGGCTCTTTAAACCATTTAAACACCCATATTGTTACGAAGAAACATGGGCATAGGAAGTCCAAGGCTGACTTTCAACATAGCAGCCAATACACTTCGGATGAACATTACGAGAACTATCCTCCCCATTCAGAGTACACCAGTGGGAATTACTGGTACGGGTACCCTCAGCAGCAATTGAGTCACCCATATCTTCATCCTCAAGAGCATGAACAACAACAAGTACACCCCCAACCGTTGCCTCAACAAATACCTCAGTATTTGACACATCAACTTCCTCCTCACCAAATGCCACATCATCTGGCTCAACAAATGCCTCAGGCGCAGCCACCACAAGCTCCAAATCATCATTTGCCTAACCATGCACAACCCCAGTACCTACAGCAACTCCCTCAGGTGGCACGACAGTATCAAGTACACCAGATGCAGCCACCCACAGCGCAGGCTCTGCCCATTTATCCTCCAGGATATGTATACTACCCAGGTTACGGTCCGATGCAACAGAATAACTGGTTGCCTCCTATGGGAGCTTCAGCTGGTGTAGTAGAAAGTAGTTACTCTGTAGCTGCACCCGACTCACATTCAAGTACGCCAGAAAAGGCATCTGCTTCAGGTTTGGTAGGCACACCAGAGAAGAAGACATGAGTATAGATTTTTGTATCCAATAAATGTATGATGTAGAGAATGTGTAGTATGAGAGGAAGATTCCGAGGTGACCTGACTGAATATAGCGTGGTAGAAGGCAATTCACGTAGCGCAGATGAACTTGCAATGAAAATGTCTTTTGAATTTAAGAGCGTATTTTGCAGCCATTAGAGAAAGGGACATATGCGACAAACCTATGATAAGGCTGATACTCCGACCGATACGAGCTCAAGTACGTTGACGTTGATTTGGATGCAGATAGTTTCAAGAGTTCTGAGGCAACAAGTAGTTTGTATTAAGAGATAACAGTATATTCGACTAATCTTGATAAATCAGGTACAGTTACTGTCGCAGTTCTCAGAAGCAACTGATAAGCCTAACTACAACCCCCATTCCTAAAAACTCGTATGTAAAAGGAATTCTTCTGACCGCATTCACCCCCAAATCTTATTATTATTTGTCACTCCCCATCACTTGGTGTTGCTTCCAACCTATGTCTATGTTCACCATCTGTTACCATTTTTCCGAATTCGTTTCGCTCAATGAATTTTTATTTTTATTTTTGGGCCCAAGCAGAAAGTGGTATAGTTCAGCATAAAAATACAATGCTTACATTCTTCTTGTTGTAGGTCGAATGCATCGTTCTCACAAAGGTTTGATTATGACTTGTGAGAGGACAATAGTTCTGGAGGCTTTGCGAAGGTATAGGCGTGCTTATTGTTAGAGGGTATTCGAGGTGGTGGTGATGCAATGAGAAGATGATGTAATAATATGATGATGCGATCAGATGAGACAGTATGGGTGGGAAAGATTAACCAGAGTGGCCACGAGAGCAGATACAACGAAGATGTGGATATAAAGCCTAACGAATCAAATCCAGAAAAACAAGAAGCAATGATATTCGGCAGCAACTCGAATAAGAATCTTTCTATCAATTTCATCATCGCTTGACATCTCAAGGTACAGCCAATAACGTTTGTCATCTAAGACAATACGCACCTGCGGGCCATGAATAGCCATTGCAGGAGCACGGGGCTCGACTGTTCTATTGTCCGATCTGTCGTGTTCATACTATCATTGCGCAGCTATTGTTCGCATGTTATTTTTAGCAAGTGGTTGTTTGGTCTGTCAAGAGACTCATGATTTGAAGCTCAAGAACAGGCAGAAACAAGGGCAGGAACAAGAGAAAGAACTAAAGCAAACGCAAACCCCGGCAATCACCTTCAATGATCATCAAACCCCGGTAATATCCAGCTATCACCTGAAGTTACTTAACCATTCCAGCCCAGTCTTTGCACCATATTTACAATAATTTAGTATCCACCCTAGCTTCGCTTAACCGTAACTTTTACTATCATTCACCATGGTGCCTCAAGACCTCTCCCTCTGGCATGCCTCCTGGCTCGCTCATGCTCCAGATATAGTCGTTTTAGTAATACTTCAATTCAAATCCTTCACCTAGGTCTAAAATATATGCAAAGCTATAGCGTAAGCTCACATGAGATTTTTGTGGATAGGATTACACCATATGTCACAGCGCACATGTGTTACTTAACGATCGAATCATGTATTGCGGTTTAAATGGCAGGTGCATGCACCGCAAGGTTCGTGTCACCACGCTTGCTAATAATAAGCTTCTGTGGGAGGTTGATAATAATAGGCTGCACCATAACAAGGTAGAAGCAGTAGTCGTCAATAATATGGCAGCAGTAGGCAGTGAAGCAGCAGCAGTAGGCAATGAAGCAGCAGCAGTCGTCAATAATGGATGCGGATGTGAACAACAAAGGTGGAATAAGAGTGACCTTGGAGGATATGCTAATCAACGTCAGACCCCACCTCCCGTTATTACCCACAACTACAGAAACCAAACTCACTGCTCATCTCATCTCATCAATTTCCTCCACGTCTCCGGCAGACATTTACGAGAAATCTCCTTCACTTCAATTTACCTCTATTCATTCTTTTTCTAGGCTATTACTCTACTCAGGATTGCAGTTACAGATGCACCCCGACTGACGAGATCCATCGTTGGTCGAGTTCATCTCCAAGCAATGCAGGATCTACGGAGTTGTGCAAGCAGACAATTTTTTATTGCTGAACGCCATATGGCACCGTTGGGTAACTCTGTCTTCCTATCTCCGCCAGCTAACCTGGCCAATTGTCATGCAGTCCAAGGAGATAAATACTTTGGAGGCTTGGGTAATTTTACCACAGGTTGCATTTTTGGAGGAAATAGTGGAGTCTATATTAGCTTAGGTTGAGGTCTTTGCTTGAGGAACTTGTAGTACTCGCTTTGGTATTGGCATGGGTACTCGCTTTGGTACTCGCTTGAAATATTTGCTTGAGGTACTTGCTTTAGGTGCTTAGACCTGGTTGTTAGATAAGGAATTGAGTCGATGGTTGTTGGAGAGAATATTTACGTTTGATTGTGAGGATGTCTTGGGACATAAAGGACGTAAATACCCGGGTCGAATGAGACTGCAACATTGAAGGCAGCGACCTTGCTACAAGTAGCAACTGTGCAACGAGCAGCAGCAACCAAAAAACTCACCACCATCGCAGCACCTCCCACGTATCAACGACCAATTTAACCAAGCTCGCCAAGTATACCGTTTCCACCAGCTCCTTCAATTCCACCAACTCAACAAACTCCTTTTGCTTCCAATACTCTATTTTTCACACCCTTGTGCTCCCCAGACACTAAGTCCTACCCTCCCCTCTTGTGCAATATTCACTCTGACTGTGTTGCTCCTCTCGCGAATCCCACACTATCTCCTCATAATCACTTCTTCATCAACGTGCTAAGTTTATCGAAATGTTTTAAACCCATTGCAGTCATATTCTACCTACATACCGTTGGTTGCGAATTCGTCTAAGATTGTGCACGAAATATTTTATTGTCTAGGGCAATTCATCCACACGAATCTTGATAATATCTGCCAAATATGTAATTACCAATTGATACAGAGCAAATTGTATCATTACTGGTTTGCCCAAACAAGTCCTGCTGAGTTGTGAGGCGACCCGTTTTGCAGATACTCGTGGTTCCTTCGTATCTCATATTTGATGATGTCACCTGTGAAAAGTCAACATTGGTATGCTTCCTTAAACCATCCAATCCCCCACAAAATGGGTTTAGATAATAATCGGTTGCAGGATATGTACTGGTTGGGAGTTTGCACAGATGTGAAAACATCGCATGGGTTGGGAGTTCCCGATGAGCTCGGGATTTTCCGTTTATTGCTTCCAAGCTGCGATTGCCACAGTAATGAATGGAGGAGGAAAACTCGAGGTCTTTTCCATGAGGGGTCTTTGGCAGGGGTGAAGCTGTTATTTTGATTTGTCTTGATCCTGTTTGATAGACTGTTCGATTTCTAGATTCAAATCTGTCCTGGACCTACTTTTTTACAAAAGATCCTAAATTTTCAACTTGTAGTCAAACTTCAGCAATCCATGTCGTAGCTACATTCTATTTGACCAGATCACAACTCATCTTCAGTCTATTCTTGTAAGTTCTTGCAACTCTGCAGTTATCCTTTAACCTTTTGACACCAAGGAACATGCCTGTACCCAAGCGTGAATTCTTGTTTCCTGAGATGGCCACATAGGAGAAATCGAGAACGACTGGTGCTGCAAAAAACTCCGTTTCGGGACCATTAAGTCTGGCCAGACTCTTCACTATAAACTAATGTTTGCTCATATACCGTATTGGTACACTCGTTACAGTACCTTCGTCTACAGAACCTTGTTGGTTTGGAGGTATTTAGACATTCGACAAGTTTCATTAATGCAGCCTTCCTGCCATCAAGTACGTCTAAGTGATCGATACATACATTCGAAGTGCCTTCTTACAAGAAGTTTGCTTTTCGATTTCCAAGAGATGTTCCACTCCTAAGTAAACATTCTAGCAGGTTTTCAGTGGTTTCATTGCCATCTTTAATCTATCGTTGCTGGTTATATCTATACCTAATCTACTGCAATTGCGTAAGGGAATGAAGTTGCACTATGTTATATGCAGGTACCATATTATTATACACTTTGTTTTTAACATTAATCCACACTCAATTGCAAGCTTCGGTCAAGATCCACTTCCCTAGGATCTCTTCCGATCTTACATTTCCACTACCGAAACGAGATTGCTAAGTTCAGGGCTACAAAAAGCACTGCCTTTAAACGAAGAATGTGCATTTTGGAGTAAGGGCTTTGAAGAATACGCTTCGAAGAATGCCCTCCAGTGGACATACAACAACAATTGCTCTACGTAATCACAGAGCGTACATCCCACAAGTGGAACTGAGTAACAACAAAGTGCACAAATCCAATCTTTTGACCGGCTTAAGTCTCCTACAATACCATCTGGTGGACTTCTTAGTGTACTTTTTGTGCTTGTCCGCACGCCCCAGATTAAGTTGACAGCTGGATCAAATGAAAAAAACGGCCGTGCAATATAGGAGAGAGTAGTCGTATAGCGAAGAGTTCCCCTAGAGATAACGCGTGATTTATAGAGCATGGCCAAGAAGAAGAACAAGAAGAGTCAGGCCAAGGTTGTGCATGAAAAAGAGTTGCCTGACAAAGTAGAGATTGAAGATGTCCAATCAGAGGAAACCCAAGCATTAACTGAAGATACACTACCAAAGGATGAACTGTCGGAAGTGATTATTGAATTGACTGAGGAAGACTCCAGTCGAGTTCAAGAAGTTGCTGATGATGAATTGACAGCGCAAGCAAGTCAAGAACATCAGCAAGAAGGATCAGAAGAGGGTGTAAACCTAAAAGAGCAACATGTCTCTGATGTAGTGGCCCATGAAGCTTCTCTCCAAAAATCAAAGAGGGAAGCCTCAAAAGACGAAACTACCCAAATAGATCAAGAAACTTCTAATGAGCAATCGAAGGACCCTCAATTGTACCAAGAACCATCTCATGAAGTACTGATAGAGAAAAACACTATTCAAGAAGAACCCATAAACTCAATTGACTCCACCGATCCAACTTCTATTGCAAATTCGAATCTTTCAAACGCTGATCATAACTCCAATAAACAGGATACCGAAGATAAAATTGCATCTCATGAACCCCCAAAACCAAAGAAAAGACTCACCCTCCAAGAGAGATTGGCCCTTGTTGCCAAAGGTAAAGCCAGAAAAGCAAAGCCTTCCCTATTGGAGATTTCACACCCTAAATTAACACTGGACGAAGCTTTGGAAGCTGGCAATTCTGTTGAACAATGCGAAACTTCTACTGCGCCAGCTACAGGAACAACTACTCCTGTTCCGTTCACAGACTTATCCAACCAGCTGACCCCTGCTTTATCTCGTGTGGCTAGCAATGACAATGAAGCAGAGCTTTACGAGCGTATTTCAAGCTTGGAAAAGACAAAAAAGCACTTGCAAGATCAAATAGCATTTCTTAGCAATACGAAGCCTTCGACAGTGGTACCAGAAAACACAGATCGCCGTGAACGTGAATGGCAACAAAAGCTAGAAACCAGAGAACATACTATCCTGGAACTCCTCAAAGAAGGTGAAGTACTATCAAAGCGTGAGTTGAAATTGAACGATTCTGTTAAGAAGTTGAAGCTTGCCAATAGCAATTTGGAGCTCAATTTACTAGATTACAAAGTAAAATCAGACGAGGCTGCAGTTCAATTGACTGAATTAGAGGCATTTCTCAAGAATCATAACTTTGCTACCGTTGAGGCTTTGCTTGAATCTTATGCAAACTTGAATTACCACATTGCTACGGTACAATCGACTTTGGAAAAGGAGCAAGAATGGCACCCCAAATACCTAGAAATAACCAAGCTTTATGAACTGGAGTTGACTGCGAAGAGGCAGGCCCTTAAAGACATGAATGAGTGTAAAATTCAACTCTCCATGGTAAAGAGACAGCATGTTTTGGAATTGCAACTGAAAAGTACCCTAGCAAACGACCTCAAACGAGAATTGTCATCTCTGAGAACTGAAAATGTTAATGAAATATCCCGATTGGAAAATAAAATAGAGCTGTTACGGATGCAGAATGAAAATGCGCCAAGAGGAGGACAAGAGGGCAAAAAAGAATCTTTGGATTCTAATAATAGCTCCCCTGCAAATGTTGAGTATGCAGAGTTTGCTAAACTCTCTGAAAGTCACCATAACTTGCATCAACAATACCTCTCAGCCCAAGAAAACTGGAAGATGATAGAATTAAGTTTATTGGGTAAAGTGGACACTTTAGGAATCACATTAGATACTTTGAAGAAAACTAAAGCCAAGTTGAGTCTGGATTTGAAAAAGTTGGCCGCATCTTTGCAAAAGGAATCCGAAAGTAAAGCCACATTGGAAAAGGCCCATACTGACTTAAGCAAGCAGCATGTGGAATTACAATTCACTCTCAAACTTCGTGAAAGCGAACTTACAGAAGCTCAAGAAAAGTTCGAAAAATTCAAAAACATATACAATGCTGAAAGAAGCAACTTGAATGCAAAGATCGAGAACCTAACGAAGACTAAATCGGAATTCGAACAAAATCGTCTACGTTTGGGAATAGCAAGAGGTAATTCTTCTACAAGCATACTAACTCAACCCTTGTGGTCAGACATCAAGCTAGGCGAATCACTGATGACTCCAGCAGTTCAAGATTTCCCAGGAAACAGAGATCTTGCTCAAGATGTTAATTTCAGAACAGATTCGCGCTATTCTTTGGGCTCTCTCCACGCCTACGCGGAAGAAGAAGGGTCTGAGCAAGACAACATATCGTTGGACTCGAAATTTCAATCGGGTTCATTCCTGGGGACTATCAACGGATACACTGCAGGTTCTAATGGCTATAGTGGGTCCGCGGGTCCCTCAGGTCAGAATATTCAACTACTCAACAAGATGAGCAGCAACATTCGCCGTCTAGAGATCGAATTGCATACCTTACGTGAAGAAAACACCCAATTGGCCGATTCGAAGGAATCAATAGAGCAAGAGCTATTGTCCAAAATGCGTCTTGATGGTGAGTTGGCTAGCGTCAGGGCAGAAATCGATTTATTGAAAGAGGAGCTTGCCAAGCATGAACAAACCGAACTGACCATGTTGGAGTTGATAGGAGAAAAACTGGAACAAGTACAAGAACTACAAGCAGATATTGTTGATCTAAAGGGACTTTTGAGATTGCAAGTTCAGCAAATGATGGAAATTCAAGACAATAGGAGGTAAAGATCGTATCTCATAATAAACGCAGCGCATTGATATCATGTAGTCCTCTTCACCTTTCAGTGGTTTCAGTGGTATACGTTTGCAGTCGGTCGTGCAAAACCCATTTCGTGATTTTTGATCTCTTCGCGAAGAGGTGAAAAATAACCGCATAACGACTACACCATACCAAAGGACTTCATTGTTAACCAAATGCATCCCTCAAGCAGCATAGACCCTAGTGGGTCGTACTTTGCGAGCATAATTTCCAAGAGTGGAAGAAATGAGGTTCAAATTTATCACATAGACCCAAAAGAACTTGTTCTTTCCCATGACAGAGCTGTCAAAATAGCATTAGAGGCCGCAGACCAAATTATAGATTCATGCTGGACATATGTTGACTCGAAGAATAACAAACGTCTGCTCGATGGCTCTGAGACCAAAGTTGAAAATGGCAACACCCAGTTAATAGCTGCTGTTTCAAGTGGTGATTTGCTCATCTTCTCACCTCAAAGTGACAAGGTTGTAGCTAGAATTTCAAACAATAAACCTGTGAACCTGATGGTAAGCAGTCCCTTACAAGATGTATCTATTATATGGGGATTGGCAGCTCAAGCTAGTGAACTTTTTCTGGTTTCAACCATACTGCAGAAAATCACTAAGACTATTAAATTGCCAGAAGAGTGCACTCAAGCAGTAGCTGCTGTTTCGGGTACCAAATCCAATGTCCCTGTTGTCGTAGCTGGAAACAATTTACACTTAGTTGATGTCAGCAAGACACGCAAGAACATTGTTACCGTTGTCCTTGGCGAGGGTCAAGTGCATACATTAAAGGCTTCTAAAGTGCATCCTACAGTTTATGCAACAAAGTCAAATGACATTCATGTTGTAGATACCGTCTCCGGTACAATCAAGAACAAATACACAGCTACAAGCGAAATACTCTACTTGCAGGTTATTTCAGAAGATAGCCAAGAGGCCATAATGGCAATTACATCTGAAGGTATTGAAGTGTTCGGTGATCACACAACAACTATACAAAGTACCTATCCGCTCGCAAACGTATTTTACCATCTTGGCTTGGTGGCAGTCTGGTACCAACAGAATGAACCACGTTTTACTGCAGTTCCCCAGTGGAGCTTCAATACTGAAGACAACCTCATACTTGAAATCCAACAACAAACGCCGGTTATTGTCGAAGGCAAGTCAGCATCAAGTTTAGTATTGCCCGTCGAGATCGCAATTTCCAATTTACTGCAAGATGAATTATATGATCAATTAACACAATTGTTGGATCTGGAACTCGATCAGAGCTCTGGTGTGGTTGTGTTATGCTCATCTAATAATGACTCGGAGAATGTCAAACAAACAATTAAGCAGTTATCTTCTACGCCAGAAACAGCTGTCTTACTTAACAAGCTATTCCCAATCGTAAGTGCTGCTGTAGGTAACGATCCGTCTAGCAACGGTGCTTTGGCAATCTGGTTGAAATGGATATTACTCGTACATGGGCGTTCAATTGGAAAACAGGATGACCAACTGGTATCCTTACAAACTTTAGAACGTGGACTTGCTACTGGGTTGAAGTTGATGCCACATTTGATTGCATTACAAGGTAGGTTGCAATTGTTGAAGTCACAAGCAGCATTAAGAGAGGTCGAATCAGCAAGTGTTGAATTCGAGAGAACTCTTGAAGCTCCAGGAATGCAATTTGCTAATGGAGAAGACGACTATGATGAGCATGCTGATATTTCGAGGTTTGAGCAAGACGAGGAAGATGATGAAGAATAGTTATCTCTTGAAGTTAGCAAATATAATCGAATTTTAAGTATCAATGAGAAACATTTAAAGATTAGATATGTGGCATGGTGGGACTGCACTGGTAAGTGTGTGGCTTTACACATCTGTAATCAATATTCAGCAAGCTAGAGTCGTTTTGGCTACAGTCTTAGTCGTTTAAAATTGTATTCACGAAACATTACCTAAAGAATAATCCCTTTACCAATACTGTTCTTAATCAGTGCTCTTTAAACCACTTGGTAGCAAGATTTGCGACTGCAATTGGGTCCTCTCGATGTAAGAAGTGACCGACTCCTTCCACAACTCTCGATTCGAAGTTTGGGTGTACCTTTGATGCGGCTGCTAACTCAAATAGCTTCTTGGACATACACCCATCCTGAGAGCCACCTAATGAGAGAAGTGGTGTCGATGAAAAATCGATCGTATTCATGTACTGATGTAGGTTGTAGAAATTAAACATACATCTATAATAAGCTGTGGCACTATCCAAGTTCGACTGGACCTGCAAACGGGCTTTTACAGTAGCAATATCCTGAACAGTGTACTTCCAACTGGGGGACCAATATTTCCATAAATCATCTAAGTAGTTCGAACTTGGAGAGCAGAATTTGTGTCTGTACCACAGTGGGAATTGCATTGTAATCATATAGCTTGAAAAGTATATCTGTTGAGGGACAGTTAGCATCCTAATTCTTGGAATAACTCCAAGGAGTGGAATTGCCAAAGTAACTGCGCTAGTGATCAAGTGTGGATAAAGCTCCAAAGCCCTATGAGTAGCAACTGTACCCCAATCATGGCTTAATATGTTCACAGGAAGTTCAGAATTGTCAATATTGTTGATCCAGGCACGGATATCACCAGCCACGTCGTCCGCTGCGTACTCATTCATGGGACCTTGGCTTGATTCTTCGTAACCCCGAAGCAAAGGAGCAAGAATTAATACCGGTGAGTCGAAAGCCAGCTCCAAATGAGGCCAGATGTCGATAAATGTAGTGTGTTCGTCAGGGAAACCATGAATCAAGAGGATGACTCGATTCCACTTACGATTGGTTCCTGTTGCAAAGGTCTCTTCTGCTGAGAAGTTACTTAAGGTTGTAAAAGCCCTAGAACCGTTGTGTAAGACGACCTGGTGGATCATTGCTATCAATGTGTCTTCTTGTAAAGGAGCAATAACGTGGCTGTTTGGTTGTTTAAGTAGTCCAAGAATCCACCCCAGGTTTCAGTTGCCATGTGAAAAGTGCTAAATTGCGTGTGACGATAGATTTGCAGCCATTGACTTGCGGAGACCCTCTCTATGAAGATTTATAAATATAGAAGAAAACTGGAAGATGGAAAGTTATATTAAGCATGAAAGCTTTAGCGATTTCTGAACTGCATCAGGAGGGACTAAACCTTGACGAATGATGTTAATTGGGTCCAACATAGGTAGATTGTACGTAAATCTTTGAAACTATTAAGTAAATTCATTGGGCATTATTCTAAAGAGATAAGCTCATAACTTTCAAGCTGCAGATCTCCAAATCACATTATGAACACTAGGGGACCCCGGACTCGAGAAATCATAAAAACGAAAATACTCAAATTACTTAGATAATATGTAACTAATATTAGTCCACCATAAAGGGATTTGAACCTACAGATACTGTACCTCACTCATTCTAATTTATCTTATTAAATTTAAAAGATATCATTCTCGTAAGGACAATCTATGCTGCTATGACCGTCTCTTTCACAAAGACCACACCAATCATTCTTCCCTGAGCTTGGGTCAAGAATTTCAGAAGGCTTATATATAGGAAGGGAGTCTATATTTCTGCTATGTTTCATGGGACTATTTCCTAGACTTGTTGTTCCTGCAAGTGCATTCTTTCTCGATTCCTCCTGTTCAAGCAAAATCTTCTCTAGCTTATTCTGCAAGTCCATGTTTTCACTTATCACTCTGCGTAGTTCATCCTCCGTCAGAGTAACATCTTTTTTATGGAGTTGTTCCAACTGCTCAACCGAATTCTGTAGTTCAACAAGCTCGTCGAATGTTGGTCTCATATCAAGTTCATGGCGTAATTCTTCAATATGCTGCTGGTAGTCGTTGTCTCCAAGCGACACCAGTCGAACCTTGTTGACGAGATTCTTTTCCATTATCGATCCAAGTTCAGACTCTTTATACACGAGTTTCAGCTCTAATTCTTCGATTATTTCCTTCAACAGCATGCTTTCTTCTTGCATGAAGTTCAAGTCACGTTGAAGCTGGCCAATCTTTATCTCTAAGAAGCTCTTATCATAAAGTTCAGATTCATCAATTTCATCAATCAGCTTTTCATTTGCCTTTGGTGGTATTGGCGCGGACTCAGCATTTTGCAAATGCTCTAAGTTCTCACGTAAAATTCTTAACTCTATGTCTCGTCCTTCTAGTTGTGCTTCGAATCTTTTCTCCTCCATCTTTACATCATCAATTTGTAACATCAATTTAGCAACTTCTTCTTCATGGGCTGATTGCTCTCTCGCTGTTTCAGACCTAGCAGCTTCTAATTTGTCTGTTAACTCAGTAATTTGTTGCTCGAAGAACAATTCATTTTCTTGCTGCTCTTGCAGCATAAGATCAATGCTAGAGCGCCATTCTTCTCTTGACTTTTCAAAATCAGTACGTTGCTTTGCTAGCTTCTTTTCCTTTTCAGCTATCTCGGCTTCATATTCCTCCAAAAGTGGTTGAAGATCATTTACTGTTGCTCTCAAATCGTCTAATATTGCCGTTTTCTCCGCCATATCACGTTGACTCTGTTCATACTTTCGAGTCATTTCAACGAAATCCTTTTCAAGAGTAGTCTGAGAGGCACCAGATAATCCCGACATTCCTGCCAGATGGGTTACACTAGCGAGTACATTGCTTGTAGTAGCTCCTGAGTGGTCAGGACCAAGCTGAGGAGCCCCAGATTGTTCAGAATAGTTCCTCTGACTATTACTTGAGAAGCGAGAGTGGCTAGCTTGATCGAAATTTTCAAACATTGCGTTCTGAATATTGGATGGTGAATACCCAGGTGGAGAGTTAAACCCTCCGGAATTGGCTGTATTGCCAACATTATTAGAGTTCATTGAAGGAGACATCCTTCCTGAAAGTCGCCTTTCAACGACTGAACTATGTCTCTTGGGCATGGTGTGCGTCTGAATCCCATTCATTGGAGATATGATTCCAGACGAAAGTCTCAATCCAATCAGTGATCTGTTTGATGTAGCAGCATTTGGTGACGGAGGTGATTTGGAAGTGTAACTACTTCGTCCCAGCTCTGCCAAATGCGGATTGGCACTAACCAATCTATCCCAAGGTAAAAATAAACCTGTTAGGGATTGTTCTACTTGGAAATACTGAACTCCATCAACAGCTCCAGAGTTTTTACCTCTGGTAGCAGCGATAGCTCCTAACAATTCGACACCTCCAAACACCCCAACTTTCCCCAGGATTCCTCCGTAATATTGTAAAATACCATAACCACGCGTACCTGGTATAAGAACTTTCGTTCCTACGTACTCAGCCATCTATATTGTTGGATCCGTATGTTTGATTCTTGATCTTGATTCTTGATCTTGATCCATGTTTTAGATCTTCAATTTTTAACTCTCGAGTAACTAAAATCCAAACTGCAGTAATAGAGTGTTGATGCTAAGAAGTGTAACGAAGACATTATTGAGATATGAACTACGTACATGTAGTCAGCATCTTGCAAAACATCCCAATTGTGATACTCAATTCAATTGCTATCAATTGCTATTCAGTGGTATCTCCTACAAAAGTGTCAGTCATAAAAATCGTCTCGCATACAGTTATATCAATATTATAAAACAATATTCCTACGTGGAATGTTCCTTGAATGCTTTCCAATGGTCCACTTTGTATTCTTCTTTTCAGCAATTGGCACTGATGAAGAATCTCGCACGCCTGGCAAGTCTGACTCTATCTTCTGGGTGTATGTCAATTGAACTTCTTTTGACAAAACATCGGCCCTTTCAACCAAACTTTGCACACGAGCATTTATTTGATACGCTGCTTTCTCGAGCCCTTTTACTGTTTCCTCGTTACACTGTACCTTACTCTTCAATGGCAACATCAAGTTAACGATTCGTGCTTGTTTTTCTTTAACTTGGCCAATCTTGAGCCTCAACTTACGCTGCATATGTTCATTGGGGACATCTAACAGTCTATTCTTCAAATGAGTCAGCTTCGAATAGTTCTTGTAAATCTCAATTTGACTGAACAAGCGATCAATGTGAACTCGTGCTTGCTTAGACTTCAGTACCGAAAAAGTAAGCTTTAAAAGGTCTGAGTTTTGCTTGCTCGAACTGCTCAAGTCGTATTGAACAGAAGGTACTAACTCATCGATAAAGAATCCTATATCTTCAAGTGAAGATAATCTCCATTTATCGGCATACTTCAAAGTATCAAATGATGTATATTGTGTTTCGTCAACACTCTTATGCCCGTCTACCAATTTGTTCAATATATTGAAATTTGACTGTAACACTTTAAGCAAACCATTGGTTTCATTGTAAATCAATGAAATCTTATCAAGAATTGGGTCTTTAGGGATAACTGGTGGTCTCGTCAATCCGTCAAATTCTAAAAAGTCTTCATGAAGAGGTAAACGATTCTTCATTAGTACTGCTACCTCATATTCATCGATACTAAGAGCTTGAAGGCTTTCAGAATTTGGATGCTCATGGTCTTCATCGCTTGGGGCTTCAATCTCAGACCATTCTTCAGAGCCAGATTCAGACAAATTATCAAGGGATTCTACTTCATTCTTGTTATTGGAGGTGATTTCTGGTTTTAACTGTTGATGGAGCTGGTTTTTAACCTTCTCATGTCTTGTAGTAACTTGCTCTGGCTGATAGAATGCAGGCTGTTTCAGCTTTTGGGAGAAGTCTTCTTCCAGCTCCGATGTTGTGTCATGTTCAGGTTGATCAATTGTTGAATTTTCTAATTTCGAAGAGATTGTTTCTACTTTTTCTTTGACAAACAACCCACTTAAAGACCCACTTAAAGATTTTGTCTCTTCAGACACTACTTTAGGACCTTCCGTAGTATTTGCTTTCAAAACCTCTGGTGCAATACCCTTGAATGTGGAACCAAAAATTGAAGTTTGGCCAGGTTTGGGGGAAGGTTTGAAGCTATTAATGGCTAGTTTAGATCCAGACTCCGAATTATTAGCGGACTGACCAAACGTTGACGAAGAGTGAGCCTCTGGATTCTCAGCAATCTTATCAAACACAGACTCAGTTGGTGGTGTCTTAGTTTTCTCTTTGACGTGACCAAATATTGACTCTGATGGTGACCTAGATTCATTTCCTGAGTTGCCAAACACCGGACTTGTACTAAAAGGTGAATTGGATTTGACTATGGCAAACGGGGAGTCTCCTTCTAATTTGCCAAGCGAGCCCTTAGTATTGCCGAAGGGGTTCTCTTTTAGTCCAGTTTTGGATCCAAACAGTGAAGCACCTTCACCTGCAAATGATCCAAAAGAAGAGACTAATTTGGATTCTTTGGAGGTTTCAACTTTTCCAAATCCTGTAGCTCCAAAAGATCCTTCTGTTTTACTTCCAAACAGAGTTGCTCCAAAAGAGGCCTGTGCGTTATTTCCAAACAGTGTAGAGCCAAATGCACTTTTTTCCTGCTTATTTCCAAATGCACTGGTCCCAAGAGTAGGTCCAGTCACAGTAGAGCATGAACCTGCTGTAGGCTTCATTTCAGGGTCTGGCATAGCTTTCATGTTGCCGAAGGCACCTGCACCAGAGAAGGTCGAAAATGCGTTGGTCTCCTTCAGTAGTGAGGGGTTTGTGCCAGTATTTGCGAAAGATGGAGTTGCTGAAAATTTGGAAGAAGTTCCAAATGGACTATCAGTTGGCTTAGAAGAGCCGAATGGACTATCAGTTGGATTAGAAGAGCCGAATGGATTATCGAGTGGTTTTGAAGAACCAAACGGATTTGCTGCTAGGGTTGCTCCGAAAGCAGATTTTGAAGGTGCTGGAGTGGAAAACTCGCTTGAAGTCGTACTTGATCCTTCCAGGCTGATTGGATTGACTAATCCGGTCATTTTTGTAGAAATTTCTTCAAGAGGCGCGGAGGATGCAGCCTTAGATGTAATAGGAGTTTCCTTTGACACTTCTAGTGAATTTGATGTTGCACTTCGTGTCAAACTAGCGGTTCCATTAATAAGTGCACGCTTCTCTACAACCCACCAAGAGAGCAATGTCCCATTATGTAACAATGTAAGTAAACGGGGCAAACTCTTGACCAGATCAATTCCAGGACATGGCTGCTGCACCTCAGTGTCTTGAGATATGTCGAGGGCAGTACCTACAACAGATAGGTCGTCTCCGCTTTCTTCCAACGGGAAAGTTGATTTTGAACTGTCTTCAGCGGGAACGAGAGAGAGGGTGCCCTCTGGCTGATCGATCACTGCCGACCATTCAGAGGCTAGTCCCGAAGTAATGAAATGATGAGATGTGTGTTCATCCGACCAATTTTGTAAAGACTGAGTATAGTATTTAGGAGATCTTTCAACACCACTGAATGGATCAGCAATATATGTAAAACTCGCATTACCATCACTGTCTACTACAAATGCTCTCAATATGGGGTTATCCAATTCCGATTCATTGGCCTCATAAACAATAAACCAGTTAGAGACTCCACAAGGAGAGATATGGGTTGGATGGTATTCCAGGAAGTCTTCTATGTCAGCCTCTTCCAAAGTTTCGGAAGTTAAAACAACGGTAATATCATTTCCCTTGTATCTTCTTAAATTGTGTGAATCTTTGACAGTGAAGAAGATATCGGGGGAAGGAGGGAGACCCCAAGAAAAGGAGCTTATACTTTCACCAATGAGGCTGGAAGCATCGTCTTTTGCAACAAATAATTGTTCATCCTTTGTCAAGTAAATAATGTCTTCATTAAAGCGATTGGTTTTAAACGATATGACGTTATTAAAGAGTCCATGAACAGTTTGGTCCGCAGTGCTAACGTATGACAAGGTTGACCCAGCAAGGACATAGAGCCTTGATTCAGCCAAATTAAACGCAATCTGTGTGATAGCACCTTCGAACTTGACTGGGGCATCTACCAATTGCTGTAAGTCGTTCAACAGACCAAGCTTAATAACACTAGTATCACACACAGCGATCAATTCGTTCTCGCTCGCAATGGCTAGTAACGACAACGGCTCCAAAGCAAGCTCTTCCAAAGGAATGCCCCCGGGAAATACAACGACACCGGCGGCATCCTCCAACTTGTAGCCAAAGTCTTCAGAGAGATTTTCACTAAGCATTTGGCGATGGGTAGGATGGTTTGTGTTGGTTTGGTCGTTACAGAAAATTGTCAATTTTGAAGTGATGTTTTGGCATACCATGTATGCAGGATGTGTTGCAAAATTATTAGTGGTGGACAGCAATGGCAGGAATGAATGGTAGGTTCGTATGGTGTAGGAGGGTGAAGCTTGCGGTTGCTGGGCAGTTCTTGGGGTGGCTTCGGCTTATGGCGGGTATATTGTGCAAAGAGAGATGATTGCAACAGAGTTTCTTCCCAAGCACACTACTAGTACCAAGTATGGCAACGGTGACCTTGAGGGCCTGAATATTGATGCGACTAATAGTGTTTGCAGTGCTGGGCCTATGCGTGGTGAGTGTGTCCTCGAAGCTGTTTTTGATATTTCCAAAAGCCCTTGATGAACTGGCATCAGTAGTGACAAGCAGAATTGTTAGGAGTGAATACTTTGATAGCTGTTGTAGGAATTGATAGGGAAGTTTATACTGCCAACAACTCTGCTATTAGGTAGGCAATTGTGTATGTCACACTTTGGGGCAGCTGAGCCAGCGAAGTGTACAACTTTGAATCATCTGCAATAGTACAATATGTATTGAAAGTAGCGAACGAATGATTGTTATAGAGAAATGCACCATGCTTGCACGAATTGTGGCCGTACATGTTTCAGAGCTCATTGTTGGGAGAAGAAAACTTCCAGCTGATTAGCTCAAGGGCATGTGCTGACACAGTAGAGTGGAAAGGGAGAATGGACAATGGTTGAATCCCCAAGTATTGTTCAAACAGTAGGATGGCATTTATGTTCATGAAGAAGATATCAGTTGACGTCAAGCTTCTGAATCAAGGCAAAAGTTTGAACGAACTCAAAACAGGATGGTGGAATGGATTAGAATTTTTGAGATTACACTTAGAAGTGCCAGTTGGTCTTCCATTCAATGGGGTTATACATACTACACTATAACATCGCAACTCAAATCCTAATTTGATATGCTTATGAATAGCTTGTTCTTCTCTTGAATCAACTCCATATCTAATGCGTTCTCACTTATTTGTGTTTCATAGCTGTTTCAACTATCCATCTGAAACCCTCACACCAAAAATGGCTCCAGAATTGCAGCAATTTTTATGAGGCATATTGACTTCAATGACTCATGACGAGGCATCCAACACGATCTGTGCATGGTTCTTGAAGCGAGTTTTGTTGGTTATAGACTTGGAATCCACGGGATTGATTTTCTGCTATGATCCTCTAGTTAAGGAATAAGTGGATACAACTAATATTTTATTGATTTAGCAGAATATTTACTCAAAGTTGGTACAGTTCAAAAATAATTACTCTAAGGACAAAGACAAACAAAGTAGACAAGAAGGGGACAAGTTAGAGATAAATATCAAATACCTAAACAAACTAGCTTACTGGAATGAAGAATATCCTATATGCGAATCATCGAGTCCTAACTCACTCTAAGCTCCCATATTCAGACCACATCCATTTGGTTTGTGCTCCAGATTTCTTGATTTCCAGCAACAACCTGAGGAATTGCTGCAAAAAGGATTCATCTTTGCCACACATGGGTAGGTGAAATAACGTCTAATGAATGCTTACTAAGTTTGACTGTGTTGGGCGAGATTGATATACTGTTGTACAGAACAGCATCCATATGCAATGCTTCGTTCTCCCCGCTCGTAAGAGGCACCCTCATGCTCTCCAGTAGAACTTCATGCTGTTTTTAAGTGAATTCTGAATGACCTTCTTGGTGTCCGCTTGAATCAACTTCCCCATTCTTCGTTGACTTGTATGTCCTTCCAAATGAATGGCTTTCCATACTAAGCTGATCACATGACACAAAAATTTCCCCACACTACATTGATGGGTCAAATTGTCAACTTCTATTCCCCCAAGCTTCTATGACCATTTTGTACCTCCACGGATTATCATCTAGTTCTGCCCTGTGAGGACTTAGCTTTTATAGGATATCTTCCCGGAGGTTTTTATCGGGCACTATAACTTACTAACAAGCCCCGAAATATTTTCAACGCTGCTGCAAGGTTGACTTTGCATAAGAAGGACAGGGGAAAGGGTATACGAAGCGAGTCGACGGGCAAGAGTAAGTACTAGAAGAGGTCTTAACACGTGGACCAGAAGTACATTCCATCGCAATAGGTAATAGATCAGTAGAACGTTCTCGTGTGCTGAGCCATCCCAAATATAAACCACTCTACAAGATGCTGGCAGCCCAACACAAGAAGTCAACACTGTACCCGCAACCCTAATTTGGGCGAGATTTATCCAAAACTTGCTCAATCATTCTCGGAAAGTTCTCAACGGGCTTCTTCCTTGAGATGTTCCTTTAAAATGCCTTTCAGGTTAATGCCTTTCACGTTACACAATAGTTTGCCAAGTTGAGTATTATCCCACATGGTATTCTTCCGATTAATCTCGTAAATGAATGGTTGTTCCGGGGCAGCAGACGAGAAAATATTTCGCAAGCAAGTGGATGAGCGATAGGGCCCACCAAGAGGTAAGCCCCTATGGAAATGATAGGGAGCAACGAGACAGGCGGGGCAGCAACTACAGTCACTTCATTTCACCAACCCCATTCAAAGACGGGTCCAATAGGGGCACTTCGCACCCAATAGTGATCATAAAGGGGGGATTCTATGGAGACAAGGAAGCTCGAGTAACAAAGAAATGTGATGTGCTCAAAAAGAAAAGGTGGTCCTGTAGTTGTTGCAGTGCAAATTAATAATAAGGATCATTCAAACGACAACAAATTCGGCTACGACGAAGATGGGGCCATGGGGATACATTGTAGTAGCCTGTGCGAGGTTGGGGCATAGGTTTAAAGTGTTTTAGTCTCATCAGTTCACCATCACACCAATATCCAACCCCTAACATGCTTCTCCCATATTGCCCCACCAATGTACACTCTCCACGATTATGCCCTTTGCCTTCCCTCCGCAATCATGTGCTTGTGAATTTTCCGACGGGCCAGTTTCTATACCTTAATGTTTAAGCAGTTGGATTCTCCTCTTCTATGCTTGCCAGTGGTTAAAGCCTCACTGTACCACCTTTTATTCCACTGGGACTCACTACAGCCACGTCTTTAGTCTGCGTCTTGACTAACTCCTTCCTCGTATTCTTTCCCCCCGAATGTTTGTTGTCCTTCCTCTCTATCTGCTACACTGGTCCTCTCTTTCGTAATCCCCACTCTCCCCTCCGTTATCTCTAAATGCCCCACCGATCCCAGATTTTACTTTTCTGAAAATGCTTCGCAAATTGAAGAAAACTTTTAACTTTTGATACTAATTAAAAAGAAGAAAGAACCATCACCACCATTAAAAGAACATGTTTGGATCAGCATACGTACGGTCTAATGGCAGTTCTATGTCATCGGCGCCTTCGCATTTCAAGGAATCCGCCAGAAATGCCATTTATCAACAGCTACCTCCACTGGTTATGACATCCAATGCGTCCGTTCGATCAGCACCTTCCAAGAGCAGTGCCGTAAGCGGTGCCACGGGCTCCACGGGCTCCACGGGTGCTAGTGGCAAGAGTGAAAGCTCAAATTCAATCTTCCTGAGGTTCTCTCGTACAAGGTCCGTTAGGTCTGCTCCTTCCATATATTCACTGTCAACAGCTACAATCCCTGAGGATTCAGAACCAGTAACTATATCAGTTGAGCAACTCGTAAACGACGTGGTGCTACACGAAAAGCACTTTTTGGACAAAAGGAATGAAGAGTTCATGAACCAAGACCCTCTGAATACAGACATGGATGATGAAGAGCTATACAAAATTTCGCTAGGTTCAGACCTACAATACCAGGCAACAGAAGCCTTGGTTGACTGGAATTTGAACGTAACAAGGTGTAAACTAATGCTCGTTCAATTACCAATGATAACGTCTAGCCCCAACTTCCAATACCAATATTCCCAGAACTCACTACCGCAATTAGTGGGAGACCTAGCTCAAGCCTGCCAGTTGGTACTAATTCAGCCGCATATAACTGATAAAGAACTTATTTACACCTTCTTTTCATCAAACTTATATCAGGAGCATAATCTCGACTTCAACTTCAAGAAGTCGGTTGCCGAAATCTCAGTCAAACAATCTCGATTACTACAAATTAATGAAAGAAGCAAATCCCCCATAATATCACAACTGCATAGCTTTTTAAAGTTCAAGTTCAAGGAAATTGCCATTCGTAACTACTTGATTAATTTGGCTGCTGCGGCAACTACAGCACAGGAGTACAAATCGAAGTCGGATGCTTTAAAGAGAGAGTTATCTGAACGAGCTGGTGTAAAAGTGAAGTTAACAAAGGAAGATAAAAAGATGTTATGGGAGGATGTGAGACTGGATGTTTTCAGGCGAGCAGGATTAGAGTAAATGAGATATGACAGGATTACATGCGTACATTTTACTTGATTTTGGTGAGTTCGTTTGACTTATTTTCGATTGGATCCACGACTGTAAACGTATCAGACCTTTACTTTGACTGAACAAAGTATGAGGATACTGGTCCACACTCAGAGCCGAATATTGAGCGTTGAGATCAAGAACAACTGCATCTGGTGATACTACGTTCTTGCATTACATTTGACAATCTCGTGATACAAAAATTTATGTCCACTCACAGTCCTGCTAATACGATATATGCAATCGAAAGAAAACTATATCGGTTACGATTGGTTGCTGGATCAAGCATATTCAACAATAGATATCTATTTGATAATGAAAAGGAAGTAAGAAATTACATAGGAAATGAAACGAATCAAGAATTAGAAGTGTAGGAATGTGAGAATCCCTTTGAAGCCTTCATCATTCACCAAGAAACAAGGTTTCAGTTCAGAATATATTCTTCTTAGAATTAAACTGCAAATCTCATCAGACCTTGACCAACGAGATGAAATGGAGCTTATCTGATTTGGGCACCTTGAACTTGTTGAAAGCTTCCCAAAATGCTAAATTCCTTACCCAATTCCATTACTTTTAGTGACGATGAAACAGCTCAATAATCCCCTCAACACTTGCCTTGCTCTTGACAAGCAGAAGTCATGAGAAACTACTGAAACAATGAATCAATATTATGTCAAGGCGAGGAAGCGGAATTCCTCGTAGTAAGCACACCCCCAAACTCTCCACCGTGCATCTCCCCTTTCTAAAGTTGGATCTTTACAATGATTGAACTCACGTATGGACCATGTTATATTCAATGGTCTAGTTCTCAGGCACACCCCATCCTTTCCTAGACATGTGGTATGCAAAGAAGATAATACAGGCTATTCAATGTTTTGGATTCTATTGTAACATTCTGTCTGAGATCATCAAGAATAACGCTGAGAACATATTATAACCTCCCGTCCAAGATATTTATTGCTTGAGTCAAATTTCTTTGAATGGCATAGAGTAATGATATTAGCATTTTTAAAATTATCGAGAAGCCTTGAGTTAAAACCTGGATGGCCATGTTATTCTAGAGCTAAATATTCGGCCGGGTTATTCGACTAGGAAAGTCGTTACACCAATGCGTTTTCCAGTAAGTTGACTGACTGCAAATGCTCCACTTACTGTTTCAAGAAGACTTTTTAGACAAATTGTGCGTATGACGAGGTGATTCGGAATTCGACTGGAGAGAGTGCTCTCAAACAAGTTGATTCAACAATACTACACAACCTGAGAAACAAAGAGTACTTCAAATAAAGAACAACTGCCGATGAATAGCACCCCATGAGCGTCCTCATAATGTCTTCGATGAGAGGGGTTGCGTTTCAATGCAATCTACAATGGAACATTCCCAGTTAACTTTTATGTACATTAATATCCATGCCAAAATACACTCTTCTAAATGATCCTCCTAATATCTCCTCCTCTTCTCTCTTAATTGCTTATAATGCTCTTTCCCACCACTCTTATTATGCTCTTGAATTGCCTCGTACTTTCTCTTGAAATACTTATTGGCAGTGTCATCCTTAAGGATTTCATCCACCAACGAAGTACCTCTATCCTTTCTCTTCATACGTGAACTATAAAATTCAGTATTACCTTCAACTATAGTTCCCATTTGGAAGAACTTAGGAATCTCCCAATTATCCTTTTTATAATGTCTCTTTGGGTCCAAAGCACTTCTATTCTTGATCACCATCAAATCACGCTTCAACTCAGGTGTCATCTCTTGTGTTTTCATATGGAACCAGTTTGCTCCACTATCAGTAGGTTCAGCTTTCTTGCCGGATTTTCGGACAGCTATGATTGGATCATTCAACAATACGACGTCCTTCTTTGGCTTTGAAGCTTCCTTAGCCAATTTAGCTTCAAATTGTGATTCAAGTTTTGGTAAACTTTCCAATAGTTTCTTAACCTTGGAAAAGTCAGTGTCAGCAGCATCATGTTCTTCGTTATCTTCATTTTCATCTTGCTCTTCTTCGTCTTTTTTGTTATTATCTTGTATTTCGACCACCTTTCTGTCTTGCACCTCTTTCATTTTCTTAGATGTACTTGCTAAAGCTCCAAAGAGGGCATCAAGGGATATTTCTTCTTCGTCATTTGCACTAGTTCTTCTGCACTGTTCAGAAGAGAATGACTCTGTTTCGGAGGTCTCCATTATTGTTGGTTCACTCATGTTCGTGTGGTCGCTTGAAGAGATGAGGTAGATTTTCATTTTGATTTTAGTTTGCGCAACTTTTCACAATATGCCTGGAGCTGCGAAATTTCACCTATATCTCCCTTCACCAGTACGGAAGACATATCACCTCCTCAGGAAAACACTTAGTAATCCCAGTATACTACGAACATCTTTACTCCTACATTCCTCCGTTACTTAATTTCTTATAATTGATACAGGTTTACTTGTGATTATTTTTGGCAGTGACCAGCATTGTTAGAATTTTGGTTATCGTACTTCTAACAAGCTCGATGTTGTACCAAACCTGGTCTGCTTCTCTAAAGACCAGCAAAACCGCCTCCAACAGCCTTAAAGCCACCTTCCTTCATGGCTAACTCATAATAACCGTAAATGGTTGTGACAGCCAATAAAATGGAGGTACCACTTCCTAATGTACCTATTAAGTCACAGAAGACAGATAATGCACCAATGGTTGCACCACCAAAGGCAGCAGCAGTTGGAATGATCTTCTTTAATTCTTTGTATGCTGAGGTATCTCTGTGACCAGCAATTACAACACCTTGTTGCTTGAATTGAGTAGCAACATCACGAGGAGAGGATCCACTGATTTCAATCCAGGTGGTGGAGAAAAGTGCACACGATCCCAAAACATAGGTTACGTAGATTATAGTTTTCACTGGGTCCAACATGGCTTCAGTAAAACTGGTTGGAGGTTGAATGTAGTAAGCTAATCCACCAATAGCAAACAATTGTGAGTGACCTTGCTTTGCTTCCCATGTACCCAAAACCTTGACAAATAAGTTGGTTGGCCATCTAATAAACAACAATTGTGAAATAATGAAGACATTTGAACTTAAGGCAGTTTGCAACATGATTGGAATATTTGAAGTGTAGAATAACTTAATTGGGTAAAGGGTGTAAGGACCTCTTTGTCTAGTTGATTTAATTGGCAATTCGACTCTGAAACCTTGCAAGTAGACAACAAGTAAGAAAACAAAGACGGTAGCGAACAATTGGAACATGTTAGGCAAGTTTTGTCTGTAGAAGGATTCAATAAGAGCTCTCTTCTTGTCCTTTCTAGAACCCAAGAGATGGAAAAGGGCAACGACGGCACCTTCGAATTCAACACCTTTACCAGAGTTTGAAGTGGTTGGGGCAAAAGCCTTCCAGAACACTTGTTCACAAACGTTGGTGGCAGTGAACAAAGAAATAGCACTACCAAGACCGTAACCCTTTTGCAATAATTCATCTAATAAGATTACGACGGTACCAGCAAAGACCAATTGCAAAACAAGCAAGAGACACACACCAACTCCCAACAGCAGAGGAGCACCGTACATACCGGTTAAGACGTATACGGTAGCTTGACCAATAGCAAGTAAAATGGCAAACAACTTTTGGGCAGTTTGGAATTGTTCTCTGTCCTGTTTGTTAGTCATGTCAACATGAATTAACTTGGTACCTTGCAACAATTGGAACACCATACCGGCAGAAACAATTGGAGAGATCCCCAATTCCATCAAAGTACCTCTATTAGATGCAAGCATCATTCTCAACCAGTAGAGAGGATCACTCAGATCACTGGACACGATACCATAAAGAGGAATTTCGGACATCACAAGGAAGATCAAGAGTGTAACACCAGTCCACATGATTTTCTGTTGGAACGACACCTTACGTTCTGGGGCAATCACCTCAGGCACAAAGGGTGCGAATGGCTTCACAAGATCTAAGACTCGGAACGACGTAGACATTGTGGTGAGGATGGACGAGTTGGAGCTGAAAGAAAGATTATTGATTATTTGATTGAAGATTTTGAAATTTCAGTTCGAATGAGCAAAATTCAAGACAATTTTTCGTACGTGACGTGTCCATATATATTGGACACAAAAGATGGTGAAGTGTGTTGTTTGGGAGGTGGTGGAGAGGCGGTGGAGAGGTTTAGAGTAGGTACGGGGATGAAGGACGACTCTAGGAGTGATGCAGTAAAATTCGTGTGTCTGAATCGTGGCGATGGCGGTGGAATTAGAGGTGAATATTTATGAGTTGGAGTCTGTGGAAATGGTGAGTATGGTAGTGAGAGAAGCGAATGGGGGAGGGAGTTTACTTAGTCAGTGGAATTAGAATGTACATCGAACTAACGAGTAAAGGATGAGAGGCTCATTTGGTGCTTTAGCTAATGGCAATGTTTGATATGTTTGAGTCCTGTAGTTTTTGATGTTATCCTATAGGCCCGCGGACGATGTGTTTAAGAATGCGTGGCTATGGCTATCACTTGCATTGGACAGGTGCTAAGTTACAGAAATCACGAGGTCTTCAGGGAAGTGTATCTGTGACATTTCTATGGTGATTAGGAGTTAGCGCAGGAGAAAACATACCTAGGCCCATGTAACTACCCCAAACACCAGGATTGCAATGCATAGGCTGCTCAATCAACCATTCGTGTTTGATTACACCTGCATATACTTTTTGCAGCCATTGCAGAGAGTGGACAAGCTGGAGCAGAGTGGGAAGTATGGGGATGGAAGATGGGGGCGAGTGGCATTGTTTAGTAGGTATTGATTCAACAGGGCCATTATTTGCTAACGTTAATGCATTTATTTACTAAAATTTCGTAGGACAAGCCAGAATATGGATGATTATCGGTGAGCACAGGTGAGAACTCCACCATTGGTGATAATAGTGGAGCTAGTTTTAGCGAGTTCAAGTGTTTCAGACATCTTATTGTTTCAGACAGCTTTCAGATGCCAGATAGGTGTAATATCAATCACTCGGGATGGAAGTAGAGCCCTTAAAGTCTCAGAGTTTGGTTGACCAAGTATCGTGTATTGCACTCGCTGCACTGAAGAAACATCTGAGTCCATACAAGACTCCTCAAGTGAAAGCGACCCTGATTGAAACAGATGTCATTCACAAACTTGACTGGGTCAACTAGACCAGTCACTTACGTCAAGAACTTCCGATTAACCTATTCGCCCACTTGCTCCATCTCATTGATCGACTCCTTTCATACACCTTCCGTTGACAGTTTCATTCACCTACTTCTTAAAGCTTCTCTTCCCACAATGAGCATGATGGCCCCAACTTCTCGCAACCAGAACAATTCATCTCTAAAGCATTCTTAAGACCAATGAAGTTTCGTTTATACTTACTCACTTACTAACTTACTTTCCAACTCGTTCACATTTACTTCATCCTCATCGATCGAGGCACCCTCCGCAATCCCAAACTTGTCGCAATCCCCGGAACAAATGTCCTCAGCAACCCTTCAACAGCACGATGAACACACTTCTTCGCCCACCACCTACCCAACTCGTGCATTTACACTCTAATTACTCCTCTTAATAAAGATAAGATAACAGCTGACAGCGCATCCAATTGATGCCTCGCCCCTTCGACGGCACAACAACCCCATTTAATCGTTCCTTTAATCCTTACCAACTTAGCCCGGGGACCCCGGGCCCCATCTTAACCCCAGATCACATGGGGAAAAGGTATAAGACGTGAACGAATCCCCAGTTTTCCATTTTTCATTCCCCAATTCCCACTTCTACAAAGAAAACTAGTAAAGGTATCAAACACCCCACTTTGAACCAACCCTTTCCTCCTTTGACCTGTTTTTATTTTGAAATGTCAGTCTCCGAACAGTTGGATGTCGAAACTGATATCATTACCTTAACAAGATTCATCTTGCAAGAACAACAGAAGTTGGCCCCTAATGCTACCGGGGAGTTGTCTTTACTTTTAAACTCGCTTCAATTTGCCTTCAAGTTCATCGCCCACAACATTAGAAGAGCTGAATTGGTCAATTTGATTGGGATCTCGGGTACTGCTAATGCCACTGGTGATGTTCAAAAGAAGTTGGATGTCATTGGAGATGAAATTTTCATTAATGCAATGAAGTCCTCCAACAACGTTAAGGTCTTGGTTTCCGAAGAACAAGAAGATTTGATTGTCTTTGAAGGTGGCGGACGTTACGCTGTATGTACCGATCCAATTGATGGTTCTTCCAATATCGATGCTGGTGTGTCCGTTGGTACCATTTTCGGTATCTACCGTTTGAAAGATGATCTGAAAGGTTCCATCAATGACGTTTTAAGACGCGGTACCGAAATGATCGCTGCTGGCTACACTATGTACGGTGCTTCAGCTCATCTCATGTTGACAACCGGACAAGGTGTAAATGGTTTCACTTTAGATACCAACCTTGGTGAATTCATCTTGACCCTGCCAAACTTGAGAATCCCACAATTGAGATCTATTTACTCCGTCAATGAAGGTAACTCCTACTACTGGCCAGAATACGTCCAAAAGTACTTTGAAGACTTAAAGAAACCTCAAGAAAGTGGTAAACCTTACTCTTCAAGATACATTGGTTCTATGGTTGCTGATATACACAGAACTTTACTCTACGGTGGTATATTTGCTTACCCTGCTGATGTCAAGTCCAAGAATGGTAAATTGAGAATCTTGTATGAATGTTTCCCAATGGCCATGTTAATGGAACAAGCTGGTGGTTCTGCAGTTAACGATAAAGGTGAACGTATCTTGGATATTTTGCCAACTGGTATCCATGATAAATCTGGTATATGGTTAGGTAGTAGTGGTGAGATCGATAGATTCAAGCTGTACATTAAGTGAAGTTGAAAGCATAGGCATGCTGCTGCAAAAAGCATAACTAGCACTGCAAGTCTACTGATGACATTGTTTTGGAGAAATATTTGCTGGCAATTGTTACAATAGGCTTTTGGAAGTCATTGTATTGACCTCCTAAAATAGGGTCCTCTTATCTATACCTTGTATATTAGAAAGTAAATAAAAGTACAATCTGGAGTTCTAATATTGTGAAAGCATGATCCAATGACTGGGAAGAGAATGGTATATTTATGATAGGGGAAAAGAAGGCCACTAGCATACTAGTAAATTATAGGAACACTGGAAAGATCAAGTGTAAATAAAGTGGCTGACACTTTACGACTTCTAGACTCTTTAATAGTTCTAATACTCTAGGTCCGGTTGCGCTGCTTTGTATTTGGGCATTGTAATAGTTTAATTGGAACATCACTAAATTCTATAGCGAACATGTTAGCTGCAAAAAAGGAACCATATTGCAAACTTAGAAGAGGCTTTAGGGTTTTTTTTCAGGAGCTTCTTGCTTAAAGGAAGATGTTACTGTTTCCCGTGGTGGGATCAGCCCGACACTCGAGCCAAAACTTGATCGAATTAATTATCGATTCGATGGTTTTTCTATCGAGTCACTTAGTTCATGTCAAATGACAATACAGAGAGGCATTGGGTAAGGTTCAACTTGCACCCAAAAGAAGTACTTCCTACTGATGATTGAGCTGCTCATTCTCTATCCACAGCTATTGCTTCATATTGGGCAGCTGCTACTCTCCCTGTATTGTGTATATCTAATTGTGACCATTACTGTTTAATAAAGTCAACACCTTTAATGCTCTGATGGTAATAACATACATTATCAACAGGTAACTCCAAAAATGCAATGCCAACTCCAGCGTCCACAGGTAACACCTCCCCGAGCCCAGCCCTTCGACTTCCACCACCACCACTAACCTCGCTCTCATACCCTGTTCACATTCACCTGCACATGCATCAACGCTATTCTCCACAGAAAAGTTGAATTAGTCTAGCAGTAAAAGTTGGTGAACTGAAGCTAAACCTCGTAGACTCCTACTTGGGACCCTAATTAGTAGTACGACGTCGGTTGACCAGCCTCTGAAGGAGTCTAAGATAGAAGCAGCTCGAAGATAACATCAAATATATCCCAAATAGACTCAAACATCTGCATTGCCTCAACCAACGTGATACCATGAAATCATTAAACAGACTTGGCCTTAAGGTACGTCGTTACATGCTAGTGCATATCCTGTTGCACAACTCAAAACGTCTTGCATTTGCTATTGCACTCACATCATGCTTGTCTTCAGGCTCAATAGTGCTCTTTTCATTGTTCCTGTCATCCCTCCATGAGCTCTACGGGTTCTCATACTTACAACTTAATTTCATTGCATCGCTATCTGCTATGGGGACCTATTTCAGTTTGCCAGTATTGGGATACTTGGCTGATTCTTACGGTCCATCTCTACTTTCCATTTTATCTATTTGGTTCTTCTGCCCAAGTTATTTCATCAGTAGTTGGTTGGTGAGCAAATTGATGAATGAAGGTTTGACAGGTGAAGGAAAATTTTATATCTACGGTTTCGGGATCTCGTTCTTCTTTATCGGTTTAGCGACTGCCTCCTTATACTTTGCCCTGTTGCTTACTTGTGCTAAAATCTACCCTGAACATAAAGGTTTGGTAATTTCATTGCCTGTAAGTTGCTATGGGTTGTCGTCACTTATAGGCTCCCAGCTACTAAAGTTGGACTACTTTAGGTTGCCAAATCAATTCGAAACCTTGGACTTATACAAAGTTTTCAACTTCTTTGGCACCTTATACTTCGTCATGGGTATCTTGAATTTCATTTCAAATTGCGTTGTCATGGTTGAACAAGATCTTATTTTTGAAGATGCCAGCATGGATGAAGAGAATGAACTCTTGTTGGAATCAACAGACCTCATTCCAACAAGATCCGTCGAGCCTCTTAACCACCATTCGAGGTATATCGAGTTTGTTAATGACAAATCAGCGTGGCTCTTACTCATTGTTTTAATTCTTAATTTGGGCCCCATGGAAAGTTTCCAAAACAATTTGGGTTCCATTATCAAGAATACAACCACTGGAGTGTCACTTCTGAACCAAGTCAGTATCATGGCTGCCGCATCCACCGTCAGTAGACTTGTCCTAGGTGCCTTGTCCGATTGGGTATCTTCTCCAAAACGTCGTTTCCCTATTTGCAGAGTATGGTTATTATTGGGAGTCATAATTCTTGGAGTGATCGGCCAATGGGTCCCATTCAAAAACTATTCAATGGTCACTATTCTCAACGGCACTACATATGGTGGATTATTCACTATATACCCTACTTTGGTTGCACTGATCTGGGGAATTGATTTGATGGGTTCGACGTGGGGCTCATTTATGGTGGCACCAGCAATTGGTTCTGTTGTTTATTCTTTATTCTATGGTGAGCAAGTCGATCAAAGGTGTACAGATGGTAGAAATTCTGGGTTTGGCCTTAGTGGTTCGTGTTTGGATTATTACTTTGTTGTTACTGGTGCTACTTTGTTGGCCAGTGCAGTTTTGCTAGTGTTCATTTGGAGAGGCCTTTGGGTGAAACGTGGGTTTGCACTGTTTTAACAGTACTATCACCGGTACCACATCTTTCAAACGTCAGTAATGGCGATAATGAGCCATACTTAAGTATGCAATAAGAATTGAATGAAAATTAATATATTCAAAGCTAGAAGTTTTCGTAAACCTAATGTACAAATCTAAAGTCTAATCTCTTGTTCCCTTCATCAGTGGTATTATTCAAATAGTCTTCCTTCTCTTTGTCGGACAACTTACTCCACTTTGCTTTCTTCTGTCTATTTCTGAATGGATAGTAAAACCTTGCTATGATACACAATGCAATCGTTCCAAAGGCAATTCCAATCAAATCGACATTTCCTCTGTGGTACAATGGAGCATCCTCCTCTCGGTATATGTTGGCACTAATAATGGCTGCTAGTTGTGAGAAGATATTAACAACAGCAGCAGAAACAGCTCTTGTTCTAACTGAATTGGAATTGGAGGAGCACCAAGAAATCGATAATGGGTATGTTGGAGCGGCACTTAACATTACAGTGAGAAGAGCATACGTACCCCAGATATTAATTTGAGCTTGTGTCCAATATCTTAACACAAATAAGCATATTACAATCCAAATTGGAATTGTAACCAAAGCCATGCTTGTAGTATTGAACAACTTGGAGAAGTAACTTAATAACAACATCGTGAAGATACTTATGACGTTATAAGGAATGGTCAACGCATTAGTAGCAAAGGTTGAGAAACCCATATTTCTCAAGATAATCTGCAAATATGAGGCAGCAGGAGAAGCACCAATGTCACCCAATAGTCTAATCGCATAGATAGGAACCAAATCGTAATCGAAGAGAGACTTGATTAATTCTTTAGGTCCAACCGGTTCTCTGTTGTGCATATCACCCTTTGAAGGATCGTCTCTTAAGACACGATTGACAACAATCTTCTCTTCACGATCAGTATACCACCCCTTCTTACAGTACCATGCCTTGGTCTGTACTACTGAAGCTGGCATCTTGAAGTATGCCCCAAAGCCGATGAGGAGTGTGAAGGCACCTTCAATCAAGAAAAGCCATCTCCAGCCCTCTTGGATTGGACCTGATTTGATCTTAAGCAACGCAAATGCAAGAAGAGACGACCAAACGGCAGTCAAGGGGAGGGAGATATAAAAGATTGATAATCTCATAGGTAATTCTTTGGAAGTATAGAAATAACTCATCCAAAGACAAATATCGCAAATAAAACCACCTTGAAGTAAACCCAACAATGCTCTGGTTGCATAAAAGCCATGCACATTGGTAATGGCAGCTTGGCACATGGAAACAATGGACCATAACACCATCTGAGTAGGAATCCAGATATCAGCACCAATCTTCTTCGAAATCAATTGAGCAGGGATTTCAGCTGCCAAAAAGCAGACCAAGTTAATAGTCGAACCAAGGTTCAATTGATTGGTGGTCATACCCAAATCAGTTAAGAAGTCATCAGATAACGCTTGATTCAAGTTACTTCTGTCGAAGTTCAACGCAGTGAACATAAGAAAAGACCAGAATGTCACATAATAATCGTTCTTCCAGACAACTTTACCTTCTTCTTCCTTGGTCCATATGAAATCTGGGTCAAAGTGATGACGGCACTCATATTCATGCTCTTCATAAAGGTCTCTATAGTAATCGGCGACTGCAGAGTCTTGGAAGGGGTGTTCCAACTGTTTCTCTTCAAAACTAGAACCTTCGAGTGTCTGTTCGAAGACAGCAGTATCTTTCTTTTCTGAAGTATCACTCATAATTGGCTGTCGTTTCAAGAACTGAAAATAGACATCAGTTCTTTGAAGTTACTTATAAACAATGCTATGCCCATCAACGTGTACGTCAAAGAATTTGCAAGTAACTGCAGCAATTAAGACTCGATGTTGCAAAGTATATCAATATCACATCATACAGCTTGATTCACAGCCACTAAAGGCCGACCACTTAAAGAGAGTGTCGACGTACTTGAGATTAAAACACAGTCAGGGCTTTCTATACCAATTCCAGTTTCCTTTCTTTCCTCTTGCTATTATAAAAGTGATGACAACATCATGTTCTGTGACATATTAATGGCTGCAAAAACTGTGGCATGTTTCCGCGCCGGAAGTCTTAATTAGGATTACGGAATAATAGCAACTAACCATTGGGAACTCTTGAAGACAGATGGCCTTGGTGGGTGTAGCGGAAACAGCCTTGGGAAAGGGTGCATGGTATGGTTTCTACTTTTTGGTCTGACTTGGAGCTCCTCTTAGTCTGATTGAGAACATTCAACGGGGATGTTATTCCAGTGGAGGAAGCCGTTTAAGGGTTCCTGTGAAGAATTGCTGAACCATTTTGGAGAGCCTTCTCGCACAAGAAACGTTACGGCTTAAGAATTAGTTCCAACTATCTCTCTATAATGACCACTAGAGATGTTACAAAAAAACTTGATGCTGATTGAGGTTACCCAATTTCAAAATTGCATAGCTGCGACTACTCATTCCTGTAACCTTGGGGCTTAAGAGAATTAGACAGCAAGCAAAAAGAAGTGCTGCTATTTGTGCTTGGCTTGAATGGGGAATAAATTTGCAGCCAAATTCACACAATGCCATATTTGGCATATGGATGAATGCAGGTTGGAACGCAGGTTGGAACGCAGGTGTTAAGTGGTTGATTCAGGTGCTGGTGTTTAGAAGAACAAGAGACTATAAAGAACTTACTCGGGCAGGACTTTGGTGAAGTGATTGACATTTCTTGCTGCAACCATATTGCAGTATTATATCTTCAATGCTCTTTCTCGTTGTTACCATTTACCGTACTACGTTCCTCAATTCATTTCCACCCTTCCATTTCAGTTCCTCTCCTATTTCAAGTGAAGATATCATATTTTGCGGCAGTGACAATCGATACTGGCTCTGAAACTCTGTACTGTGATAATACTATTCAACCAACCCAGAAGAAACCCCTACGATATATGTCCAACATGATTGCGGTAGAACAAGGTAACAGGAATGCTCCAGACCACCAGTCACACTATCACACTTAAACAAGGATGAACAAAAGTAGACTAAAATAAACTTTGGTGGTTAGTTTCACTTATTCCAACCTGATGCCAACCCTACGACCTTATGCTGTTTCAAACACTTAACGTTGTCTCAATTAGCTACTGATGCCGTGCTCGTCACTTATTCAGTGGCTGCAAAAAAAATTGTGGATCCACTAAATTGCATCAACATAATTGTGGCAGGATTGCACAATCCCTTGTTGCAGCTTATGTTGCAGGATGCCAATGCCAAACTTCAGCAAGCAGCCTCGTCCCGAACCGAGAGCCGTAGAGACCAAACCCCCTCATTCGCCGAAGTGTTGTGGATATATGCTTCTGCTTGCTTCACGTGGTTTTGCAACATTATCAAGGTGTGGGTTCATACAGATGCCAGTTCGCAAGCTGACAGAGATATACGCAAGATGACAGAATTACTTGGTTGGGGGACTATACAACTAATGAACGAATCTAAAGTCTAATAGTTTGTTTCCGTCTTCCGTGGTGGCTTCAATATAGTGATCCTTTTCCTGTTGTGCAAATTTGTTCCATTTGGCATCCTTCTGTCTGTTTCTTCGTGAATCTGACAGTAATACAACAAATGGTCGCAATAAACGCAATCATGATTAAGATAACATTTCCTCTAAGGTAGACGAGCTTTAGGTTTACGGTATATTTTTGCAACGGCCAACCCACCAGCTTGTACAAATATGCTGAAAACAGCTGAATCAGCCCTAATTCGAACAGTTAGAGTTGGCAGAGCACCAACTGATGGTCAAGGGACCAGTAGCAGAATGTATCAATAAAAAAGTCAATAAGGCAAAGGTTCCCCAAATATTCTTCTGGGAATCGGGCCAGAAACTTAAAGCAAACAAGAAAGAGACACCACGCATATTGGAATGATCAATAAGGCAAAACGTAAACGTTTGGAGTACTCAGAGAAGAATCCATCGGCCAACAGTGTTATCACACATAGACTATTGTATAAATTTGATCGAAATCAACTGTGATGGAACCTCACCAACAATGAAGTACACAAGTTTATGGAAGCTCACCGACAATGAAGTACACAAGTTGATGGTCAAGCCATTGTTATATTGATTTGTACTCAAGCCCAAGTCTTCTAAGAAGTTTTCCGATAAAGCCTGGTTAATGCTCCCTCTATCAAAGTTCAATGCAGTGAACGTAAAAGCCCAAAAGGGCACATACCAATCATTCTTCCAAAAGATCTTCGTTTCTTCTTCCTTAGTCCATGAAAAGTTGGGCTCAAGAAGATGACGACACTCATATTGATGATCTTCACACAATTTAGAATAATAAGCACTTTGGGTCTTAAAAGATATGATCATCCACGGATGCTTCGTCAAGCGCTGACGAGACGTTGTCAATCATCTGGATACCAAATTGATCAAGTCTCTTAAGGTCTTTGGATGAGATAAGAAATTCCTAATTGTATGAGCCATCCTGACAATGAAACAGATAATTCAGCATTGATTTATAGTCTTTGGCAATCAATATGAAGTGCTGCAAATTGGTCTATCACCCCCAATTTCAATCGTGGCAGAGAATTGCACCAGAAAGCCATGATTTGGCAGAAGCTCGGTATATCGTTGCTATGACCTTAATACAATAAGAGTGGAGGCTGTACTTTCTTGATTAGGGCATAGTAGCAGCTCTGTAGCATTATATTTCCCAAAGTATCCTTTTTTGCAGCCATTGTAAGTTTCACCCAAGATCAAAAGGCCCTGTCTTTGAAAAATCACGAATGACGGCTTTGAAAGGGACATCTAGCTAAGTAGCTTCCGGCAAAAGGGGTGTTTATGAAGAGTTGCAACTGTTCAGTAAACTAGCTAGCTGATCATATGAATTCCAAATTTTTCCGGTTGCAGTGTCAGATAAGAACAGATAGACGAATATGTACAAACTATTTTCCTCTTCAATTATAAGTGTAAGTGTTGTTAAAACAATAAATAAATAAAAACGATTAGTAGGAGAACTTGAAGTCAAGCCTCTTGTTGCCGAGATGGGTAGTGTCATTCTTATAGTCTCTCTTCTCCTGTTCAGTCAATTGGTTCCAAGCAGTACTCTTTTGCTTGTTTCTGTAAATATAGTAGAATCTGGCGAAAACACAAGCACCGACACCACCAAAGGCAATGCCAATCAAATTAACGTTACCTCTATGGTACAAAGGAGCATCATCCTTTCTATAAATGTTTGCGGCGATGATAGCACCAGTTTGCGAGAATATATTAACCACGGCAGCGGAAACGGCTCTAGTTCTAACCGAGTTAGAGTTTGCAGAACACCAACTGATGGATAAAGGCCATGTTGCTGGGTGACTCAAGGTGACAGTAAGTAATGCATAAGTACCCCAGATATCCTTTTGAGCATTAGGCCAGAATCTCAAAGCCAAAATACAAATAGCAACCCATCCTGGTATAACAGCCAAAGCAAGTGCTCTGGTGTTTAATAATTCAGAGAAAAATGTCAATGTCAACATAGTGACCACAATCAAACAATTATATGGAATAGTCAAAGCATTAGTTTTGAAAGTGGTGAAACCCATCTTTCGCAAGGTAAGTTGCAAATAACTGGATACTGGTGATGAACCAATATCGGCCAATAGACGAATGATATAAATTGGAAACAAATCGTAGTCGAAGAGGGTTTTGAACAATTCTTTCAAACCCACTGGTTCTCTATTGTGCATATCACCCTTAGAAGGATCGTCTCTTAAGATTTTGTTAACCAAAATCTTCTCTTCTCTGTCACTGAACCAACCCTTCTTTCTATACCAAGATTTAGTTTGGACAACAGAAGCAGGCATCTTGAAGTAAGAGAGAGCACCAACGGTGAAGGTGAAAATACCTTCAACGATGAATAACCATTTCCAACCTTCTGGTACAGCACTGGTACTGATCTTAAGCAAAGCAAAAGCAAGCAAGGAAGACCAAACAGATGTCATTGGGTTTGAAATGTAGAAGATAGACAATCTCATTGGGAGTTCACTGGTGGAATAGAAGTAACTCATCCAAAGACAAACATCACAGATGAAGCCACCTTGGAAAAGTCCCAATAAAGCTCTAGTTGCGTAAAAGCCATGGACATTGCTAATGGCAGCTTGACTGACAGTAACCAAGCTCCACAAGATCATTTGAGTTGGAATCCAAACATCAGCACCCAATTTCTTGGAAATCAATTGAGATGGTAATTCAGCGATCAAGAAACAGATCAAGTTAATGGTGTTGCCAAGATTCAATTGGTTGGTGGTCAATCCCAAATCGTCAAGGAAATTGTCGGACAAAGCTTGCTGAAGGTTGTTTCTATCGAAATTCAAGGCTGTGAACATAATCAAGGCCCAGCAGGTAACATACCAATCTGTTTTCCAAAGGATTTTACGTTCTTCTTCCTTAGTCCATTCTAACTCAGGGTCAAGTAGGTGACGACATTCATATTCATGTTCTTCGTAGATGCTGGTATAGTAAGCTAGTGCCTTTGGATCCTGGAAGACGTGATCATGCTCTTTATCATCGAAGTTAGAGGACTCAACTTCGAAAGCGTGATGTTCGACTCCTTGGGCTTTCAAGTCGATGCGGGCACCAACAGAGTCTGCTTCACTAGCAGTGTCGGAGACAGGATTCTCAGCCTTTTCCTTGTTAAAGATATTGAAACCCATGGTGTAATAATAGGTTGATATTGTATAAGCTCTCTTGTTAGCTTCTTGATAGAGTCTTGTTAGCTTCTTCTTAAAGCTCTTTACCTTCTTGTTAGCTTGTTCTTAAAGCTCTTTACCTTCTTGTTGGCTTCTTCTTAAAGCTCTTTACCTTCTTGTTAGCTTCTTCTTAAAGCTTCTTATTAACACTAGATTAAGACTTTTCGTACTCTGTAAGCGATCGTACTCTGTAAGCGAACTCTTTAACTTATGACCAAGATTAGATTCTTATGTTGGTATTCTAATTATCTTTCTCCAGGATTTATTACCGTTCTTATATACGAAAGATCCTGGTCCTCTCCAAGATCCTCCAGCATTCATAACGGAGCATCAATATGGTAATATTCTCTTTGCACAAGCCATTGCCTGGGCTTTGGTTGCAAAAGAGAATAGTAACTGCAGATAGCTCGGGTAGGAATCAGATCTCTCCCAGCTGATGGCATCATTGTATGTAATAAATGAATAATAATCTATCAGATGAGGTAGATAAGGAAGGTCATAAGCAGCCATACCACTGAACAGCAGTGCTTTCTTTTTGCACCCTCAAGCAGAAATGTGGAGCAGAAGCTGGTACAAATATTGGTTCAGCCGTCTCTCGCTCCGGCAAGTTTGCTATCCGGGGAGTGCTATTAAAATATTACGCTAGGTATCACGTCAGGGGTTGGTGGGCTTGAATAAACAATTTACGCAGATCATTTTCGTAATTTATGGCGAATTGTGTTGTGGCTGCAAGCCACAAACGGAAGGGTTCCACATTTTTTTTGCAGCAACTGGAGCAGGCGAATG
Source organism: Kodamaea suecica (assembly GCA_030558315.1). Taxonomy (NCBI): domain Eukaryota; kingdom Fungi; phylum Ascomycota; class Pichiomycetes; order Serinales; family Debaryomycetaceae; genus Kodamaea; species Kodamaea suecica. Next base: position 212,408 of record JAJMSH010000007.1, on the reverse strand, counting down.
GCAAGATCTGGGAAGTCATGCCAGCACTGGACTTAGAGGTGTTGCAGTAGATCCTCTCAGCAAGGGCTTCTCTTAGGTTGATTAGATCTTTGTCGGGCTGTGGTATTGGTGTTCATGAAGGTGGGGTGAATAGGGCAGAGGCGAGTATCTGAGATTACTACATTGAACTTATTGTGTTGAGATAATGTGTTTGTATGGGCAGCAGAAGGAGCAGGCATAGTAAAGCTTTTGAGGAGAGCAACTGTACGTTTTACTTGAACCCCATTCAGCCAGTGGTGTAGAAGAAAGTGGAGAGACGCTATCTTGATTGCACAATGCTTTGTTTGAGTTATTATGTCTTTAATATGATGGTGGTTGTAGTTGTGTAATATGCGTGAAGAACCAATACCTGATCTGTGTGATGTTACGCAAAATTGTGGTTGACTGAGGATGTATTGGGTTTGGATTAGGTGATGCAAAGGATAAAGGAGGGATGAGGAGGTATCTCCCTCATATGAAAGAGGGTTGTCAAGGCCATATTTGGAAGACACAAGGAGGCTGAAATGGCTCAAGGAGCAGGATAAAGTGAGACTTCTAGGGCTGAAGGAACATGCTAGGAGCACAATAGTAAATCCTAAGAGTACACTAAGAGTAAACTAAGAGTACACTAAAAGTAAACTAAGAGTACGCTAAGAGTACGCTAAAAGTACACTAAGAGTAAGCTAAGAACAGGAAGACAGAATGATAAGCTCAATACATATATGATGCCACTACTTCGCATGAGCAATGTAGATAGGTCATGCGAGATAGCAATTCTCTCCAAATGCAACACCAAGGGTATGAACCTAGTATGGTTTGCCTATATTCCCTCATATCTTGAGATACCAATAGCTTTCATGAGAAAAGTGACCTCAAATGATGAAGTGATGGTCACACTCTTCACGTACCAAGAACAATCTAGAAACGTTCAAGTCTCGATAGAAATTCTCCTATATTGCAGAGCCAGCAGAATCCAGAAGAATTTTGGTGAGCTCAAATATGCAGTGGAGACATCAAGACCACTCATCGACAGAGCTACTTCTTCGCTTCTTGTCCATACACCAGCAAAACAAAGACGTTTGCCAAACCAGATAGTCTATGATCTAGCCAGCAAGGATATTACTGCCCAGCAAGATTCAGATGGGTTAAAGATGTTTGTCTTCATGAATCATATATTAATCCTTTTTCATCTCTCACTTCAAGTTATGTTCCTCACAAAGATAAATCTCGAACTTTGACATAAAACCTTCTTGGGGTGGAGTCATCTCTTGATACAAACAAATTTTTGATCACCAAAGACTTTATGAACTTCTCATTCTCTTCAGTTGGCCTAAGTTCCACCCACGGATCTTTCTCAGATGATTTGAATAGTAGTTCATGTACAAGTCCTAAACTCTCTTCTATCGCATGTTTGTCATTTGCCATACCATTTAAAGATAAATATCTCGCTACCACGACCTTCAAATATAGATCAAGTTGAGTAATCAACTTTCTTGTCTCCACTGTGGTGTCGGCGGTGTTCATAGATTCTCGAGTCTTGTTCTTTTTAATTATTTCATCTGCATGGTTCATGAATTCAACATAATCCTTCATTGTTTCAGTTGCAACGTTCATATCTTTCTCCATTTCTTCAATTGACTTCTGTAAGTATTCAATGAATCTAGTTTGCCTATTTAGATTTGATTGTAGCTTCTGGGACGCAATGGTTGCATCAATAACATCGTCCTTGTTGGGGACATAGGGGATTGTTGCATATGCTTCGCTCATAGCTTTCAAGTCTCGTTTCTCAAGCTTATCTGGGCCATTTTGCTTCAAGGAATCAATTGCATCTTGCGCTTCTTCTAGGTATTGCTTGGCCCTCCCAATCTCATTCCTTAGATGTGAAATATATGTTGATGTTAGGCTGTCATTGGTTCCATGATTCGGTCTATCTGTAGTGGAATGGCTACTTTGGAATAATCCTTTGATTTTGTTTAATTTTGACATAGATTGGAACGATTCTCGATCACGAGCTTCAACATCAATGCCAATCTGACTATTCTTCGAGTGATTCAAGTTTAGATTGCAACTTCAAGTTGAAATTCTTTCTCAGTTTCTAAATAGACCAGTACTGTGTATAATATAGTGTCTTAGTGAACTTATTGATATGGGGGTACGGATATGCATGGTACACCTTGAAGACATGAGACCCCACAGGTCTCACTACTTCACTTGCTTCTTTCAAGCAAAACTTCTGTCAAGATTGACTCTTTCATGGCAATGGGCCGCTATGCCATGTTGTACCAGGAACTTGCTCATGTTCAGCTTGTCTCCCCCATGTTTCATTTCTCTGGTTTGGTGCACGAATTTTTCACCAATATGGAACTGAAAAAAATTACCTTTGGGCACCGCCAAACCAACCAAAAGTAACCCAAGCCCAATAACCATGTCTTCCATCTCCCAAACTGCCTTACAGAATCTTGATGAACCCTCAAGAAAAGAGATTCTCAAATTCATCGAGTCGGAAAACTCAAAGTCAAAGGTTCAAATGTCCATTCATAACTTCACTGATATGTGCTTCAAGAAGTGCAATGCCAATAAAGAGATCTTGAGTAACGGTTTGGATCATGCTGAAGAACAATGTTTGACAAATTGCTTAAATAGATTCTTGGATACAAACATAAAGGTTGTTCAAGCATTGCAGGGGTCTCAAAGGTAATGTTTCTTCAATCATTTCGAGACTCTTGAGATGAATGCAGATTTTGAACGAGATATCAAGAAGAGCAAGCAAGACCAGCAAAGCCGTTGGTCGATTCTTATAGATGTTGTGGCGTCCCTTAATTGAAGGATAACAGAACTTTTTGCCTAATTAAAGGCACGTATATACTTGTAAATAAACTATTACATTCAAATGTATCAAGAGATAGTAGTCAAAGATCTAATACGATTTATTGCCAGAAAGAACAAGACGTAAACCGCTCTCTAATATAGCTCATCAAGCTAACTCAACCTAACCAATCCGTACTCCTGAATGAGTCCCTTTTCCACAGTTCTATCCAATTGCTCAAGTATGGAATTATGCTCTTGCACACCTTCATTGCTTAAAACAACTTGATTAAATAACTCGCAATTTCTTTTGACCTTGTTCCCTATCAAAGTGTACTTCTCATTGAATTCTGGGAATCTCGAAATCCGTTTGATCATTATAACCCAAACGCCCAATAAATCAAACTTATAATTCAACAAGAGTTCACCAGATGAATGAATAAAATGCAATAATATCGCCTCCTGGCATTCAAGAGCTTGTATAATAAGACTAAGACCATATTCGTGATCGTCGATGGCATAAGGGTTTGTTATGATCTGATTGAGACTGAAATTTATGCGAGACATTGAAATCAATAGGATATTCAAATCTTTTGATACTAACTGAGTCAATTCTCTTATGAGCAACTCGATGATTTTGTAATTGCTTCTCTCATTCATTAAATATGATATTGAATTGAGGATGTTCGAATTTATCAACTCAGTGTATTGAAAGATGTTATTTGAATCCTTTAGAGACTTTATCTTGAGCAATTCAATGACACATGGATATCCCACAAGTAGAAGTTGGTATGATTCAATGAACGATGTAAGTGGCGGGATATGAACTAGTGAACTTCGTGACATTTCGGTAAACAAATCTATTAGCCCTGTTCTTAATAAGATATGCTTGGGGTCATTCGAATCGAGCCGTTGTAATAAATGGAGTAAGATCACACAGTTTTGATACTTGAATGAAGGTTCATAATCACCACCCAAGTTCAATATGAAAGACGTTAAAATACTCCAATTCTTCTCAAACCAATCACCTTGTTGCATATTATCAATCAAGAACCAAATCATTGATAAAACAGATACTTTCGACGATTGCTTCCAATTTCGACGAGAGTCCTCTTCCAATATCTCCCTCTTCGCACCACCATAGCCTAATCGTGGTCTAAGGCCACCATGAAGTTTTTTCTGTAAATTAGGAAGTACCAATAAATTTGGCTTGAGTGATTTTTCTATAAATTCCGTCCAATTGATGTTTCCTGATGTGCCAACAATCTGTGATACTAGCTGGGAGTTAATTTGCGAGCTCCAAGGTACATTTGGATTGCTGTGGATTGATAAAGGAGTCACGTATTCACTAATTCTTTCATATCGAGTGAGAATTCGTATAATTCGTAAGAAGTAATAGTACTTGATGTGATATTCATTTGACGTTTCAGTCCATTTAAGATCAGTAATTTCCGGAAGTTCTAAACCTTTGATAGCCCGAGTTCGGATTTGTTTCATTTCATCGTTGCTGGGGCGGTCCCTTATGATCTTTGCTTCCAATATTAACAATTGGGCTCCGGTTAACGATTCCCAACCACCACCGTCTGAAATCAGTTTGAAATATGTGACTTCCAATTGCTCAAGTTGTTCAATCGATAATTCTTGAAACTCCAAACAAGTAGCTATTTTCTTCAACACAACACTATCATCTACCAAGTCTTTCATCGTTAAACTAACGTGGTTGCTACCTTTGAATCGATTTTGGTGAAGGAAATTTCAATGCGATTGATCTCCGATACTGACCTGCGTTTAATATAGTGCAATAAATAACTGTCACGAAAGTTTGTGGGATAACGAATAGGCCTTGTTAATTCGACCAAATAGCATGGCAAAAGGTTTGCAGGGATCTCCTTTACAAGTAAGGACTCCTGGTGGTTTGATTATCTAGTTATTTATTTTACATGTTTAAATTATCTATACTGTCTCTTCTGCCACTAGATCCACTAGCACGTTATTTCGCAGCTTCATATCTTCAAATCTGAAATTCGATGGACACTCCTCCTAGTCTCATCTCAACTCAATGGCTTCTTTACAATTACTAAGGGTTACAACAAGACTCTTTTCCAGTCTGAGAATTGTGCTGAGGATACCTCCATCTATCCTTGTAATTTCAAATGAAGTGAAACAGGCCTTGCATGATAAAGTTAAACCTGTTGTGTCACTAGAGTCCACCATAATAACCCATGGGTTGCCTTATCCAGACAACTTGGATATGGCTAGAAGAGTTGAAGCAACAATCCGTGCAGAAGGAGGAATTCCTGCTACGTGTGCTTTTGTTAAGGGTGTACCTTTTGTTGGTTTAAGTGATTTACAATTGGAAGCTTTGGCTAAGGCTACTACCAATGGGGAAGAGGTGAATAAGGTATCCAGGCGTGACATTGGCTACACCATGAGTAATAAAATCAACGGTGGAACTACAATTGCTCTGACGATGATCTTATCTCATATGGCAGGAATCAAAGTCTTTGCAACCGGTGGTCTTGGGGGTGTTCATAAGGATGGTCAATTGACTTTCGATATCTCTGCTGACTTGACAGAATTGGGTAGAACCCCTGTATCGGTCGTATGTGCTGGTCCAAAATCTATTTTGGACATAGAGCTCACAATGGAATACTTGGAAACCCAAGGGGTATTTGTATCGACTTTCAATGATAATGGAAGAGCCCATGTTGAGGTACCAGGATTTTATTGTAGAGAATCGGGGGTGAAATCTCCATATTCCTTCAGTTCATACGAGTCCATTGCCTCAACAATACACTGTCACAACAACTTAATGGAATTGAATTCAGGTAACATAATTTGCGTTCCTCCTCCAGTTGAATCAGCATTATCTTCAAGTTTCATAAATGAAATAATAGCAAATGCAAATGCGGAGGCAAATAAAACTGGAATTAGTGGCAAAGAATTAACTCCATTTCTATTAGGAAAGATCGCTCGCGATACTAAAGGGAAGTCAGTCGAGTGTAACATCAAATTTGTGTTGAATAATGCAAAAGTGGCGACAAAGATTGCCCTGGAGTTATTAAGGCTAGAGAATAAGGCTGTACGTATAATTTGAGGATTATCACCTTAGAATTTGGGACAAATCACTAATATTTAGGCAAATCGTGGAGTTCAAGAGTTTATAGAAGAGGTAAATGTGTCATTCCATCCAAAGGAAGAAAGAAAGGATACCCAATTCAATGCACAGGTCGATACTCTTGTAATTGGATCGGTGGCAGTTGACACTATATCAACTGCAGGCGTGCAAACAAAGATGCATGATTCAAATCCAGGGACTATCAAGAGCTCAATTGGAGGTGTTGGATATAATATAAACTTAGCAGCACATTTTGCCTCTCAGAAAACTGCATCAACTCGATTGGTTTCCATAGTAGGAGATGATTTGGCTGGTAAGTCGATTATTGAACAAATGGAACGAAGTCTGATTGATACAACAGGTATACTTGTTAAGGACCAATCCAGAACAGCACAGTATGCAAGCACTCACTTTCAAAACGGGGATTTAATAGTGGCTGTGGCTGATATGAGTATCGTGGAGACTGACTTTTCTGCTCATATTATTGAACAAATTGACTTGGCTTCACCTCGTCTACTTGTATTTGACTGCAATTTGGCACCTGCGATTATCTCAAAAGTTTTAACCCACATAAGAGATCGGTCTCATATTGAGGTTGTGGTTGAGCCAACGTCGTTCTCCAAGGCTGCAAGGATAGCAGAAGTTTCTCCGTTGAGTGTTTTTCCTAGAAATTCAATCAAATTAATGACACCAACTGTGCTGGAATTAGGAGCTATTCATAAGTCCTTTGCTTCTCGAGGTTTGTTCAATGACTACGACTTTTGGTTCCCAGTTTTAGACTCTTTGGGAATAAACTCGGTGTATAGAGAAAGATTGAATGCTTCAGGACATAGGCATAAAATCATGAACGAGCTACTTGAAGCAGGAGTTTTACAGCTGGCGTTCCAACTTCTTCCTTACTTCCAAAATATATTGATCAAGTTGGGTGACCAGGGTGTGTTATTAGTGAGCATCTCAACTAGTGTTGACGACTATCGCTCTATTCCAACTACTTCGCAGTACAAACCTGAGTTCATTCTCACCTCAGAAGGTAAAGCGATTAACGAGTCCGATAAAATGGGTGTTGTTGTACAATATTTTAAGATCCCACTTGAGAACCAGGATCTCTCTATCAAAAACGTAACAGGAGCTGGGGATTCATTGCTTGGGTATATTATTGCCAATTTGGCAAAGGAGAACTGGTTGAATCCTGAAATTTCTACTATTGAACAAGAATGGAAGAAATGGGAAGACCTTTACAAGGCTCAATTAGCAAGTGGTGCTTCTCTTGTATCAGATGCAGCGATCAGTGAAGAAATTCAATTTATAGTGTAAACTGCTGTGTGATGCAAAGAGTTAATAATCATGTTCAAATTTGAGCATACCCTTTGCCAAGCAAGGAAGTAAATGCTCAGTATTGACAAGCTATACCCATTTTGAACGATTCTTTAGCTACTTGCCTCATAGAAATGCTCATCACCAACGCACGAATACTTTATCTCCATACTTATAGAAATTATTTCAATGAAACTTTCTGAATTATTATTCAGCTCTCTCCTAATCAATGCCTATACCATTCTCTTACTCGCCTTCAACACCCTATCATCTTCATCTCTACCAATAACGTCCTCTGGATGTCGCAACATCCAATTCCCAAAAACGACAAAAAATCCGTTCGAATTTTTCACTTTTGAGGTCAATATACAACCAACCAGTTGTACTCCATATACAATGTTTAGATTAGGAACTAGAACTGCCACTCAGTTGGCAAGAAATGTTTCCAAATGCACCTTCGCAAGAAGGGCCTTCTCAACAAGACCAGTAACACCTACAAGGTTTCATGCCGGTGCCTTACTTTCTTCTGCAGTATCCCTTGGGCTCTTGTATACTCAAAGCAATATATCATTAGATAACTCTAAGGATATTTCCATGAGTGAATCTGTTTCAGTTGACTCAGCGATTGATGCTTTCCCAAGTAGTATCGCTAAAACTGAAGGCAATTTCCATGAGCATGATTACAAATTGATTGGTTACGGAGTTAGAACGGTTACCTTTCTAGCGTTCAAGATTTATGGTATTGGATTGTATATGGCAAAGAGTGATACTGAAAAAGCTAAAAAGGTTTTCGAGAATGCTGCCAATGAATATCAAAAATCAATCGAAGATATCTTGTTGGATGAAAAGCTTTCACCTATCGTTGTTGACAAGTTGCTTGCAGCAGGTGTTAGATTAATGGCTAGAATTAGCCCTATTCGTAATACTGACTTCAACCATTTAAGGGATGGTCTCGTCAAGTCTGTGTTAGCACATGGAGAAAGTAAGGTACACAGAGACGAAGTTGGAGAAGGTTTAGATCAATTACGTCTGATATTCCTGAAGAATAGAGGAACTGTTCCAAAAAACCATTTGCTCTTCTTGGAGGTATTGCCCGAAGGAAGGTTGAGAGTTGTTTATGAAAACACCTCCACGAAGCATAGCAAGATCATGGGCGAAGTTGATGAGCCTCTGATCAGTCGTGTATTGATGTTGCAGTATTTGTCAGGAAAGAAACCATTGAGTGAGTCATTAAGGAAAAGCTGCATTGAAGGCTTGATCAGATTGTAAGGGCATCAGAAGGGGTTTGCTGCATTGGGTGTGTATTTCTAAATCATGTAAATAGGCAAATACACTATCTAATTTGAAGGTGAGGTTAAGAGCGAAGGAAGGAGGGGTTGAGCACTGTGGTTGTATTTGAAGGCTGGTTCCTGAGTGATTGAATTAGCATTGAGGCTATGTGCTCTACGTTGCTGAGACTAGGCTTGCCCAACCCACGACAAAGACTATATCACCAATGCATTGGCTGAGCTACAAGATAACTTCAACGATTATATCTCTTAGCTCCCAAGTTCTTTACGAATAAAATATGGTAATGACGTTTTCAAGACATTGTATAGTTTGCGTCTTATGGTGTGCAAAAATAGTAGTCTCTTTAGCAATTCCACTGAAAGTAATTCGTTTCTTGCATCAAGTCAATTTTGCAGCCATTGTCCATACGCGCAGCCGGTACAATTACTTGAAGGGTACCCAACGGTAGAACCACCTCAATGCTCACCATTTTGCAATAGCAACCCGTAAGTCTTGAGCACAGTGCTATCGAAAGAATATTCCTCTCGAGTTATGTACTCCGATGGAGTTTACCGTAACAAGACTCAACATCTTTCTACGCATAAAACCAATGCACATGCCGCACAACCACTCCACATTCATAAAGCATCACAGTGATTACACTCCAACGCTAAATTTTGATATTTCTTTAAACAATGTTCTCACTAAGCACATTAGTCCGACCCTGTCAATAGCTACACTCAAGAAAATAACCATGCTTCCCACAACCACGCTTCCCATATCACTACGTATGAGAAGATTCTCACACGTGCTGCATCTTGGCCAATGTTTTCGTTTCACTTATCAAAACAAAAATACGAGACGCGATTTTTCAGTTGCAGGAGCAGGCAGACGTACGGAAAGGCGATGGAGAGGAATTAGTTTCAACGTCTGGTAGAGTCTGAGGGTAGTATCAAGGTTGCAGAGGATCAGGTATTGGCTTTTAATTTTGTTTACCTTCAAGCAAGCTCTGACTAAAGGGACGTATTTTGTGTTGTTGAATCCCAGTGCGTGGTTGTCTAACTAGAAACTCTCTGGTAGCGATGCACTTCAGTGAACCATCCTGCTGAGATCATCAATACACAAGTAAGCTCTTCGAACTCCTACAATGGTACAGTATTAATGGAACAAGTCCAGTTGTGCGTTTTATTAAAGGTATCTTGAGTTGTCTACATAATAATAGACTCGCTTTCAACATTGGAAGAAATAGTCTTGTGTGGTAAAACCTTAGCACCGTTAACGTAAACTTCGTTCTTGATTTCGACGTCGTCACCCAAAACAGTGCAGCCATCGGCTCTGGCCCATTTACCGATTCTGGAGTTCCATCCAACAATAGTGGACTTGACCCAGGCGTGGTCCTTGACTTCGGAGTTGGCAAGTAAAACAGATCTTTGAATTCTAGCACCTTCACCGACAACAACGTTAGGACCAATGACGACATTAGGACCAATTAAAGCAGAAGGGTGGATCTTGGCAGTTGGATCAACTAAGACATTACCAATGTGAACGTATGGTTCTTGAGATAACTTTTCTGGGGACTTCTTGGACAAAGAAGTAAGGTATAAACAAGTTCCAGAAAGGAAATCCTTAGGTTGACCAACATCCATCCAGAAACCTTCGAGATCAAAGGAGTATAAGGACTTTTGTTCGACCAAGATTGGGAAGGTTTCCTTTTCGATAGAAGTTGGCTTCATTTCAATCAAATCAATGACTTCTGGGTTTAAGATGTACAAACCAGCGTTGATTCTGTTACCAACGAATTCGACTGGCTTTTCAACAAATCTATCAATCAAGTTTGGAGTGTCTCTGTCGTGGACAATAACACCGTACTTAGAAGGTTCATCAACCTTGGTAGCGACGATGGTACCTTTACCACCGTGGGCCTTGTGGAAAGCAGCTAATTCGGCGAATGGGTAGTCACAAATGACATCTGAATTAAGCACGAAGAAAGGAGAGTTATCCTTTTTCAACACCTTTTCAGCCAATTTCAAAGGACCAGCAGTTCCTAAAGGCTCTTCTTCAATAGAGAATGTGATAGAGACACCGTATTCAGCTTCGTACTTCTTCAAGGTTGAGATCATCACCTCAGGTCTATAGTTAACAGCAAGAACGATATCAGTGACACCAGCGTTAGCCAATGCTTCGATTTGATGCAAGATCATTGGTCTGTTAGCGAATTCCACCAAAGGCTTTGGGACTGTTAAGGTCAAAGGTCTCAAACGAGTACCGTAACCACCGACTAAGATTAAACCTTTCATAATGTATAGGAGTTGTTGTTAATTTAAAGAGTATTTGAGATAACCTTTAAGTTCAAAGAGCAAAAAAGAATACGGATTAAATATGTGGGAAATGCCTTGGAGTTTATATATGTCGAGAATTGTGAAAAATAAAAATAGTAATAAACAGACTTTGCGAACAACGCATTGAGGTAGAGACAGGAACTTTTGTCGACGTGCACCGTTGGGACTAAGGTGGTAGGGAGATGGGCGTGGTGCGATGGGGAGAAGAGATGAGGGAAGATGCTAGAGATAGGTCAGGCGGTAGAGGTCGAGAGAGGGATGGGACGTGACGAACGTGGAGTCTGACGGAAGGGCATCTGGTGGGAAGAGGCTCGTGGAAGCACCATACATGCTGGTGTGCCTCCTATAAGGTGTCCTGTAGTGGCAGACACATTGTACAAAACACGCTTTGGCTTTTTCTTTTTTGGCCCTTTTGGGTGTTTTATCGTCTTCGTTGGACTTGAATACGTGGCAGTTTCAAACACAATGGTACCTTTTGTACACCTTACCGCATGGTACCTTATGGACCACCAGCAAGGGAGGTCAAGGGCGAGGAAAGAGACGATGTGTAGGTGGGGGTGGTGGGAGTGGTGGGAGGTGCTTAAGAGGCGGTGGAACGTGGAGGAGTAGAGAAAGAGAGCGACGATACTGGCAGAAAGAAATGGAAAATATTGGCTTAGATAACGGATTAGTGAGCCTCGAGGTAAGAGATGCTTATATAATTAGATGGTTGGTAGATATATAGCATATTTAGTATAGTCTGGTAGATGGTAGACTCATGGAACACTCTAGTAGACAGTAGTCTCATTTCACAGTCTAGTAGAGATCGATCTCATGGAATACTCATGGAGAACAGTTTCGCTGCATTAGCGCAAGTTCAACAGTTCGTGGTAAAGAAAAGATCAAAGTCTTCCCAATACTGTGTACACCTGCTACCCTGCGAATCCACTGTTCGATTATCCCCCACCCCCAACGGCTTCAAATAGTCTAATTATCATTCCACCACATTGTCCATTTGCATGGACCATTGGAATTGCCCATTTGCATCGCCCATTCACAATTCCACCTTGCGTGTTTGTGAGCAAAATCTCATCGATTAAAGTTGACGGAAAGAATTGAACATGCCACTAAGTTCATCTGTTAATAGCCCAAATGGTTATGATGGCAGGTGTTCTAGTGTTGGGTAATGTTCGTATCAGTGTCGAGTATATGTGCAGTATACGTCAAAGATGAAGTTCCCCTCGAAGTGTTGTCGTGCGGCTTCGACTTGCAATTGTTAATTTTGCATTATGGAAGCGTATTCTGGCTTCTAGAGCTAGTTCACAGTCACTGGGTGCGGCATGTTTAACAAGAAAGCATTAAATAGTTCACTCGTTTTGAATGCAAATTGATGAGAAAGCATTTAATTGGAGTTGCAACGAAACCGTGCAGAGTAGGTAGATAATGGTTGATCAGCCTTCAATCCGCTTGGACTCACAAACTCTGGCGTAGTTCACCTACCTCCCAGCACTCTATCATGCATCCGCCTATCATCTGATACTGCTACTAGTCTTGCTCCTTAACTTGTTCCTCAATCTATCTGCCCGTATCAAAAACGTCTCGTAGACTTGCAAGATCTTGTGGGCCCAGTTCATTATTAAATAATCTCATCATGCTCCCCTCGTCAACTCTAACGTCTTCTCAATTAACTCATTAATAGCAGGCCTCGACTCACTATCCATTCTTAAACACTCTCTGATCAAATCTATCAATTCCAGCGAATATCCACCGTTGTCTTCAGGTAAGATGTATTTACCCTGGGAAATGGCCAAAGATAAGTTTGCACCTCTTTCAATCTCTAACTTCTCAAACGGAGAGAATCCAAAACAAAGAGCATAGAGAAGACAACCAAGAGACCATATATCTGTCTTTTCACTGATATGCTCATTCACCTTAACGTCTAGCAATTCAGGTGCCCTATATGGTAATGTACTATGTTCCAGAGCCATATCTTCTAAAGTATGAGCTTGTTGCTTATTTCTCACAGTTAAACGGGCTTTAACACATGAACCCAAATCAACTAATACCGGTAGTCCCTCCGCAGATAACATCACATTTGCTGGTTTAATATCTCTATGGGCATATGGGATCATCTCGCGGAGTTCTGTTGCTGAAGAGGAACTTACATTATTTATACCATCATCCTCATCGTCAGAACCATTCAATAGGAGATCGTCTTCCTCGTCATCTTCTTCCGCAGTATTGGCCCCAGTTGGTTTTGTATACGTGTGCATAGCCTTCAACCCACGGCAGACCCCCAAGAAGATCTTGAGGATCTCATCTTCGTCCATCTTTTCATTGTTGAGCACTTTCAAGTTTAGGATGTCATGTAGTGATCTTTCAAAGTATGGCATGACAATGTAAATAGTCTTAGACCCATCTGGTTCACTCACAATGCTTTCTTCCACTGATTGCACGATAAATGGGGTCTTTGAGTTTGCAAATCTGTGGTAATTCTTTATTTCTCGTAATGCATTCTTGAATGTTTCGTCACTGGCTCCAAATGGGCAGCTAATCTTCTTGAGAGCATAAAGCGATTGGGACTTATCACTGACAAGGTAAACGTATGAGAATCCGCCTTCACCGAGTAATCTGATGATCTTATACTTGTTGTTTTTGATTGATACATGCGGTGACGAGAAGGTTTGAACGCAGGGAAGGCAGCATCCTATCAATGATCTAAAGATTTCCATATTCGGAGCTGGAGTTACGATGTACTTGAAAGAAGCAAACGGTGTAGAGATTTGAATTGCTTGATAATTTGAGCTGCTGGCTAGTCTTATTGAGATTGACTCGTAATCTTCTACAATGAAGGCAGTGTACAAAAAATTGTGAAATGATTGTGAATCAACAAGCTTACAGTGGCTACTATCACAATTTGCGCCGTTACCAATGTCTTCTACAGGGTTAGTGCCTGGATCGATTAAATTATCACCTATATCCCATGTGGATACTCCTCTTGAAATTTCGCAATCTCCAGATGCTATGGAAATTGATGTCAAAGAAGAGGAGGAAGAAAACGAAGATGTAATTGAAAAGCTACGAGATGTAGAAATCTTGCCCCAATTGTTCAACTTACTTCATGATTTGGAGAATGGCATTATATCTGTTCGTGATTTCGATAATAATGCGGGTAGTGTGCGATTGAAGCTAAATACCTTGAAGCAGTACTTGCAAGAGGTTGAAGGAATCAATGAGTCAATTGAGGTTAGGCGAAGTAAGATTGACTTTTTGAAGCAGAGTAATGCCAGGAAGGGAGAATTGTTGCAGAGATTTAGAAGTCGGGTGCAATCTGTGTTCAAAGGGGCATTGAAGAGTAAAGAATTGGAAGGTGAAGTAATCGACGGCAAAGTAGCAGCAGGTATTGTTGAAAATAAAGCCATGAAAGGTAACTCATTGGCAGATGACGATATGGAAGATATTCATATGGCAAGTGGAGTTGAAGCTGATAAAGTGGTTCCTTTGGAAAGTGCTTCAATTGGTAATCTCAAGAGAGAACTGCGTGAGGGTATGAGAATGGAGCCTGATGATGGTGGTCAATCTTTGCCAGGCGAAGACAGCATCGAGCATACAGCACCAGGCAGCGAGAAAGGTGATTATACTTCACCTGCTGGTAAGGAAGCTGATGTCTTTGAGACTAAGAAAAGTGTTAAAGTAGAGGAGAGCAATGGGATAAACGAAATCGACAACGATGACCCACACAAAGACATAAAAACAGAAGGAGCTAACGACAAAGTCAAAACTGTATGTGAAGAAAAAGCTGAAGGTGAAGTCAAAACTGAAGATGAAGATTAATATGAACTTAAACATAAGGAGATAGACGAGATAAAGGTAAAAGAGGCGATCAACTAATTGAATAAAGAATGTGAGTCTATGATGCGATGGCTGTTCTATATTCTTAGTTTGCAAAGGTTCAACGTGGTGGTACCACAGATATGCAAACAGTTACTTCTTCTGGCTCTCTCATCGTACTCTGTCATAGAAAACCCCGAACTAATTGTACTCCTGTGACATGTACCTCCATCGTTCATCTTCTGAACGAATTATATCTATGTCTCTCTATGAACTACATATATGATGATCCAACACAATGGCTCATCCATTTTAAAACACATAAACCTCCTTCTCGAACTCAATTGAGAGGTCGCCCTCTTCTCTCTAAAACTGCAGCACATTCCCCCTCCCCTATACACGTTCATATAACTTCAACCTCCTGGCCCTGCCATGCCTCTTCACTTAAACGCGTCGATGCTCAACGTCGCAAAATCTCGCGACACTTAAATCATCGATCCAAATTTTTTTAAGTCAAAAGAGCACCACTTTTTATTATGTTGTCACCAGCTCGTTTCCATGGGTGGGAGGTTCCCACGATCCATTCGCTTTCTGCTTACCCTGCTTTGACCGTTGGTTATCCTATCTTTACATTTGTGTTATTGATTCTCGATTACTATACCCTGAGATGGTTCAGTACAACTTTCTCCTTGTTCCCTGAAGCGCCACTTCAATTTGACTTGAATAGATTATCATTCTATCTCTTGTTCCACAATAATTTGGGCCACTGGTTGTTCAACATGTTGGCCCTCTTCACCACAATGGCCAAGTTCGAGGCTACACACGGTACCATTCATACTGGTATCACCTTGAATCTCATCACTGTTGTTGCTGGTTTGCAGTACTGTTTGTTTGGTTTAATATTCTATCCAGGACAACATGTCATAGGATCAAGTGGGATTGTTTTCACTTTGTATACCTATTATGCATACAAGGAACACCAAATCACTCCAGTTTTACACAACTTTACCTTCAATAACCAAGAGTATACAATCAAAACAATCTACTCTCCATTTATATTCCTTGCCATCACCTTCATTATCTTTCCAGGCTCATCATTCTGGGGCCACTTCTTCGGATTGACAACTGGCTTCTTGTTGGGTTTGGGTTACTTGAATGTATTGTATCCTCCTTCAAAGGCCGTTTTATTTATCGAACGTAAAGTGAGTCGTGCAATTGGCTTGTTGGATGGTATCGTCACTTTCTACAAGGAACTGGAAATTGCTGATGTTAGAGGCCTCAGCTACGCTTCCTTTTTCTCCAGAACTGACGGAATTGCTCCAGTCTCTGCTCCAATTATCACTGAGAGCCATGTCTTGGGCGCATAGTCTTGCATTCAACATTATATGTGAGGTGATTCAGCTTCTAAGCTCGGATAGATTTTTTAGATAGTTTGTGTTGTTTGGCTAATTACGAATTCACAGTTAAATTGAGGATCAACGTGGGTCTTGGTGTAGTTGTTCTATAAGGTTAGCTTGCATGTTTTGACTGATTTTGTTTTCAAAAGGATTATTTGAGTCAAATGTACTTGAAGGGCCATGCATAGCAAGACCATGCATGAGAAGGCAAACTTGGTTTCGAAGTTCTCCAGGGAGGCTGTATTTATTCAAGGACACTGGTCGCATTGATAGGGTAATAATCCAAGCTTTTGATGTTGTAATGGCATCTTTCACTATACGACATAAGCAATTTCTGTGACAAGTTGTGAGTAGCTCTCAGGATGTCTAAAGGGTCATAAACATTACAACTGATCAATGATTCATTCAACTGATCAACATCTTGAACTTAGTAGCAGGAACTTCTTTTTCTACTATACTCCCCATCCAAATAGTCCTTCTTTCATCTCTGATATCACTCCAACCTCAAGAAACAGTAGCATACCTGAATCATGCTGTTAACTATGCTATTCACACAGCTGTATAACGCATCACCATTTGAATCAGCTACTTAAGCAACTCTACCATTCTGGAGCATCCGCAAACCCAGTACGTTCCGAACCCTATCCTCTTCCTAGACCAGATCCATTTCAAACGTCTTTGCCCTAACCTTTAGCCGTAGTCTCCACCACATAATCTCCACCTATTACCTCCACCCATCGGTACTTGACCATCCATTTGTCCAAAGAACTGAGGCCTTTCCCAAGCCGAACAGGAATTTTGAAAGTCTAGTACCACTCCAATTACCTTAGAATGCTCCAAAGCTCCAACAGCGCTCCAACAGCACCATGCCTACCACCAGCCTTACCCCATATTATGCTCACCTTGAACAGTATCGAATGTGATTTTGGTTAATGTACTGCAGTTTGGATATGTCGTTTCTCTCCCCACACAAGCGTGAATCTTATTTCGCGACATCACCAAACATAAAAATGAATATGCAAAAAATAGTAAAGCGAGGTGATTAAAGAGGTCAAGGTATACCGTTGAAAGGACACTATATTAGGGATATATATTGCATTGATTAGTTTTTCATAGTCTAGGGGGGAAATTAAATACTCAGAAACCTTGAGATTGAATCATTTTTGAAAGGTTGGGCTCTTTCTGCAAGCAATGGTGAATCACAAGCACGAGAAACCAATACAGGGTGCAGATAATAACAAGGATCCGAAGGGAGTGCTAGCGAATGAGAATGCTGTCATAAACCCTGGTGTTGTTTCTGGGAGCAATTCTATGGATAATAGAGCAACATCTAATGGAGCAGGCTTGTGTGTGAACAGTACTTCTACCATTGGTACTGGCATTAGGAATAATGGAAAATGTTCAATTCAAAATGCTAAGTTCAATTCAAATACGAACTCTGGGAATACTGCTATGAGTGCTGACACTACTGATGCTATCATTGTAAACTCTATGGCTGAGTCTGACTCAAACTCTACAACGGCTGTTGTATATACAAAGGCTACTGCTGTTACTCCTGCTACGATAAACTCAAACAGTACTCCCACGAAACCAACGACTACCAAAAAGAAGAAGCATAGAAAGCCAAAGAAAGGCAAGGTTCACCTAGAGGATTCAACACACACCGAAGATCTTTCGCACACTGATACTCCCTCTTCAAAGTATATTCCTTTAAGTCCTCGTAGACAATCAATAATGAGGTATAAAACAAGTGATGAAAAAATCAATGAAAGGAGCTACATAAATGAAGTCAAGGAAAACCTAAGAACAAATCAACAGGTAAATGAAAATCAATCGGGCAACAATAAACCAACTCCTACCAAAGAACATTATGGATTAATGCCATCTAATTTATATATTGAGGATAAGGTGACTTTATTCACTGCAGACTCTGCCACAATATTATCATATGATGAACAAATGAGTGAGAGTGATTTATCGACTTCCTCTGGTAGGCTTTTCAGTCATGGGTTCTTTGAAATCTTCCAATTACATAACGGTGATGTTACTTACATGGCTTGTGGACCTAATTTTGTGTACCCGTTATTACCCAAATTAAAAATCCTCAGGATTAGTTTTAATGAATTTATTCTACCTTTGGTGAACCCAGAAAGGTACTGGAAAATTTGCATTGACCATCTGGAGAAGATTCAAGAGTTGGAAAGTACCTTAGAATTCTTAGTTCAATATCGGAACTTGCACTTTCTAACTGATAAAAACCAAAAGACTGAAAAGGTTTCAAAACAGAAACCTGGAAATGGAAACCTTTCCCTCGAAACCACAAGTAGTCAAAAGCAAAATCAAAAATTGGAACAATTTGATTCCTTATCGCAAATTAGTCCTATAACAAACAACATTAATGATCAACCAAATGAGTTGAAGACGTTATCAATAATAGATGAAACTGAATCTAACGAGTTTCCTCGCAAATTAGCTGCCAATACCCAATCATTCGATTTCCATCAGATCTCGAGTTTCTTACCCGAATCACCACCATCGGCACCAATTTCACCTCATCCAGAAAAATATATGAATCAGGACAACTTTTCTAGTCCTATAAAGAGTGTTCCTTTGGCTCCTGGCTGGTCCTTGAACAGGAAAATATCTAACTCAACTAATATGGCTTGTCTAGACATGTCGGGGATTCATGATTATGTGGCAACTTCAACTTCGCATTCAAACTTGACACATGGCAATGGATTTCATGGGGAAGTTTTCAACAAGATACCTGAAAATCTTCTAAATACACATGAGTACAAAAAAGGTTCTATACATCAGCCTAAACCGAAGAGAGCTACCCAAAAGCCCTATCAGATTATCAATCAAACCTTTGAAGACAATCAAGACGACAAATCTGATTCACTGATGGACTCACTCTTAGATGAATATGAAGAATTGATCTCATACTCAAAATCTGTTGTTTTCAAGTCTCGACCTGCTTCCAGAAGACCCTCTGTATCCTCGAGCAACGTTGTTAGACGTCTGCAATACTTCAAAGACCCAGAGCCAGGGGAACTGGAACCAAGACAACGTATTTCTATGCACTTTGAAGATTTTCCAACCACATCTTTGAGCGAGTACAATCGGGTACGTAATAACGTTTCGAGGTCCGGAAGGTCTACTAAAAGTGAATTATACGCTTCTGAAAGCAACTGGATGGAACCAAACTTCAACAACAAGGCTGGTGCAGCCCAACCGCTAGACGGTAGGCTCCTGAAGATGCGTAGTTCCCAAAGTATGAGTGGAAAGAGACAAGCAGTCGACTTGAATAGCACCTACCGAAATATCTACCGCTCTATAACGGAGCGAAACTTGAATTCCCTAATTGATGATAAAGAATCTAGGGGAAGGAGAAGTAGCAATGCTTCTGTGAGACACGATCGTGGGCAGCTGCATGTTAGTCAGCCTTTACAGCAACTGCAGAACCTGCGACTGAATCGCCTGCAACTGCACCATCTGAATGCGTCTCTGCATCACTTGGATGCCTCAGAGATGTATAAGTTGATCAGCAACGCAGGTACATCAAGCTCAAGAGTGGGTGAGATGCGTACAAATCATTCCTTGCAACAGCCAGAGCAAGCCAAGAGTAGTTTTGCATCGAGGTTGTTTGGTTGGTGATAGAAGGAGCTCATTATTTATTAGCATTTATTTCCATCAACTTATGCTTTTTATCGAAAGCCAGTCTTAATCATTATTTATTGAATTTTAGCCTTTAAGCTTGAAGAAGCTTTCTCTATACATTGTATCCTTAGTGCCTTTTCTGAAAAGAAAGCCTAAGTCAGCGTGGTTATCCGTCACTAAAAAAAACAGGCCTTTCAATGTATCTGTATTTGATATCATAATTTCGCTCCCTTTACGCTCTACAATTAGAATCTTAATGGAAATGTAGTAATATATACAAAATGCAGAATACTTCCTGCGGTTCTTCCTTATGGACGTGAAAAGAATAGAAAACGCCCACGTATTGGGTCTATTGGTTGGAATGAAAGTGATGATGCTTGCGTGGGGTCTGGAGTGTGGAATTTATTATGTAAATGTGCCGTCGATTTTCGTGGGTTACATTGAAAATGGATTTTCATCTCCTTTTGAGGTCAGTGGGTTCATTAGGCTTTTTGAAAGCTTTGCAATGGGCTAAGTGTGTGTGATCTTGCTGGTTGGCAAATTAGGCACCAGCAACAGGGTTGCCGTTTTGGTCAACCAATCCTTGTTGCATCATCATAACTTGGTCATTTCCTGCGGCTTCAACTTGCAAACCCAAACCTAATCTTGAAGATTGTTTGAAGTGATCAATTTCACCTGAGAACAAGATCGAAATGGTTGGTAAAACTCTCTTTTCCATGAAGGCAGAAACCTTACCAGTGGAGTCTAATTGACCTCTGAAAACAGCACTACGGTATTCGTACTTGGCTCCAAGGGTAGTTAAACCATCAACAACAGATTCGTAACCAGTTTGGATACCCATCATCGGGTCCATGATAGGCTTGACAGAAGCGGATAATTGAGTTTCAACACCAGCTTCAACGTTGTCACTCACCTTTTGCCAGTATGAAGCAACAAGAGAGCCTTGAGCAGTCAATTGAGCAGCAGCAATCCACTTGCCAGCATTATAACGAGCAAAGTAAGAAACAGCAGCATCCGGAGGAGCAAGCATAGCTTGTCTGGAATACATAGATTCTAAACCAACAGCAAAGCTAGGAGTCAAAGATTGCAAAAGAGAAGCGACAGCAACACCAGTGAAACCACCATCGATAAGACTTGGGTTAAGTGCCTTCAAGTTGATGGAGAAGTCAGATCCTTGGTAATCTTGTTCCAACTGGACCATTGAAGGTTGAGCATGAGCCAATTGTAAAGTCAACTTCGAGATGTTATGTTTGTCCCAACCGTAATTAACTCTACCACTGAAAGAATAATCATTATCCATGTTGGCTTGTACCATATAATCATCAGCGGCGTACACGGCAGAGAATGCATAAGCAGGTAATACCTGAGATCCAGTACTGAAGGTGTGGGAAGTTTGGAAAACTGGAGCAATGGAGAAGACCTTGTTCAAATCAGCACGTAAACCAGTGAAGAAGTATTGATTCAAGAAGACATCACGAGTAACCTCTTTACTTAAGTTTTCAACGGTACCTGGGTTAACGAGTCCCATAGAAGAACGATGTTCTGAGATCAGGGTATAAACATCATTCAAATAAGAATAGACTGGGTTTGCAGACCAGAACCCATTAGCTTTTGGACGATCTGGAACAACAGGTGGTAAAGTTGGTATATTTAACTTGGTCAAGTCGCCGAATGCAACTGGCGTGTTAGATGGAGCAGCTTCAGATGACATTATTGATTGATACTAAGCTTGAAGTGAACTGTTCTTTGCGGTTGGGCAAGATTTTTGGACTTTTTTGAAAAGTTGAAAATTTTGTAATTCGAGAGAGCAGTCTCAGATTTACGTGATAATGGAGATATACGCACGAGGTTTAACGATTGCAAAATCGAGTATACATATGTGGATAGATGGTCATGTTGGTGTTTGGAGATTGAGGGTTCGAGAGCATAGGATTTTGATAGCTTAATGGGTTTGTAGTTTAATAAGTTTGAGAGTTTGGGAGTGTGAGTAGAGTTGTAGTATTCTAAAGTGTCGTGTAAGTTATAGCTGCAAGTCTAAAGTTCTAAATTGTATGTGTTGGGTGGACGGGCGATTGCTGAACGAGTTTGATTGAGTTCATAGTAAAATATTCAGTCAGCTTAATCAGTTTTAAGAGCTTTAGTCATTGCCTTGAGGAGCTTGTGTCTCTTAACATAGATCTCTTGACGAACTTAGCATTCACTTTAGGTACCAAGAGCCATTGACTCAACACCACTTAGGGGCCACTTTGTATTATTGCAACAATACCTTCTAGTGTGAATGAAGGTTTTGATGCCTCATTAAAGCACGTTCTAAGGTGAATGGTGCTTCACATGTTGCACACTTGAATGGCGTATTTCCCTCATGGCATCTCTGATGTACCTTCAAATTATGAATTCTGGAGTACCGTCGCGTGCATATGGTACACTCAAATTGCTTAACACCAACATGTCCTCTATAGTGCTGATTTAAGTGGTATCTTTGTCTGAAGCCATCGCAACAGCCAGGAAAATCACATATAAAGGGCTTCATTTCTGAGTGAGTTGTTTTATGTGTACTCAACTGGGATGGGAGTTTGAACTTTGCGTAGCACTCTGGGTAATCACATTCAAATGGCTTCACATCTGAATGGATTCTTTTATGTTCATTCAATCTATGCGGTTGTTTGAAAGCAGATTTACAGCCAATATAGTCACATTCAAAAGGCCTTTCCTCTGAGTGTACTCTCTTGTGGCCGATTAACTGGTACGGTTGTTTGTAGCTTGCTGAACATCCAAGGAAATCGCATTGAAATAGTCTATCCTCTGAATGTATTCGCTTGTGGCCATTCAATTGATATAACTGCTTGAATTTTGAAGTGCAGTCTGGGAAATCACATTCAAACGGTCTGGAGTCGGAGTGGCTCTTCTTATGCGCATTCAATTGAAAGGATAGTTTGAACGTAGAGGTGCAACCAGGGAAAATACAAACCAATGGTCTTGCATCAGTATGAATGGTCTTATGTTTGTTCAATTGAGATGGTATTTTGAACTTAGCTGAACAATTTGGAAAGTCACATTCACATGGCCTCAAGTCTGAGTGAGTTGTCAGATGGATCTTCAACTGAAACGGTAGCTTGAAGTTGTCTGAACATCCCGGAAAGCCACAAAGATGTGGCCTTGAATCTGAATGTGTCCTCTTATGTTGTTTTAAGTGATATCTTCTTTTGAATTGAAAGGAACATCCGGGGGTATCACAATGAAAAGGAAATGAGTCCAATACAACTGACAGCTCTGTTTTGCTCTGAAGAGGGTGTAAAATTGAGTGATCTTCTTGTGTTATTTTACGCCGTGGTACTCGAATTGGCTCAAGAAGCGCCTCCAGCAGTGCCACTTGAATTGGAACCTCTAACGTCAAAGTTGCTTGAATTGGCGATACTCCTGACTCTCTTCTCCCATCGTGCACTTGCATTCTTCTCGCTCGGAGATACTCATCAGATCCGTAAATCGACTGATTTTCATTTGGCGGCCCGCCTAACTTACCAAGCTCATCACCTTCCATCTGCTGGTAATATTAACCAATATGTATCTATGAAGCTGTTATCGATTTTTTGCAGTTCGATTTTCGAGCAGCTGAGTATTGCAAAATATACTTCTTAGAAGTGAACCAATGAATGGACCAGCTATCACTTTAAGAATCGACAAATAAACTGTAAATTTGTGTAATTGTGCCCACATATCATGCTACTTGCTTTTCTTTTGCAAGTGGTTAACTTCATTCTATCAATTTCCAGCCAATTAATGGATACCTGTATATAATGTCTTGTCTTTATTGGACTACAAAAAGGCAGAAGTAATAGAGTCCATTGCTTCAAATGTGGTTATTAATACCTGGGATTTGGAGTTGAACTGACGCTTCCTTAAACAAAGAATTTATTAGCACCAAAGGAATACTGCCTAAGATTCAGCAAGTGTTTGAAATGAGCTGTGGTGTATGGAACAGCGAGCAGAATAAGTTTGAAATCTGGGGTAATCCAGTTGCAGCCTGTTGAATTGTAGTTCGTTAATGGATATATACGCAAACTAGAAAGTTTTGCCTTCCATGATTCCTTAGCCTAACTTCGAAGTGAATCAGTGTCGAAACAACGTTAACGACTGAGCTTAAGTTTTTCTATTAATTAAACCAAATTCCACAGAAACAAAGGAACTTCATTAGAGTTGTTAATCAGTTCAGTTACAAGCAGGGCAATTCAACATTTTTCAAATCATGTCTCATTGATCAAAGGAAAATTTGGGCTCCACTATGTACCTGCCCTTTTAGTCAAGGTATTGAATAAATATCCAAAGCCTGCTGTTTGCAATCTTTCCAACTGTAGATTTCCAATGTGAACTATGTTCATTTACTATTCAAGAAATGAAATAAACTATATTATATGCCGGTAACCTTAATAAGGCCAACCTAGTCAACTTAAACAGCATAGAAATAGGAAGTTGTAGGGAACGCAACATGCTTAATATGTTGTCAATTCTCCCATATGAAGGAGTCCTAAAGAACTCCAGTTTAATACAATTTTTACTATGGAGCCAGTTGAAGAACCAATTAGTTGTGGTAATATGTACACCATATCTATCTTATAATGAGTGTAGCAATGCCCCCATTCAATCAAGCAATGTCCCCAAGTTTGAATAGAAATACCTCGTGCGATATGAATTCCTCTCTCAGACTACTCTACTTCACCCACTAGCTTCACACAGTCAGCAACTACTCCCACATCAATCATTCGCTGCTCCACCACCACCACCAACAACTGCCAAACGATTGCAAATCCAAATGCGGACACAAATTTCATCCCCACGAATGGGCAAGATCGTACCAATGAACCAAGAAAACTTTAAAAACCATATGAAAGACACAAGTAGACTCACATACCCCCTTGGCCAACCATACCACTTCTACGACCTCTCATCACCTTCTCGTGTCACCTCTCCACGCTCTTCCTTGTATCACCACACCCATGCGCACAACATCCATCCGTAGCACAAAAGAGGACCAATTTGAAGTCGAAATTAAACTCAAAATCTTTCGCTCAGGTGATACCCTATTAACAAGAGACTGGATTAGTTTAAGTAGCAGCTGGTACGGAAGCTAGAAATTCATTCAATCAAAGTCAGAAAGCTATCAAATCCAACAACTTCTCATTCTTCAATTGAGAAACCAATTCCGCATTATCGCAAGACTTTGAGTAAACCTCCCTTTAACAGAAGACAAGGACATTATGACCGTTTCCAATGTCCCAGTGGTCAATGGGACTTCCTGTCTATCATTGTATGCCCTGACACCCGAATTACTTGATAGTGCTATCAATTTCTACACAAATATGCTTGGTCTTTCTCTTCACTCCGAATCACAAGACTCAACCTATTTGTCCAATAAGGATAACCAACTCACTATTAAGATCACTTATTCTACGTCTAAAGGTTTAACCCAAGATGAAATCCTCACTAAGACCCACAAGCTATTCGAGAATTTAAACGTTCATGACTTGCGTACCTTGGAATCCTCCATTACTTTAAGAACCTCGAACTTGATTTCTATTATCAAAACCTTGCAAATCTTCAAGCATCAAGTCCAAATAAACCCAAACGAATTGTTCCCAAATGAGGTTTATACCGTTGATCCTTTGGGTTACCTAATTGGTTTCACTTCGACTGAAAACCCTTTGAGTTTAGTGCCCCCTGTGGCAAAGTTAACACCTGCTGGGTTTGAATCTTCCGCAATGTCATCGTCAGTATCTGAACTTTCTCGTGGTGATGATGGTGTTATATCTCGTAAAAGAAACATTGCAGTAATGACTTCGGGTGGTGATGCACCTGGCATGAATGCTAATGTTCGTGCTGTAATTAGAGCCGCAATCCATAGTGGATGTAAGGCCTTTGCTATTATGGAAGGTTACGAAGGTCTCTTGAGAGGTGGACCAGATTACATTAAGGAAATGACATGGCAAGATGTACGTGGTTGGTTGGCACAAGGTGGTACGAATATTGGAACTGCAAGATGCATGGAATTTAAAGAAAGAGCAGGACGTTTAAGGGGATGTAAGAACTTGATCGACGCAGGCATTGATGCTCTCATTGTCTGTGGTGGAGATGGTTCTCTTACTGGAGCTGATTTATTTAGAGCTGAGTGGCCTTCTCTTCTCACAGAATTAAAGGCCAATGGCGAAATCACAGCAGAACAATATCGTGATCACAAGTACTTAAATATTTGCGGCACTGTCGGTCTGATTGATAATGACATGGCTACAACTGATGCAACCATAGGTGCATACTCTGCATTGGACAGAATTTGTCAAGCAATTGATTATATTGATGCTACTGCCAATTCCCACTCAAGAGCTTTTGTTATTGAAGTAATGGGCAGACACTGTGGTTGGTTAGCTTTAATGGCTGGTATTGCAACAAGTGCTGATTACATTTTGATTCCTGAAAAGCCTTCGTCATCCAAGGGATGGCAAGATCAAATGTGCCAGATTGTTTCCAAGCACAGAGCTAAGGGTAAAAGAAAGACCATTGTAATTGTTGCAGAAGGTGCCATCTCATCTGATTTGGAGCCTATTTCTGCAAACGATGTCATGGGAGTACTTGTCGATAGATTAGGCTTGGACACAAGAGTGACAAGTTTAGGTCATGTTCAAAGAGGTGGTACTGCTGTTGCATACGATCGTATGTTGGCTACAATCCAAGGTGTTGAAGCCGTACATGCTGTCTTGGATGGAACTCCTGACACTCCATCTCCAATGATTGCAATTGAAGAAAACAAAATAGTCAGAAAACTGCTTGTTGAAGCAGTCAAAATTACTAAATCAGTAGCAACTGCAATCGAAAACAAAGACTTTGAAAAGGCAATGTCGTTGAGAGATTCCGAGTTCTGTGAGCATTTAAGCAATTTCATTGCAATGAATTCTGCCAATCACAATGAACCTACTCTTCCAGTTGAAAAGAGACGTAAAATTGCGATTTTGAATGTCGGTGCCCCAGCCGGTGGTATGAATAGTGCTGTGTATGCTATGGCTACTTTTTGTATGTCTCAGGGTCACATTCCCTATGCTATACACAATGGGTTCGGTGGGTTGTCTAGACACGAATCAGTTAGGCTGATCGATTGGCTAGAAATCGAAGGCTGGAATTCTATTGGGGGTTCAGAAATCGGTACCAACAGACAAACCCCGGAAGAAACAGATATTGGGATGATTGCTTATTACTTTGAAAAGTATCAATTTGACGGTTTAATCATTGTTGGTGGGTTTGAAGCATTCGTCTCATTGGATCAGTTAGAGAAGGCTAGACCAATGTACCCTGCTTTTAGAATTCCAATGGTATTGATTCCGGCTACTATTTCCAATAATGTCCCTGGTTCTGAGTACTCTTTAGGTTCAGACACTTGTTTGAACTCTCTCATGCAATACTGTGATATCATCAAGCAATCCGCCTCTGCTACCAGAGACCGTGCATTTTTAGTTGAGGTTCAAGGTGGTAACTCCGGTTACATTGCAACCTTTGCTTCATTGATAACAGGTGCCCTTGCATCTTATGTTCCAGAGCAAGGTATTACCTTACGTCAATTGGAACAAGATATAGCATCATTGAAGAAAGCCTTTGCGGGTGAAAAGGGTATGAACCAAGCTGGTAAACTTCTCATCAAGAGTTCTAATGCATCCAAGGTATTGACAACGGAGGTGTTAGCCAACATCATCAACCTGGAGTCAGAAGGATTATTCGACACCAAGACAGCCATTCCTGGCCATGTTCAACAAGGTGGAATTCCGTCTCCAATTGATAGAACAAGAGCTGCCAGATTTGCTATTAAGGCCGTCCAATTTATTGAAGATAACTACGAGGTAGTTCTGGAGCAGAAGTACAGCATTGATTTCCCAAGTGACAATAAGGAATTGAGCGCGACTGCAGCAGTCTTAGGGGTTAAGTCAAGTCACTTGAAGTTCACTTCTATCAGAAGATTGTACGATTTCGAGACAAATATTAAGACGAGAATGCCAAAGAAGGTGCATTGGGAAAAGCTCAGAAATGTTGCAGCTGCATTGGTGGGTAGAAAGGTTGATGAGTGAAGTAAATGAATAACGACAATGCAAGTAAAACATGCCATATCTATAGATGACAATAAACAGATGTAAGATTAGTGCTGAGTGTAGAAGAAGCAGTAGGAGGCAGTAGGAGAGGCAATGGGGATCATTCTCCTCCCCATATTTCCCACCCAGTTCAGTATTGATTGCAGTTTTGCAGCAAGAGGGCCGGTATATCTCACTGCATGTAATGCCCTCAGTGAAGTAAAAAAAAATACACTGAGCCAAAGCGAGAACGATAAATACCACTTCAAGATGGATCTTAACAGGTTCAATGCTCAGGGCAAAGGTGTGTAGCGCATGAAATGCGGAGACGACCGCATGGGTTCTTTCTTGGCGACTTGGGTACTAACAACTAGACTTACATCGCTTAATTGTCGAATGTAACTCGAAGGATGAAATAAATATCATCAGGATGAAGATAGTGCAGTTGAACAAACTACCGATGAAACTACCGAGTTATGAACAGAAGCTCGTTATACTGGTGGTCAATTCGCTCAATAACTTGTTAGAAGCTAAAGAGTCACAATTGACCACTCAACGATTCGCTTTCGCCGGTCCTCCTATAAACACTAATAAAGTGATGGTTCGAGGTGCAAAGAATCAAGTCGATGATTATGGCATACAGATCCACTCCTCAGCTAAAGAGTATATTGGAATGAGTGACGGAAGGCTCGAAGTCTCGGAATGTAAAGAAAGGCATATACTATTTGGTGATTTGGAGAACATGCATGTTCTTGTGAATCCTGAGGGTAACCTTTCACTTTCATCTATATGTATACAAGGTGCAATTCGAAGTGTGTTCAAATTGAAATGTGATGGGCCTGTTTTCATCCATGACATTAAGCAATGTGCTATTGAGATCAACTGTCATCAAGCGAGACTACATAACATGCATGACTGTATAATCATCGTTGACAAAGTTAGGAACGATAGAATCATTATTGAAGATTGCGATAATTTGGTAGTTGTTGCTCAAGCTGAAATCAATGTCGATGACTTCAGTTGGCCCACGAAGCTTCGCAAAAATCCTCATTACACGTTGTCTGTGGGTAGTGCGGAAGTATTTGGTGATATTAGCGAAGGGAGACTCCCGAAGGAGTTGCTTGGACAAGATGAGTTGAGGTAGAGAAAACTATAAGGGTATTAGAGGGGGGGGTGGTGGTTTGAAAACATAGTTAGAGCTGAATGAGTGCTATTGCTGAATGAGTGCTATTGCTAAATGAGTGCTATTGCTGAATGAGTGCTATTGTTGAAGTAATGCCTAGTGAGAACATATTAGTAGAGCTGCTCAAGAATAGATACACCAGGTTTACAAACATTCTCTGAGAGTGCTATCTCTAGTAGAAACGATCGAATTTCTGGGATTCTGAGCGAGTCATGGGAGGATAACCAGCCCTGCGTCATGTTCATAAAAAGATTCAAACAGCTTTAGGTATGTGCTTGAACTCCGAATTGCAGAAAGTGGTACGGAGTGCTGGAAGAGACGAGCATCCCATTGAAATTCCTATTACTATATGGCACTCGCCTCTAGGTGTCGCTGTTGCAACACAGGGTCCGGGGTGTCTATTGCGGCTGATTCCCATAGTTGGTCAAATTAACTTTGGATTTTGCAGATATCTCTCTTAAATCTTCACATGCTCTTCCGCATACACGTGCTTCTTAGACCCTCTTATATTGCAGATACTTTGCGTCAGATCGTGAACTTACACTGCTATGGGACATAGTCCGCTATATCAACTGAACGCACATCATTGTATCAAACGACATGTTCTTTGTTGAGCCAGGGGTCTCCAGGCTCTCTTCCAACCATGGCAACTTCAGCTAAGGTCCATTGTGGCTGCCGGGCATGTGGATTCAGGTGCAAAAACGGTCAAAATCTGGGGGTCCTATTGTACTTCGTGCATAGCGTTGAAGGAAGAGGTAGTAGCCGAGTGCCGAGAGGTGTGTGGTTGAAGGTGGTACCTTGGTGTCCAGATAACAAGTGGTCCAGGTCCACTCAAACGGTCCAAACAGGGCCACTCATAAGCCTCCAAGAGAACCACCAAGCCCGTTGCACAAGTGCTAAGGAAGGCACTTGGGCTAAGAAAAGGGGTGCCTGGGGTACAGTGATACTCGGACTAGCACTGAAAGCTTAAATCGAGACTTGTTATCGAGACCTGAACGAGCTATTTCCGAGACTACGCGGGTGATTGCATTCACCTTGCATAACCTGCCTGTTATAATGCATTCCGTGTCCACGTCGTAGGTTCCCGAGGAAGAAGCCAGTTTGTCATTGTAATCACAAGAACTCAGTAGAGGTGGTGCTTGGTTGATGCCACTAGTGGTGAATCCTATACCACTTCCTCTTTCACTCCTATACCACTTCCTCTTCCACTTCTCTTCCACTTCTCTTCCACTTCTCTTCCACTCCTCTTCCACTCCACTGCCTCTTCAACCCGAACTACTCCCCATCTCCCTCTCCTGCCCCACTTCCTCTGCTCCATCACCGTTGACTTTTACCCTATCCAACTCCCATCTCCCCTCTATGGTACCACGAACGGTATCTCCACCCCGCTCATTTTAGTCCCGACATTCCCGTACACTCCGTTGAAGGCCATTGAATCGCCCTGGTGGATGGATCTCGTCCAAAAGGCCCATGTCACTTCAACTGTCTGGCTCACGCCCTACCTGGAATCTGGCCAACGATCACCTCCAGTGCCACCGAATCACCCCTTCCACCACGAGTGTCCCTCCCCTCTTTGCTTACAGCCTAGTAATTTTTCAGCCTTTATGTAATGGAAGTTCTTTTTTTTGTGGTTGATGCCAAAAGGTGGGGTCCTAATGTATAAATAAGACTCAATATTTCAACTGAACATCTTTTTATAAAGTTCTTTCTTCCAAAATTAGTGGTTATCTAGACCCCCTCCTCAGGAATACAACTAGCAGTATCGAGCACCCACGGGAATTAAACAACTTTTAAGCTAATCTGAAACTATGTTACCCTCACTTGCCAGTACTCCAGGTTACGCCCTGGATGAATCCCAATACATCGTGGATGACACCAAGGGCATGACATACCCCGAAATGATCGACAGATTCTTGCCTTTCCCCGATACTTTGAACGGTAAGTCTGTCGCAATCCCAGGAACTTCCTCAGAGGGCTATTCACCTATTTATAGAAGTGCCTACTTCCCCAACGGACTCAAGAAGTGCTTGGCTCCAGGCTTGGAGACTTTGGGAAAGATCTTTGCCAACTCGGTCAAAAGCTACGGTGATAAGACCTTGTTCTCATTCAGAGATTACAACTATGCCACAGGAATCTCCTCCACCGAGATCACTGATTTGACTTATAAAGAAGTTGATGTTTTACAGAAGAACTTCGGCTCGGGCTTATTGTATCTTTTACAACTGAACCAGTTCAAGGATGCTTCAAAGTTCGAATCCCACGCCAAGATCGACAACCACCTCAGAGATCACCGCTCCTATAATGCCGAGAACTTGTCATTCATCCTTACCGTCTTTTCTCCAAATAGATACGAATGGCTCTTAACTGACTTGATGTGTACCTCCTTTGCTATCACAAACACGGCCTTGTATGACACCTTGGGAACAGAGACTTCCTCTTTCATCTTGGGTTCGACCGAATCGCCAGTCATTGTCACTACAAAGGGCCATATTGCTAGTATTATTGACTTGAAGCAAAAAGACCCTCAAGACTTAGGTCTGGTCATTTTGATTGTATCAATGGACCCACTCTTCGAACACGACAGAAACCTTATTGATCGTGCAAAGAAAATGAACATTTCTCTTGTTGATCTTAATCAGGTTACAAAAATTGGTGAAATCTTCCCATCTGAACCATTAGAAAGTAACCCTGAATCATTATACACCATTTCCTTCACTTCTGGGACTACTGGTGCTAACCCTAAAGGTGTGGCTTTGACCCACGTCGTTGCTGTCTCTGGTGCTCTCTTCCCTGTCTCCCAATTGCCACATGACACAGGTAAAAAGATCTTCTCCTTCTTACCATTTGCTCACATCTATGAACGTCAATCCTCCTTGTACCATATCATGTATGGTGGGAACTTGTGTTTTCCCAAGATGAATGCTACTCCATTAGATTTGATTGAAGACTTGAAGATCTTCAAACCTAATATCATGTGCAATGTTCCCCGTGTATTCACAAGAATGGAATCTGCTTTGAAAGCAGGTACTATTGAATCTGGATCGGCAATCAAGTCTGGTGTATTTTCCAGAGCGTTCCAAACTAAAATGGACTTACAGAAGAAGTACCCAGGTACAACTGGTCCTCACTTCTTCTACGATAATGTTCTCATCCCTCAGTTAAGAAAGTTGATTGGATTTGACAATATGGATGTGGTAGTAAGCGGGTCTGCACCAATCTCTCCAAGCACAGTGTCTTTCTTGAAGGCTGCCCTCAACTTGGGTCTTGGCCAAGGGTATGGTTTGACTGAATCATTTGCTGGGTTTTCTATTGACAATCCTCACAACCCAAATGTGGGTACTTGTGGACCAACTGGTGTTAGTGTGGAAATGAAAATCCGTGCCTTGCCAGAAATGGGATACAATTTGAATGATGAAGGTGGTCCTCGTGGTGAATTGTTGTTGAGAGGTCCTCAGATCTTCAGCTACTACTTCAAAAATGAAGAGGAAACCACAAAGGCTTTCGATTCTGAAGGTTGGTTCTGCACTGGTGATGTTGCTCAAATCACCGCGGATATGGGTAAACTCAAGATCATTGACCGTGTAAAGAACTTCTTCAAGTTAGCTCAAGGTGAATACGTTACCCCAGAGAAGGTTGAAAATGCCTACTTATCAACCAGCACCATTTTGACACAATGTTTTGCCCATGGTGACTCTTTTAAGGCTTTCTTAATTGGTATTATTGGTGTTGATAAAGCTGCTTTAGTTTCATTCATGGTTCATAAGTTGAAGATTAGAAAAGCACAGCTTTCTACCGATGAAGAAATCTTAACCCAAATCAACAAGGTTGAAAACAAGAAGGTTTTGCTTAAGTTAATCAACAAACAAATCGAAGGTAAGATCCAAGGGTTTGAAAAATTCCACAACGTATACATTGAGTTCGAACCATTGCAATTACAGCGCAATTTGTTGACACCAACCACCAAGATCAAGAGACCGATGGCTGCGAAGTATTTTGCTGAACAAATCGAGAATTTGTACCACAAGGAAGGGTCTTTGCTCAACGGCTCTAAATTGTAGAGTTTTATAGAGCTATTTATTAAAAGAATGAATTTTATGAGAATTATTTGTAAAGATTATAAGGAATGTAGTTCAAGTTTGCAAGGGGAATAATACTTGCTGGTGAAGCACGATGAATGTGTTTATTGCAGTAGAGCCAGATTACAATTGCTTGGACAGCATATAGTTCGAGTCGCCACGTTGTCTTACTACTTGAACTAAATGCAATTTATTAACAGAAAGCATTCTCTAGTGCCATAACATCACATCGTGTTATATGCCAGCACTAGGGTATAACTTTCATTCAAAAACTGTAATAACAAGAAATCTTAACAAATCAAAATTCTCAGCTAGTTCTGATTTCACCAGCAGACTGTCAATATTCGTTACCACATCTCGTTTAACTATTATCAGTCATGTCCACATTCATTAGACAAGGAGTGCTAGTATTTGCAGTCAATAATGTCGTCATGGAGGACATTCATGCCACGACATTCCATTGAAGTTTTCAAATTTTCAAACAAGAAAAAATACAACGATTCGACCACAACACTTCAGTATAGACGGACATAAAATGGTATGTAATTGAGGTTGGAAGATGGTCAAAAGTGATCTCAGTGAAAGTATTCGATCGTTTGCGTTTTGACCATATAAATGACTTATTTTTGAGGGACATATTACTAACTATTCAACAGGCTACTATAACAACCAAAGCAGAGTCGAAAGATATCTCAACAGGATTATCGCTTATTGCAGCCCATTCACACATATCGGGGTTAGGACTTGATGAAAACTTGCAACCTAAGGCATCCGCTGAAGGAATGGTTGGACAGTTGAAGGCTAGAAGAGCTGCCGGTGTGATTTTGAAGATGATCGAAGCTGGTAAAATTGCTGGCCGTGCTGTTTTGGTAGCAGGTCCACCATCTACTGGTAAGACAGCTATTGCAATGGGTTTATCGCAAAGTTTAGGTAGCGAAGTCCCATTCACAGCTATTGCTGGGTCTGAAATCTTCTCTTTGGAATTATCCAAGACCGAGGCTTTAACGCAAGTTTTCCGTAAATCAATTGGTATTAGAATAAAGGAAGAAACCGAAATTATTGAAGGTGAGGTTGTTGAAATTCAAATCGATAGATCGATCACAGGTGGCCATAAGCAGGGGAAGTTAACCATTAAAACTACCGACATGGAAACCATTTACGAGTTGGGAAACAAAATGATCGAAGGATTAACAAAGGAAAAAGTTTTGGCTGGTGATGTTATCTCCATCGATAAGGCATCAGGTAAAATTACGAAGTTGGGTAAATCATTTACAAGAGCTAGAGATTACGATGCAATGGGACCAGATACTAAGTTTGTACAATGTCCAGAAGGAGAATTACAAAAGCGTAAAGAAGTTGTTCACACCGTATCTTTACATGAGATCGACGTTATAAACTCCAGACAACAAGGCTTTTTGGCCCTTTTCTCAGGTGATACTGGTGAAATTAGATCCGAGGTTCGTGATCAAATCAATACCAAGGTTGCCGAATGGAAGGAAGAAGGCAAAGCTGAAATTGTTCCTGGTGTGTTATTTATCGATGAAGTACACATGTTGGACATTGAATGCTTTTCATTCATAAATAGAGCTTTGGAAGATGACTTTGCTCCTATTGTCATAATGGCAACTAACAGAGGAATTTCAAGAACTAGAGGTACCAATTATAAGTCGCCACATGGATTGCCAGTTGATTTGTTAGATAGATCAATTATCATCCACACCTCACCTTACAATCAAGACGAAATCCGTACTATCTTGTCAATAAGAGCTACTGAAGAAGAGGCTGAATTAACTCCAGATGCTTTGGCTTTATTAACCAAGATTGGTCAAGAAACCAGCTTAAGATATGCCTCAAACTTAATATCGGTATCACAACAAATTGGGTTGAAGAGAAGAAGTAACAATGTCGACTTGCCTGACATTAAGAGGGCGTATATGTTATTCTTGGACTCCGATAGATCTGTTCAATATTTGGAAGAGCATTCAAGTGAATATATTGATGATGAGGGTAAGGTTGTGATTGGAACAGGTGTAAACACAGTTATTTCTGAAGTGAAGGCTGAAACGGTAATTGCTGATGGTGACAAGATGGAGACTGATTAAGAAAAGTAAATGAAGTAATTAGTTATTGTATTTTATAAAAGAAAAGAAAGAGTTATCTGAGAGGTAGTGAAAGGGCACTTCGAAAATATTATTGAAAGTTGTTTTGTACAAACATTCGACGTATATAGTAGCGTGGAGCCTGTTCTCAGTCAGTTCAGTTCTTTGACTTGGAGCTACAACAATTAAAGTCAAATAAATTTTATTATTTTATAGTGTATAAACAATAGGAAGTAGAAGTAAAGTTGTAGAAAAGGAAGTTGATGTTAATGGAATTGAATGGCAAGATTTGAATCGAGGTCAATTCATTAAGAGCGTGAAGATTAAGTTCGTGAACACTCCCACTCTTTCTCATCATGAAGATCCCTTGGTATTCAAAATTAAAGCAATAATCATACCATACAATCCTAATACTTCAGCAAAAATCAAGATCAATACAATCCCAACAAACAATCTAGGCTGGTGCATGAACTGTCTCACGCCTTCATCACCAACAATACCGATTGCATAACCAGAAGCCAAACATGCAAACCCTACTGATAAGCCACAAGCTAAATGCATACACCCATTGAATAAAGAGTAATGTTCCGCAGGACCCAAGTTACCAGCAATCAACACAGATACAACAAGTCCATATACAGACAATATACCAGACATAACGACTGGGATTAACGATTTCATGATCAATTCTGGTTTGAAGGTACCAATACCAGCAATACCCACTCCCGACTTAGCAGTTCCAATGGCGGCACCAGCACAAGATAAGATCATTGCAGCCGCACAGCCGGCAAAGCCCAAAAATGGAGCAAACGCTGGATAGTATTCTTCGCCTAATAACTCGGACATTTGATGTTGATGGTGCTGATTGGGCTTGATAAAGATGTTGGTAGCTGAAATTAATTAGACATGTCGAAGATGATTTTGGTTGAAATGCGATAACGACATTGATTACGTGAGCAGCTAATACAAGTATACAGATGCGACATTATGCTTCAAAATGTTTATGAACCAGGTGGATTTATCATAACATTGACATTGATTCCTTATTATCTCCGGTAGCTAGTTCTTTCTGTGTTCCCGTTGATGTCGAACACTTACGAGAAGATTGCATTGTCCAAACAGGATTTAAAGTACGTTTACAGTCAAATACTTGGTGGCACTACTTCGAAACTAGACTTGCATTTGCCAACCACAGATAACGACCCACTCAAGAATAAGGTTGCCAGTGTGTTGGATGAATTTTTGATTGGAGCCTTTGAACTTGCCAAAAGTGCTTTGATTGTTGATGGTGTGGATATGGCTCGGGGTGAGAGCAACATACTGGAAGTCCTAGCACTAAAACCAAAGGAGATAGTCGAGCCCTTCGACTTGGCTATCAATAACCAGCTACGTGAAATACTATTACAAGTGGAACAAGAAACAGTTGCTCTCACTACGCTCAGGCGAGAATTGCCAATGAATGCACGCAAGGTGTATCAAGATTTGGTGAGTAGAACTGATGGTGAAGTATCTGAGAAATTGGCTCAATGGGAGAACGAAAGAATAGAACAAGAAAGATTGGAGCAATTGAACGAAGAGGAACCTGTTTTATCCAATTTGCTGAAGATTGCGCAAGATTATGAAACTCATATCCTAACTTTGGAGCATTTGAAGAGGAAATTACCTGAAAGAAAGGCCGAGTTGGATAGGTATGAACAAACACTACAATTCTTGGAAGAAGCGTATGAGCAGCAGAAATCAGAGGTCAAGTAGGTAATAAGGTGCTACAAGTGAGAATAATGTAACCAAATGGAGAGACAATATGTTTACAGGGTAATTGTATATGGGCAAGGTAAAATAGCAGTATGTCAAGAGAAATACTCAAGAAAACCATTAGCTATACCTTGAAGAAATTATGCCACAGGGTACTCGGAGGCGATAGGAATATTCATCCTGTTATCGTTGCTTCCATGGTTACTTACTGTAGTACTCCAATCTTCAGTGCTTAGTTCCTGGAGCCTTATTCACTTCTTAGAGCCTCCTACACAATTTTCAGGAGCCCGAGTGTTTTATTTGGTGTCTCCCTCCAGTTGCTTGACAAGTTCTATTTTAATTTCACCTTACTGCTTGAAGAAGATAATCCTAGGCTTCTTTTTCGGGCTTTCTTATAGACTAGATTTAGCTCTTTACATGATATCTTCTTACTTGCAGACATTCGGCACATGAAGTTCTCGAAATAACTACTTCATATTTTGCGCCTGCGGTATTAATGACATCTTCAAACGACCAAGAATACTTCAAGCAAAGGTGCTACCTCAAAACACGAACAAGGTATGAATTACTATTCTCTAAACACATCAACCAGATATACGAGTTATTGGATGCTAAATCCTAACTCTATTTGCAAATAAACAAATACCCATAGTCAACAGTACTTACCCTCATAACAACCCACTTCTTCATCGCCTGTCCTGTTTCACCTGTCCTATCTTCCACCTCTTCCACCTCTTCCACCTCTTCCACCTCTTCCACCTCTTCCACCTCTTCCACCTCTTCCACCTCTTCCACCTCTTCCACCTCTCTCATCATGCTTTCTTTTTTTGTTGCAATCGTTTTGAATTCTTTATTTACATTCCATCTGAAACCGGAAATCGAGATCTCCAAAACACCAACATTAAACAAGCACGCAAACGAATAAAGAAGAATGGAGGGCCGTTTGTTTTATACGGAAGGTTGTAACTACACATAAGAGCTGGTGTTCAATCAATAGTGATGACTTCTCCTACTAGAAATATCGCACTGAGGTACTTGGAATCCCTCGGTGATGCTAACTTGGAGGCTGACCCTAGTCCCAATCGAAGAACTCCACTTCAACCAACACTCAAGTATAACTCATCTGCAAAAGCATTGACATATAGAAAGAGCTCTCCAGTGAAGAATAAGAATGAGGATTTGGACAACTTGGCTAAGCAATTGGATCTTAATGTTGATCTGCGTAGTCCCACCAAAACTGCATTGATTCGCTCCAGGTTCGAGTCCCCTTCTGTTACGGTATCTGCATTCAAGTCTCCGCTGTCTAAGTCTTCTTCGCAAGGCCCAAACTCGGTTTCCAGATCAAATGGCTCTCCGTCAAAGACTAAGAAGAATGATTTGTTTGCTAATAGGCCTCAATTGGTTCTCTCTGATGACGAGGATGAATTGACTCCATCATGGGCAAATAAGGGCTACAGGGAAGCTTTGAAATCCCCCCATAAAGCATTTGAAAGAGTCAATTCCACTTCTCCTACGAAGAGCAACACCACTAGGTTCTCATCTCCAACAAAGGAAGATACCCCCAAGAAATTTGTGAGTCCTAGACATTCCCCCTCTAAAACTAACGAAAGAAAACCCTACTTGGATACTCCTAGTAACAGTACAGCTTCAAATTCTCCTGGTTGTGAATACTTATGCCGCATACAAGCGATCAAAAATTGGCTTGAAACTGTCTTGGAAGAAGAAATCTCTCAAGAACCAAGTGAACTCATCTCATACATTAGAAATGGTATTCACTTGGGTAAATTAGCTAACGTGATAATGCCAACAAAGAGAAATGTCTTTACAAATGATACCAAACTACAATTCAGACACACGGAGAACATCAATAGATTCTTCCACTTACTTGATTTCATGAATGTCCCTGATCTATTCCGTTTTGAATTGACCGATTTATACGATGCTAAAAATGTCCCCAAGGTTTGGTTCTGCTTACATGCAATGAGTTACATGTTGAATAAGATGTATGCAAACTTCCCCAAGATTGAAAACTTGGTTGGAACATTGGAATTTTCAGATCTGGATATCAGAAATGCCAATAGATCCTTAGTAGGTACTGGGTTACCCAATTTTGCAAGTGCTGACAGAGGTAATTCAAATTCTGAAGAACCTAACACCAATAACTTCATGGACAAGTTGAAAATTGATGTTCCCAAATTAAGAGCGGAGCCACAAAGGCATCTTGAACATCGCATCGATGTTGCACATTCGCCAGCCGAGTATCGTACGCTGGTAGAGGTTCAAGTGATAAAACCAAAGGTATTCGTAGAAAGTGCAATTCAAACAGACAATCCTTTCGTTGATCATGAGAGAACTACAATAATGGGATTTAACGTTGGGTCCAGTGCTCGCATTCAAAGAGACTCTCTAACTCATGATTATTCTTCAAGAGATTATTCCTTAGATGATTCTAGTTCTAGAATGGACTTCAGCATGGGTCCTTCTACAAGAAGCAGTCCTGAAAGAAGAGACTACCATTCTACTGGGCGTGATATTGACACCAACCATCGTTCAGCCATGCGCGATTCTGACTATTATACACCTGACATCAATGTCCACACGAGGCACATTATCAAACTTCAATCATTATCTCGTGGTGCTAACTTCCGTTACAAAATGTTTGTTGACAAGATTATGTTGAAATCGTTTGCCGATGAATTTAACGTATTATTTTCAGTGATTAGAGGAAACTTGTCAAGGTCAAAGACAGTTCACAGAAATAGAAGTGACTTAATCCCATGTGCTGGTCAAATCATCATATTACAGTCTTGGGCAAGAGCCAAGTTAACGAGACAATCGTTGACTGATTTCACTTTCGATCTGAATATGGTCTTAATGCTACAAAGCAAAATTCGAGGTAACACCTTGAGAACAAATCTTATGTCTACAAGAATGCACTTGTATAATCTGCATGATAATGTTACTGAATTACAATCCTTGGCAAGAAGATTTCAAGTCTATGGGCGCACTTGGATGGTCCTTTCCCAATATCATCTTATAAACCCCCAGATAACAAGGTTCCAGTCTGTTTGCCGTCGTGTCTTGTTGGAACGTAATGGTAACCGTCTGCAAATTGATATTAATTTCACTTCTAGAGTTGTGGAATTGCAATCAGTTATCCGCTCTCTTAAAGTTAGATTCCAGATCAGAATGTCACATAGGAAAATATCAAGACACTTGGGCTCTTTAGCTGAATTTCAGGCAATTGTCCGTGGTGGGATGTCCAGATCAAGATTATGCAACAATATCTTGGTTACATTGATCTATGAAGATGTGATCTTAAATGAATTGTATGCGAAGATAAGAGGTAATAGCGTCCGCAATCCATTGAATAAGAAGAAGATGTTGTTGAAGAAACATGAGCAGTCAAGTATTTTACCAGTACAAGCCTTATTCAGAGGAGTTATGTGCCGTTTCCAAAGAGATATTGCTTTGGAAGATATCTACAATGATGTTGACAATATTATTGAATTCCAGTCCATTGTTAGGGCTAGCACCGTGAGGCGTAAAGTTTCTCAAATGTATTCTTATTACGATGAAAATGTGGATCAAGTTATCCGTGCACAAGCTATCATTAGAAGTAAATTTACTCAACAAGCCTACAAGTCCTTGATAAACTATAAGAACCCTCCACTAGCGGTTGTATCCAAGTTTGCATACTTGCTCACTGATAACGATATGGATTATAGAGAACAGATGGAATTAGCTGAAATGAAAGATCAAATTATTGAGATCTCCAAACATAATGAAGAGTTGGAGAACCAAATGGAGAACTTGGATATCAAGTTATCCCTTCTTGATAAGAATAAAATTACGGTAGAGGAATTTATTAAGAACAAAAACAAGTACAAGACCTACAAACCTGCCACTGTGGCAATCAATTCAAAGAATTTGGACAAGTTGAATAAATCTTCGAGAGAAAGAATCGAGCTTTATCAGTCCATGTTTTACTTTTTGCAAACCAAACCGATATACTTTGTAAAGCTTTACAACAGTTTATCTATTGCGTCTAAAACAACTCAATTCTGTAATGATTTACAAGGATTTATAACTGCCATATTTCCTATCAATGATTCCTCGATTAACCACCACTCAAGAGAGGAATTTTTCTATGTCAAGTTCATCTTACACTTGATGGAAAACGATATTGTGACAAACTCAACGAACATCAGTGACTTAACGAAGGTACAAAGTTGCTTCTGGATAGAATATTTCGTACATTTCAACAATCACACTTACCAGAGACAACATCTCAAGAGTCTCATGGGTAAATTGCTAACTATGGTTGTGGAAAGTGAGGAACTTGATTTCGAATCAGATCCTTCGGTTATCAACGACAATATTGCCGAAACAGATATCAAGGTTAATGGTTTTACTGAAAGAGAATCCAACGTTCCAGCACAAGTTGCAATCAAGGATCCAGAAGTGTCGTCTCAGTTTGTTTCAAACTTGATGGGTTTGAGAGAGATGGCTACCGACCTCTTGAGCTTGCTTGAAAAAAGTGTTTCAAGAATTCCAATACATGTTAGAGTTATATGCAACCATGCGTACAAGTTATCAGTTTTGAACTTCCCTGAGAAATCAGAACAACAGCATTTAGCTGTCGCTGGAGTAATTTTCATCAAGCATTACATTTCGAGTATCTTGCAATATCCTGAAAACTTTGGCTATTTGGTAAAGGACCCATTTAACGCAAGATTATTAAATGCGAAGGCTAAGGACAATTTAAAGCATTTGAGCCGTGTAATGTTACAAGTGTTCTCGATGAAATCTTTCAGTGATAACTTCTTGAAACCATTAAATGAGTATGTATCTGGATCCACAGAAACTACAAAAAACTTGATAATATCATTGATTGATGTTAAAGATTTAGAAAATGAATATGAACTGAATGACTACGACGATATCATTACTCACGAAAGGCCAAAGTTGACTATGAGAGTCAGTGATATGATTCTGATTGAAAAGATTGTGAACCAACATATTGATGTGATGGCACCAAAACCAGACGATCAACTTTTCAATCTCAGTTCCCAATTGTATGATGTTATAAATTCTGCTGATGATTATGTCACTTTGACTGAATTAGGAACAATGACTTTAAACTTGAATCCAACTACAAAGGAAGATTCTTTATCTGATTCAAAGGTAGAATCTTTATTCACTCAAGCAAAAAGGTGTGTTTTATACATCATGAGAATTCAAGATGCTGTGGGCTTGTTAGATTTGTTGATTTCAGGAATTGAGCCATACCACGAGGTCAAATTCAAGGAAATTGTGCTCGCAGAGCGCAATGAGTCAGAGGAATCACACTCCAATGTGATGAGACGTCCATACTATAGAACTTCTTTGGGTGATTTAACTAAGTTGACTTTCCATGAGTTAAAGACTATGTGTTTGCAAATAATCATTCAATTGGAAATGATGGGCCAACTCACGAGAAAAGATTCGTTCCAAGTATTATTGAACCAGATTGCAGTTGATATTAAATCAAAGAACTCACAAAGACTTTGCCGTTCAAAGCAGTTGGCAATTGCTGTCAATACCGTTAGTAAATTAAGCGGAAAAGAAATGTTCTTGAAGAAGCAATTGCTGGAATATAATGGGCATATTGATTCCATACTCATGCACTTACAACTGAAGCCCAAAGATAGAAAGATTTTTAACATAATCCCAGTCTTCACTAAACAATACTTCTACCACCGTGAATTGAGGAAGAGAAATAGACTCCCTAAATTCGGCTCCTATAAGTATTCTGCAAAGAGATTATTGGAGCAAGAAGTCTTGATTGACTTTGGAGGGTTAATGCAGAAGGCTTTCTCGAGTTCCTCGAAGATGGATTTCATGTTTTCATGTCATGAAGT
Source organism: Kodamaea suecica (assembly GCA_030558315.1). Lineage (NCBI taxonomy): Eukaryota > Fungi > Ascomycota > Pichiomycetes > Serinales > Debaryomycetaceae > Kodamaea > Kodamaea suecica. The sequence continues at coordinate 169,566 of JAJMSH010000007.1, read as the reverse complement.
TGGCAAGTTCACTATTGAAGCAGCAAATGGATCAGTCAACATTCCTGGAGCTTCTAACTCAGTAACTTTAGATCAATTGTTAAGCTACCAATACGAAAACAAGGAAAGGATAGAATTGTTTGATGGTATGGTAGTATTTGATACCCACAATTTAACTGGACTTATATTCAGAAAGTTCTACGACCTTAACAAGGAATAATACGAATAGTTTGCATAAATATTATAAATATAAAACGATTTAAAAAAATATACGGTCTAGACAAAATACAAGCGAAACAATCCATTGATTGGATATTTTAAGTCTTTAAAAGTACAACGTGATAAAGGCGGGAAGGAAGGTAACAAGTGGTAATGTACAATTTCCAAACGAATTATTTCTTCAACAATTCGTCAATCTTTTTCTCCAAGGCAATCAATCTTTCATCTTTAGAAAGGTTTGCATCATTTAACTTAGAAACCTGAGCTTCTAACTGAAGAACGAGTCCTGCTAATTTCTCAACAGTGGCCTTTAATGTTGGAGCCCCCGTAGATTTTGCTGGCGTAGCAGCTGCAACTGGGGTAACTGGCGCTGCAGTAATAGCAGTCTTTACAGGGGTAGTCACTGAGACAGGTGCAGCGGACGGTTCTGGAGTAGTCTCCTTATTTGCTGATTCATCCTTAGGTGATGCCTTTGGTGATTCATGCTTTGGTGTTTCTTCCTTTGGTGTCACCTCTTTTGGTGACTCCTTCTTTGGCGACTCCGCCTTTGGAGTAGATTCCTTAGGTTCTGGTTTTAAGTCGTATTTAACTGTCTTGATTGCAACCAGAGCTATTGATACTGGTTTCTTGACCTCTTCCCAATCTTCGTTGTCATCATCTGGATGAGCTTCTTCATCGTGGTCCTTGTCATCTACAACCTTGTCGAGCAAATTGTTGACTTTATCGTCAGTCTTCAAGAGATCATCAATGTTCTTTGATGGAGGGGCAGATTGATCTGGGGTTGAAGGGGTTGGGGTTAATGATTTCTTTTCCTCAACCTTCTTGTCTTCAGCTTTCTTCTCTTCCGCCTTCTCTTCATATTTAGCAGTATCCTTCTTGGCAGGCTCAGATTCCTTGATCTCAGGTTCGGTACCATCATAGACGGCCTCCAAGCTCATAAGTAAAGGTCCATTAACCTCTTTCCCTGAGAACCATTCAGGTGCAGACAAAGCAGGCTTGTCAGATGGACAATCTGGATAAATATCAGCTTGAAACAATTCCGATCTTCTTGGCACAATGAAAGAGATTGGTTCAACAGACAGGTCGTTGACAGTTTTAAAGGCCTTCAAAACCTCGTTTTCTTTGACGTTGACTGTGTTCTTAGGTGCTGCTGCAAATCCTCTTTGAGCGTCTATCAGTGAATATTGAGATAATTCGTGCAAATAGTCATTTTCATACTCGAAGTAACGAATATTACCATCACCTTTGCCTGCCAAGTATAAAATGGAAGTTGAAACATCGAAATAAGGAATAAGTACACCAGAAGAGGCATCAATAACCAAGAATCCATCTATAGGACCCTTTTCTATGTTGTTGACATTCCAGATACCAACTTGACGATCGGACAATCTAGAGAATCCCGTGGTAACAACCCTGTCAGTATTCCCCAACCAAACAACCCTAGATGGCTTAGCACCCGTATGACTTGGCCCTTCGGAGATGATAGTACCCTTTCTAACATCCCAAATTCTCAACTTCTTATCACGAGAAGTGGTTGCTAAGAGTGAACCATTGTAATTGAAGCAGAAGGATGTTACCAAATCTTTATGATGTAAGGTAATTTCATCTTTCCCCGTTTCCAAATTCCAAATTTTAACGGTATAGTCCATAGAGCTAGTGGCCAAGACGTTTTCAGCACAAGGGTGGAATTCAGCATGTCCTACTTTTCTGGTGTGGCCCTTCAAAGTAAGCTTTGGTTCGACAATATCCCGTATCTCGTCGTTTACATCGGTATAGTCATGGAACGAGAAATCTTCAGGAATCTCCCATAGGCAGACTTTACCATCATCTGAGCAACTAACAACCTGTTGTTTGTTGAATGGGTTGAAGACGGTATCTAATACAGGGCCCTTATGTCCTCTGAACAAAGGGACTTGGTCAGGTGCTTTACCAACTTCATTCAAAGGAATAATGGCAAATGCACCACCACCAGAAGCGTCCCAATTAACAGCCAAATACTTACCATTAGAACTGATAATATTGGAATCCCAAGCGTTCTTGGTGATTTTCAAGTTTTCGTAACTGGCTTCTCTCTTTGCTGGTTGACCAAACACATGACGATATTTGGATGCTCTTACAAATTTACCACTACAATGGTTAGTAATTTATTCAAAGTGAAGTTCTCGTCAGTCATTTAATCCCGTTGTACCAGGCAAACGTACCTCATCTTGTTGCTAGGGGATCTTGTTGTTTGGGTTTACTAGCAAGAGAAGAAGTATTTAAACTTGAAGAATCGCGTTGTTAAAGTTCTCACAGCCTCCGCAAAAAGTCTCAACATGGAATTTAGACATTGCGACATTTTGTTGACTTTGTTATGATTGCTTACGAGATGGAGGGTGTAGTGTTGTTGGACGTTGGTGAGTAAATGAGGTGTCCAGTAATCCAACGAGGTGTTGAATAACAGAGATTTCAATATGAGCTCTCTGAAAATACCCAAACAAAATTTGGTTAAAGTGAGCACATAAATTATGAACTATGTGTGTCTTGCATACCTCTTGCCTATTTCACACCTCTGACAAGTCCGGGTACAAGACTTTCTCCTTCGAGCTCCTTTAAAAGTACTTCACTCTTGATGCTTTGATACATTACACGTGCAATGGAACTTAATAGTAGTTGAAATATCTGCCTGTTTGAACTCATATATTGATAAAGAATGGCCGCAAAATGCCTGCCAATTGCTGCAAAATTGCTGGAAAAAGAAGTGCAGCAAGTGTTTTGATAGTTGAAACAAACCTACAAAAGGAAGACAAAAAATATGGAGGTGTTACCTCTGTACTGCGTTCGAGGTCACTTCTATATTTTGATTATGAGGCTTTTCCTCGTCCACCATCAATTCGAGCTGGCCAACACCAGCATGAGTTATTCTTGAGACTTCAGAGGTATCAGGGCACAATTCAGCTCCACGTCTTCCAATCAAGTACCATGGCAAGCTAAACACCTCTTCCATGGATTCTAAAGAACGTCCAGACATCTCAGGAATAAAGAACCATGCCCAGGTGATAGAGCATGCGCAAACTGCAGTGAAGAAATAGAAAGCTCCAGCATTATGCATGGCAAGAAGCATCAAAGGCATAGCTTTTGAGTTACCATACTGATTAGCAAAGTGAATAACCATTATAAGCGACTGACCAAAAGAACGCAAACCGAGAGGAAAGATCTCTGATCCAAGCAAGTATTGTACTGAGTTGAATCCCATGGTCCAGCCAACCCCAGACAAATAAATAGCAGCCATAGCAGCACGAGAAGCTGCTTTTTGAGATGGAGTCAAAATCGCTGCATGGGCTGCTTGGGGTACTATAGTCAAGAAAATGGCAAAGAAGAGAATGGACAACCCTTGAACCGTGATTCCGAGATACAATGCCTTTCTTCTCCCCAAGAAATCGATAAGGAAGAAAGCTGAAAAGTACGCCAGACAGAATTTCACCACCCCCAAGATCACCGTCATCTTCATAACTTCAACTCCCTTGATCCCTGCAAAGCCAAAGAGGTCATTTGCATAAACTGTAATAGCATTTGCTCCAGACCATTGTGAGAGAACTTGTGATCCAAAGCCTATGACGAAGAATCTATACCTAATTGATTTGACCATAATGAGATCTTTGAACTTTTTCCAAATCGGATAGTTTGCATTTGCTTCACGTTCGGCAAGCACCTGGCTTTGGACATCCGCCAACTCACTGACAATATACGAATGATCATTGGGTAAGTGGCGCAATCTACACAAGTTCTTTATCGCTCTTTCATTCTTTCCAACCTTTAATAACCAACGTGGAGACTCAATGCAGAAGAAAGATCCAATGAATACCAATCCAGCTAAAACTATCTTCATGGATGTTGGAATGATCCATTGACTGTTTGACATGGGGGAAAGGTGCTTGGCAGCCCCATAGTTGGCAGCGTAAGAAGTAAAGATACCCAAGTAAACAGCTCCAGCGAATAAGCATCCAAATAAACCACGATATGCTGGGGGTGAGACTTCCGACATGAAGGTTGGACCAATGGTAGTTGTTTGACCAATAGCCAACCCTTCGATAAAGCGACCAGCGTATATTTGACCAACATTTGTCGAGGTAATTTGAATCACAGCGCCAATAATCCAGATAATACACACTTCTTGCAAAGCACGAATACGCCCTAACTTATCGACGGTATACATGGCCAACAAAGCACCACCAACAGACCCCAATTGAACCATTGCTGCGATGTTTGACTTCAATTCAGCTACCTCAAGCTTTGTCTTATTGGGATCGTTTAACCCAAATGTATTCCTAAAGGATTGTTGATAGATCGTACCTCCAATACAACCTTCATCATACCCTCTGGCTGCACCAAGAATACCAAAGATGGAAACAGTGAAGTACAACGTGAAGTTGTAGATTTCCTTTGGCGAGTGGTCATCAACAACTCTCCATCTAAACTTCTTTTTTGGACTGGGGGCGGTTTTCGTCTCTAAATCTATAGATGAGCTGGAGGAAATACCTTCAACAAGTTTGTCTTCTTTCATTTTAGCAAGGAAGTTGTTTTTTTGACTATGATAAAGAGAGAATTATCAGCTAAAAGGTAGAAACAAAGATATTTATAATATAGAGAGTGGATACTGTTGAGTGCTATACCGATTGACCCCTCAAGTCAAATTGTCACTCACAAGAATAACTTCCGGGTGTTTCAACTACCAGAGGATGGAAAGGGTTGCCAACTTGTGGGGGCATTCTAATGGTGCTGGTGTACCTATTCAAATTTGCAGCCAAATTTGGCTGCGAAAAGTTTGCTGCGAGAGTCGACTATTGGAGGGGAAGAAGGTCGAAGTGGGACTTTGGGGTAGTGGGGAGATGGGATTTATCCATGAACAGTGACTAGTTTGTAGAATTGAAGCATAAACTTGACATGTCTTGGTCAAATACTTTATAATGTTGTCAGGATCTGGCCTCTTCGCTTCGCTTGGCATAGTCTTGCGTTATCAGCTATGAATGAATGCCAAGACTTCCCGGCGATTCAGTTATGTTGGGAAGAATTCTGATTGGCATCTTGCCTCCACGACTCACTTTATTTGAATGGAGATGAGACGAGGTGCAACTGGCACTTATTATCAAAGAGACTGCAAGAAGTGGAAAGTATCTACAGCCATCTATTGAAACAACTAGCTTCAGGGTTTATGGCATTAACTAAGAAGCTCTTCTCCCCACTTTAGAGACAAGTATGGCTTTGGAGGTCGTTGTCAGCTATGAATGCCAAGTGCTCCCGGTGATTTAGCTTCAGAGTTTATCGTATTTACAATGAAGCTCTTCTCCTCACTTTAGAGACAAGGCCTTTTCATAGCTGCTGGAATACCAAACTCGGCTCGCATAGTATATTGAGCTCAAATGCATGCTGGGTAGTATCACAAGCGAAGTCATCACCCATTTCCTCTAGGAATTCTTGAGTTGGTCAGTGGTTATTGATTTCCAATTTCCCATAATTGGAGTTCATTATACAATATTTTTCTTTTTCTCTATAATTGCAATACTTAATAATACTTAACAAATAGTATATCATATAGGAACGCATCAGTTGCTTCCTCTGCCTGGCAATCGTAACATTCGCTTGATTAATCCACTTGGAATAAGCTGGACGTTAGAACGCATGTTTCAATCATATATCCATCTTCGCAACCATATCCCTCAAGTTGCTCACGTAACGGTTTTCAATTGTTTCACCTCGTCCAGAAGCCACCTTCAATACCAACTCATTCAACTCTGCACAGCCCAAGATATCCACGTGGTCAGCTGTCTTGGCACCACCCCTCATATCAAATCTATCTGGCTCATCTTTGATCTCAACAATCGTGACAGTTGAGTTTCCAGGGTTGAATCTAGACTTTGAACCCTTCTGCCATTCGTGGCACATCGAGTGAGTCAAAATCGAAACAGTTCCGTCTCCATCTCCCAGAAAGACAGGATCGCTCAGTTCAGAGTCGATAACCATTTTAAGATTGGTACTGTCGTCTGCCTTGGTATATGTGTACGCTCTCTCTGTTGCCTTCCCTACACCATAGAAACAGTAGACTTTCATATCAGGAGCGTAGGGCAAAGACGCCTCCAACGGGTTACTCCATTTAGAATGGTTGTGATTATTAGCTAGTAATTCTTCGACAGTCTTAGTGATTCCAAAGGAGTATTGTTCATTTACTCGCTTTGAGTACCAGTTAGGAGAGTCTTCAAGCAAGATTTCAATAGTGCGTTCCAAGGTAAAATTTTGAACTTCTGTATTTGAATCACCTTGGAATCTGATGAATGTACCAAAACTTTGCTCTTTATCTCCATTAGTGACGATTTCCTTACCTTCTGTCTCAAGAGTGTTAGTAGGGTCATCCGGAGCAGAAGTGAGGTTTCCCCAAATGACATCCCCACCCTTTGGAATCATACTAGCGATTCCTCCAAAGGAACGAAGCATGTCAACTCTTTCCTTCTTGGAAAAGAATTTCTCCAAACCATAAACTGCCAAAGCATTTAATTGAACCGTATCCTTCATTTCGCCGGATAATAATGCAGTGATAGCCTTTGGTGTTCCTAGTGAGGACCCACTAATGTCAACAAAAGAGTCAATATGATCATTGCACCATCTATTTCCACCATTTCCATAAAATTCACCACTAGCCTCAACCCACTTCATAAAGTAAAAGATCACTTGAGATCCCATCAGATGACCAACCAAAATAGACTTTTCACCGGTCAACTTCTTGTTCAATTCGATAGTCGTCTTGAGTTTAGAAAAGTACCCATCTCTCTTCTCTAAGTCCAAATATGCCAAGCGCCAATCGTAGGCCGCACTTATCATGTTGTTTGGGCCGTAACCTACCACTGCCAAATTTTGTAATACTTTATTCCAGATCCAATATCCCGCCAAAAAGAAGTCAGCAGCTTCAAACCCTTGAGCAGCACGAAGAGTAACGTCTGGAGGATCCAACCCGGTTTCTGGATCCAACATTATATGCTTAAGCCAGCATGGCTTATCTAAAACCATGGTACGTAACATGTAGAAAGAACCCCAGAGACGTTTTCTGAAGTGGTTAATGGAAGGGCACTCCCCATCACTTGTAACTGCCCACGATTCAAGACCTGTTGAAATTACACCCGGGACCATCACAACATTATGCTTTGGAGATAAGTCGTAGAGGGCCATCAAACGCTTTCCAACCGAGAACAGTTCGGCCGATCCTTTCAATTCTTTGTTTGGGTAATCGTAATCAGATATCATAGATTGGAACCCCAGAGGCAAGATATCCGTCCAGGTATTCCAATCCTCGAAGTAATCATTAACAGAATCAAGATTCACGTAGCGATCCAATTCTGATTTAAGACCCGTGTTTGAAGTCGAGAAGAAGATGGTAGCAACAAGTCCGAGCAAGGCACCCAAGATGAAGATCACACGACGAGACTCGTGGAGTTTCTTCTTTAATTTCTTTGAATGTTTGGGTGTCACCAGTACTTCCTCATCATCATCGTCATCTTCATCATCATCTTCATCATCGTTTTCATCATCTTCACCTTGGTCTCCATCTTCTTCTTCCTCGTCGACTTCCTCTTCGTCTTGAGGGACGTCCGGTTCCAATTCAATTCCAATTGGTTTCAATCTGTGTTTGACGCCTGATTCCTTGCGGCGTACCCCTGATGATGTAGCTGGTCCTTTCATTCCAGCAAGCTTAACGTGTAAAGACTAGTGAAAGTTGAGGCGAAATTTGTTTGAAAGAACAAAAAGAATCATCAAATGTTTCCAGGTAGGAACCATTTTAAAAGGGTGATAATACTTGAGAGGTGGATTTCGAGAGGATATTGACTACAAATTAGAGAGCTAGTATTGAACAATCGCCTGAAGCAGTCCAGTATTGCTTCGTTGGCTAGTTAGTTGAAAGTTCGTCGTTTTTATCTGCGGTGACTCCATTCCAGTAAAGAGTAATAGGCGTAGAACATGGTGAAAGAAGGGGACACAGGTTTTGTGTTGCTGTTGAGAAGGAATAGGACAAGAGTCGTGTTCATCGGGAGGCCGTGGATTTTGGTGGTTTGAGTTGGTTCTCGGAAACAAACACCTAATAAGGTGTCTAATCTGTTGACTCAACCACACGTATTTTGGATGGTGGTTTACTGCACGTGGAAAGAGTACGTACGTTGGATACGTAAGACCTTACATCTAATTGGTAACTAGAATGGAAGCAGGGGTGCCTAATCATGCTGTTTCGTCTTTGAATTTGAACACTATAGGCAACAAAGGCAGAGTAGAGTAGAGGTGTTATGTGGTAATGTGGTATGCACTGTTCCATAAAGTTGAGATGTTCGTGCTATTAACAAAAGGGAATAACATTATATCAGTGAAATTACCAAAGGGCAGAGTAGAAGAAAAGTTAACAAGCAGAAGGGACCATCAGAAGCCAGCTTGCAACGTGGCCTTGTAGTGAATGCACGGAATATGATGTCATTAAAGTAGCCAGAGTCGTCCATACCTCCCTTTACTGTAAGCAGAGGGCACTACCACTACTTGACCACGAAATCTCTTATCTTTGTTATAATCCGATAAAACAATTCACACGAAAATTGCAATATCGGGCAACAATTTGGCCACAAGTGGGTACTGATTCACGATGTTATGCAATACTCACAACTGATTTATGTGATGGTTGCAAAATTCACTAAATCTGTAAGTAAGTTGCAAAATTTGTATCAATCTTGACGTGCTGCATATAGCGAAGAGGTTTGAGCTATTATGACTAGATTGTATAGGTTGAAGTGAAAGAGGTGAAGAGAGGTGAGTGATGACCCTAACTTCAACAGATGCCGTGGTACCTCCGTTTTCATCGCCCATCCTCACAATCAAGTCACTACATTACTTCACGACACTAGTCTATAAGAAAGTACATTGAATAATATGAAAGACGATTTAAGTGAAACCGATCACCAGCTCTCAATCAGGTCCATGTCCAGTCTAAATGAGCATTCATTGGCACTATACCTTTAGCAAAGTTCTAGATAGACACCATACTACTCTCTATCAGTGCTTCCCAACTAATTTACAAAGCATCCATGGTATAGTCATACTCAATTCCGGGAGTAACACTGGCAATGAACTTGAGGAAAATAATCAAATATTGGTCTGCACGAATTGTATGTGCCTCAACTCCTTCTTCTACAACATCAGGGTTGTTGCGCCTTTCTGTATGCTTCATCAAAACCTTCATCACATTCGAATGATTGCAAGGATGAATTGAAACTGCGGTAACATTGACACCAACAGGTAATGGTTCTATCGTTGCTGTTTTATCCTTGTAGTCTGAATTGATATCTTCAAACATTTGTTGAGGCAATAAAGGTATCCCATTGGAATTGTATCCAACAAGGTACATTTTAGGAACTCTATAGGATGTTGAGTACGTGATGTATAGGTCATACTTCCTCAACAAAGAATCGGATGAATTATCAATCATCTCCAAGTCATCGAATACTTCCATTTCTTCGTCTGAATCCTCTGCCAAGTCTTCGGCAACAATCTCTTCAATCTCCTCCACTAGCTGAGGTTTGTTATGCAGTCTGGCACTAACCCATCCGGATTCGCCTTCCTCTTCTTCGTCTTCGTCGTCTCCATTCGAGTTATCGCTACCAATTACTGCAGCCGCACGTTGGTACAGTGGAACGTGTTTCGTGATCAAGACCTGCTTATCCACGGGCAAGAAGCTTTTTTGTAAGTGTTTGGGACAAGTTGCCCAAGACCATGTTGGGAACTTGAGCACCATGTAATCTCCAGCTTCTACGAATTCATCAGGGCTAATTTCCCCAGTAGTGGCAAAGTTCGAGGAGTTATTTATTGGTGTTAGGTATTCGCGAAGCGACGATAACTTGGAACGAAGCATCTTGTTGTATAGATAGGAACTGGGCAGTTGTGTTGATTGAGTTCACTGAATTGACCGTTGTAGAGGAAGAAGTACAAGCGATAAGGATTTTGACCCTTGAATTCAAGATCGGTTTGGTGCGGATAAATTGTGTGTTTCTACCAATATGGACTGGAGGGAACATGGAGGAGATGGAGGGGCCTCAGAGATCAAACGGCAGCAATTGGTGATTAAGTCGTTATTGGTTGAGTATGGACACTGAGACACACTTTGTCGTTAGCAGGGGGTTTGGACTCGATGGGTGGTTGATGTGAATGCTCTAAATGAGAAGGGTATAAATGATTGTCAAGTGTTGCCTGAGACCGAGTGATGATGGTTGTAGATAAGAACGTTCAGATGGAGGTGTGGTTACAGGGCACTAGCGATGGTTGGTTTCTACATCATGCACTTTTCCTGTCCACCCACAAGTGCAAGCTTCCTATGATCAATCAGATCAGCTACTCTGTCAAGTATCCAGCAGTCAAAACTCCCAGCCACCTCCCACTCATCCGTGATATGCCGCAGATCGATCGCCTACACGCAACTTCCGCACCTTCTCGTTATGAGCTTAACGTATCTAATGCAATACCTACTTCAAGAATACGAGATTGTGGCAAAGAATCATCGCGACGTTAACAACGACCCAACCTGACTAAATGAAACAATCACACTTGATTGTAATATTGCATTCTTCGGGCATATGATTGTCAAGCATGCGCGGCCTCAACGCTCAATTGACCAAAATCTACGTCAGCACTTTCAAACTGTGAAAGTGTCAAACTGTGAAGGTGTCAAACTGTGAAGGTGTCAAACTGTGAAGGTGTCAAACTGTGACACTGTGAAACTGCCAACTGCCAACTGCCAACTGCCCAAACTGTTCAACAGATAAACAGACAAGCTGCCAAACTACCTCTCCACCTCCTAAACCATCCCCACTGCCGTTGCAATTCTCATAGGCGGTGTTGCTTTTTGCACCATTCGTTTGTGCAATCCCATCATGTAAATACAAATGTACAAACACGTAAAGTGATGGAAACACGACCAAGCACGGTGGTACCTATGAGGAAATATGATAACAATCACGTCTACACAAATAGCAGTTGTTTGGGCGATTCTTGGTGCGAGAACGAGTGAGGAAGCGAGGAAGCGACTTCGATGGGCATTTGTGGGCCAAGAGTTTGGTGAAGCAGTGAATTTTTCAGCAAGACTTTGTTCATATTTGGAGTTGGTGACACAAATATGTGTTGATGAGTGTATTAGGCAATTCTTCCTAATGGTGGTTATTTACAGATTCACCAGAAATAGAATAGGCATGCAGTAGACGCACACTAGACATACACCACCTACAAGTCACCTACAAGTCACCTACAAGTCACCTACAAGTCACCTACAAGTCACCATAAGTCACCATAAGTCACCATAAGTCACCATAAGTCACCTACAAGTCACCTACAAGTCACCACAAGTCGTCACAAGTCACCCCAAGTCACCCTACCAGTGAAACACCTAAACAAGTATCACCAACGCTCTTTTACCCTCTCCTCCCACCGTCTCACTCCTCCCTCCACCACGTCCCACCACCACGTCCCACTAAAACTTGTTTTGCTTCGCGAGATTTTGAAATTTTACGCGACTTTTGTTTGGGGCGAAATTTTGAATGCAGCGACGATCGGTGAGAATAGCGACAGAATTACAGAGTCAATTTTATATAAATATACTTGTCCCTTTTCCCAACACCATCCAAGTCACACAGCTCAAAACAGGTCGGGATGTCGAACAGAGTAGCATTAGCCCCCATCAAGGATTCTTGCTTGAACACAGGAATAAACTCCAGCAGTAACACTCCTTTGAAGAAGAGAAAGGTCACTCCAACCACAGATTTCCATTCACTTAGATTAAGTTCTAACCCATCCATTGCATTAACACCCCCAACTCATAAAAAGCGCAACGTTTCGCTCTATTCCAAATCGTTCTCGTTAAGCCAACATCTTTCATCAAGACGCGTTGCAAGTCCTTCCAAATCGCTCAGCTTCTCTGACTACAGAACGGCTCCTGTCAACACGGGCAAACCACGGCCCATAAAGAATGATACTGCTGGGCTTGCTGCCACCAAGTTGAAACTCAAGTTACAGTTGGCTCTTTACAAATTACAGCAATCGAAGCCTGTTTCTCATTCCAATTTATCCATTTCCATAGGCACCAGTTGCACCAGCATGAACGAGCCGTTATCGTTCAGTTCAAAAAATGCCAATGCTTCAGCATCAGGACAGGGGCTCAGCGGCTCATCCACAATCCACTTGAACAATCCCACATTACATAAATACAGAGCTAGAACTATCACAAGCACTGGATCTCCTAGAGTCACAAAAAATTATAAATCCTCCATAAATATCAATCTTGGAACCAAAACAAAATTGGAAGGAGGTTTACTTTCAAAAATTGCATACAATAGACAGTCATCGAACCTTCGACTTTTCCAGATCAAGAAGAAATCCATCTTTTATTCGGCCCCTACCTTGATGCCCTTGAAGGGTGAAGAAAGAGCTGGTTCGAACAATTACCCAAAATTAGAAAGTTTCTATAGCATGGCATTGAAGCTGAATTTCATTTTGCCCAAAGATAAAGATCATTCTCCAGCGAAGACCTCTCTTCCTTCAATCAGCAAGATCCTCAAAACTCCTATAAAGAATGCTGATAGGACGCATTTCAACGCTCTTGCCAATGCTAACTCGCATGACGATACAACAATAGATGAAGATGGTGATATGACAATAGCGAATACTACTCAATATCAACCGCAAAGTGCAAGGAGAAACCTGTCAGATCTTTCTGATATGTCCGAGCGAAAACGGGTTCAGAGGAAGGACTCCATACTTTCTTCCTCCCCATCAAACAACTTTGGTACTCCAAATAGTTTCAGTGTAGCAAAGTCGTTGTTGCAATTGGGAGGGTATGGTATGTGAATTATGTAGATTCCATACAACCTGTTACTCATGCAAAGTGTACATTAATGAGACGAGAACACGATCGAGGTGTATATCATTAAGAAAAGGATAACATACGACCTGAAACATGAGCTACTTGAGGTATACTTGTTCACATAGTTTGTCATTACACAACCATACTAAAACATTTTCACATTCATTCCTAGTAATCTAAATAACAGACGAAGCATTTCAATAACATAAGGCAAGCTACGTCAGGACTAAGTTGTATATTAGTTGTACTATGCTTTGCATTGATAATAATGAATGATTATAATAATAAATAGGGTCGTAAAGGGAAGATCTCTCTATAAGACTAAAATGACGACTGCAACCTGGAATGAACCTGGAAAAGTACATATCTTTAGATTCTATGTTTTTGATATGAAGTGTCGACTACCTATGTCTTCTTTCAGCAGGTCTCCATCTCTCAGCATCAAGTCACTACAATTTACCCTTTAATAAATTCTTCAACATGTCCTTACCAGTGAAATAGGCAGTTCTTCTTAAAGCTTCAAGATCGAATGTAGAGGTCATTATTTCAATAAGTCCAAATGGTAACATTGCAGGGACCCAACCCTGGGCTAATTCCATTGCAAAAGCCCCACTAGGCATGGAATATTGTTTACTATGGCCCTTACGCAAATGATGTTGTTCACCTGGTAAGTAACGTTCTGGCACCAAAGCACCTGGACGAGCAGCAAGTTGTTCACCAGTCAAGATCGTGAAGTAATCATCAGCGAAGTGGACCCCAGTATGACCTTCAGTTCCAACAGCAGTACCGAAGAAGATCAAGTATTCGGAAATGGAAGCATGCAAAATAAACATAGTTCCCATCGCGTTCCCAGCGTTGTTGAATACCCAGTCATCGAAGTTCAAATCATTGACTGACTCAGGGTATGTTTCTTTCAACCTTTGAGCCAATTCAATCATGATGCTGGTGGCATTACCATCGGGATGATGTGGAAGCACTTCAAGTGCAAGGTCTTGCAATACCTGTTTATCGAAGATGAAATGAGATGGTAACATCGAAATGAACAAGTGGTTGAAGAGGAGATATGCCAAGTATGGCAAAACAAAGACGTAAAAGATCTTCATACCGCAGCTGATAGAGACTCTGCTGAATGTTATCCTCGACGATTTTTCATTCGTATTTATATATTCGAGAATGGGCCTCTCTCGTACCGGTGGGCTTGTATGGATATGTCAGCTGCAGGACGATTCGTTTTGAATCATCGATATTGACACAAAACCTCATTGAGATGGGGCTAAACGAGCTATGAATATGACTGCAAAAACGAGGTGCAGGGAGGTATCTACGTGCGTTTGGAGTAAGAGTTGGTATACTTCGGAGAGGGACCGATTAGGGGTTGGTTGCAGATTGGTACGAGATATTTTCGAAGATCTGAATGTTTTCGGACCTTTTAAGGTGTGCTGTGTTGCTCTAGTGTATTTTTGATCGTTCTCTGAAGAGATACCACGAAGTAAGCGACGTTTGAATTATTAGAAGAAACTAGATGGTGTTGAGTTTGAGAGGGTGTAGGGGGTAACCGGGTCTAGTGGAAACTTGGGAATTTCAGATGAAGTCAACTAACTTTTGCTACTCAGGCCACTCCTCCTATACTCCATAATGTGGTTCCCGATTAACGGCCATACAAGAACATGCTGCAAAAAAGTCGCCATGCAGAACAGAATGATGTCGCTATTCAAACTCACCCTAAAAAGTCGCCGTACGAACCTGATGTCAATCACTGATTGAATCAGTTACTATAGAGCACTGACTAAACTAAGACCTTGTCTGCCCCTTGTACAAATTCAAGGAGAATCGCAATAAAGAGCACGAACTGAAAAGAGAATACTGTGTGCAGCCCTCGATTCTATTGATAAACAATAGCCTTGCTCCAGTGATATTCTACTGACTGCAAGTTCAACAGCTAGAACTCACGATAAGTACACAAGTCGACACGAAACAACTATGTCTCTACCACAAATCACGTCGCTGGAGTCCACTGAACAAGAAAAGGTTAATCTAATACATTTACTCCTGAAGTCTGGTCCGTTGGACACAACAGGTGTACTGGAACCGTACGCCCTATTGGCTAAGCTCTTCAATTGGGAAAACGAATTCAAAGAGTCCGCCCCATTGGAATTTCCCGTGAGTACCGATTCAAAACTGATATTAAACAGCAATTCATCTTCATACCTTCACAACTACGTACGTACCAAGTACAGTGATCTAAATGGGGATTTCAAATACATTGTGCAAATGAAGGGTGACGACTTGAATGACTTCATTGGGAAGAAAATGGTACTTGCCAACAATTGCCCCATTGAAGAACTCTCTCAGCAGATCAATAATAAGTTGATCGAATTGCTTGTGATTGCCAATTACGATTTCAAAAGACTTAATGTCATACATGGATTAAGTGCATGCGAATTAACTCTGAAAACTCATAGAGAATTATTCCAGTTGATCCAATCTGGTAAGATTATTCTGCGAGAAAAGTTTGAACTGTTCTTAAACAATCCTGATAACGAATATCGTATTTTGAAGTATTTGAATAAAGATGCCCTTCTCGTCAATTTAACTGAGAACAACATAGTTCATCTAACCAAGTATTATAAATCCATAAAGTTTTCAACGGTATCTTCGTTGCTTGGGGTTCCTGAAGTTGAAGAGATCTTGGCCGATATGATAATCCATAATAAGTTACCTATTAATACAAAGATTGACCAATTAAAACTGGCATTAATTGTTGGAGGTGATTCGAATAGGGATTTCAACAGCCGTGTGCTTGATATTGGAATGTTGGTGAATGATATTGTTCTTGAAATATGATGGCTGAAAGAAGAAAACAGGTAACCCACTGAAACGTATTGATGTATTAGGCTAGACAGCATCGCTCAGTGCTATCAATTCCCTAGTGTTCAGGAAGCATTGGAAATGGGTCAAATTACATCTCAAGCTCAAGGCTAAGCATAAACAATGAAACCCCTCTACATATATTGAGCTACACATAAACTCATTTCTATTTCCCATACTTCAAATTTTGTATTGTATATATTGTGCAAACATGGTACCAAAAGATCAAATGCACACTGCACCAGAGTAAATAATGTCCAGATATGGCTTCTGTTGGGTTATGCCTTTGGACCAGTTTCAAGATACTTTTGGAATCTTCTTAAAGAGCCCAACTCTGAGATCTTCTTAATCTCTTCCTGAGTCAATTTAAACGCAAAGATCTCCAAATAGCTCTTGATTCTGGCTTCATTGGCGGAACTAGTAATTGGTAACACCCCATTCTCGTGGACCCATCTTAAAACAACTTGACTATCTGATACGGAATACTTTTCAGCTAAAGTTCCAATGTATTTAATCAACTGGTCGTCTTCGCCTTCGTTGACAGGAGAAGTGAGAGGAGCCAAGGACCCGTACGCTTCAACCAAAATGCCATTGGCTTTCGCGAATTCAACAATCCCAGGAGATTGGTTCTGTAAATGTGGAGAGTACTCGATTTGTAAAACAACAGGTTTGTACTTAGGGTTCGAATCTAAGATTTGCTTCAAGGAACCTATACTGAAGTTCGAAACACCAATTGATTTCGT
This sequence comes from Kodamaea suecica, assembly GCA_030558315.1. NCBI lineage: Eukaryota > Fungi > Ascomycota > Pichiomycetes > Serinales > Debaryomycetaceae > Kodamaea > Kodamaea suecica. The sequence goes on along the minus strand of JAJMSH010000007.1, from coordinate 152,847 downwards.
CAAACCTTCATCTTTCAACCTCTCAAGCGATTTCCAGGCTTCAGCAATATCAAATCCATGAGTATCCTTTGTGATATGTTCAGAATGTATTAAATACAAATCGACATAATCTTCACCGTATCTCTTGAGGGATGCCTTCAATGAGTCATAGGGTGTTGTAGAACCTGGTTTCAAAACGAATGATCTTGTTCCACTGAAGTATTTATCAGTGATAAACAATTCCGATCTTGGTTTACCAGTTGCCTTAATCGCTGCAGCTACTTCGTTGTCGGTATTATAGATTTCAGCACAATCCAAGTGAGTGAATCCCAAGGTAATTGCCTTTTCGATAGTGTCTACTAGCACCTGATTGATCTCTGGTTGACCATTTTTGAACCATTTGCCTCCACAGCCAAAGGCAATTGCCGGAATGGAGTTTCCATCAGCCAATTGAAAGGTTTCAAGGGTCATACTGTGTTTAAAGTTGAAGAGGAGGAGTTAAAACAGGGAATCGACCCTTTACATATGAAGGCCGTTGGACGATAACGTACTCGCGCAATTAGTAATCATTGTGGGGAACTTTTTCACTGTGGATCAGTAAGAGATGAAAGGGTTATACGTGGAGTTGAGCTGTGGGTGCTGTGACGGATTGAGCAGAGTAGTTTTAGGGTAGACTGACGGACTAGATAATGAGACATTCATCGTGGTGTTTAAGGACAATAAGCATGTTCGTAGATCAAAGATTGGGAACGTGTGGTCGCCGATTACTCTGAAGAAGGAAGTGAATGGATTAAGTCAAGTGAGTCAAGCGAGTCCAAGAGCAGAGCAGAGCGGAAATGTCAATGTACTGAGTACAAAGACAACTATGTAAAACGCTGACACCATATTGCAATGGATGTCGTTATCTTGAAAGTACACCCGCTTCGACTACACTGGCCCAGTACAAGCAAAAACCATTGCTTTGCACAACATCTAAATCGCTTCATCAGATAATCCATCGAACAACACTAGGTCCATCGTAGCTGAAGAAAGCACATCACTTATATTCAATGAAAGGCTTCGAACCACTCCTTTGAAAGATTACATCAGGTATATTACCCAACTAGAGGGCGTAACAGGCAATCTTCAAGTACAAGTTGTGTCTTCAACACAAGCTGCTACATCCCCCCATGGCTCTCGCCAACAAAAAAGTGACGCAGAAATTTATACACGCGATAAGAAATACGTCAAAAGCTTGACATATGAAACATATGACAGGGGTAGCTTTAGATACACAGAGTAAATCAGATGGCGGAAGGCACTTTCTCACCACTAGGTGACATCATAGACATGTTGGGAATGTTATCTGCTTGAGCGGAGTTTGAGTGATATCTTGGTAACAATATTGAATCGGGTTAACTTTACCACTTTCGTAGCTCCTGTATGAAATCTTCAGGTCTATCACTATACGAAGGAACCCTTGCATCACAATCAATAGTGCCATCTTCTACTATATCATATCATATCCAAGCAAGTATTCTGTTGAACTCACTGTACCCTCGAGGAATTTTCAATATAGTGTCTAATTCCCTTTTTGTACTTGGTTTGCTTCACGTTGACGTATTGGTATTGTTAATCTTCAGCTCTTATTGTACTATCTATATTCCATACCTTTCGTTCATTATATTTAACTTTTCAATATCTTATTCATGCCGACTTCAAACTTTTCATCTATGATCTAGGCAGTCCTTTCGTATATATTAGCTGTATTAGGCTTGTGGTGTTTGCAATAATTTGCAACTATTCTCCCAAGCACACAGCCATGAGCCAATGAAGTACCTATATTTCACCTAAACAACATCGTAAACACCTTTATTTGCCAAAATATGCTTTGGAAGGGGCTTCGGCCGATGCCTCTTATGTATGAAACCCTACTATTTACCTTTGCATGTAATCACTTCCTCTTTGCCATAGCTCTTCTCCACCACCGTCTGCACTTGAGTCTGATTTTTTTTTTGTGGTCAACACGTTCAGATAAGCATCGTCAATTTTAATCTTTATCAATTTCTGGATTCCCTACTTCTTTCATTGTCGAGCAGTTTATATAATACCAAACAGCAATCTCAAATCAAATGATTATTTAGGATCGTCGAAATGTCTAACGAAAACTCACACTTGATCCCTCATAGAAGTATTGATTCAGTGGCTGATATAACAGAAGATGAAATCGTTGCCTTCGTTCAAAACAGAAGAGTTTCAATCGCTTCCCTTGGTAGTGATAAGTTGCCTGTTGCGTTTGCAGCCAATCGAAATATACCTCAGGACCTCACAAGAATGAGATCCAGAACTTCAAACCACAATGAATTGTCGGATATCTTACTGTCCCATCTGGTCATGGATGAACCAGAAACCACTGTGAAAGCAGAAATCATTGCATTATTAAAGTACTCCATCCCTTTGATTATCACCTTCCTTTTGAAATATTCATTTACAGTTGCATCTGTGTTCTCTGTTGGTAGATTGGGTCTGAAAGAACTTGCTGCCGTTAGTTTGAGTTCTATGACTGCAAATATATCTGGATATGCCATCATTCAAGGTGTCCTGACGTGTCTTGACACTTTATGCGCTCAAGCATATGGTCGCAAAGAATATAAAATGGTGGGTGTTCACTTCATCAGATGCTGCTACTTGTTATTGCTAATGTTCGTTCCAATGTTCATACTTTGGATTTGGGGAGTAGAACCAATTTTGACTTTCATCATTGGTGACGATCAAAAGGAACTATGCAAATTAGCTGCTGACTATTTGAGAGTGGCTAGTTTTGGTCTTCCAGGCTATATCCTTTTCGAATGTGCTGCTCATTTCTTGCAATGTCAGGGCATTTTTCATGCCTCAACGTATGTGTTGTGTTTCTGTGCACCATTAAATGCGTTCTTGAACTATTTGTTAGTTTGGGATTCAAGAGTAGGCATTGGTTTCTTGGGTGCTCCATTATCCGTAGTAATTGCTGATTGGGTTATGTGTGCAGCCATATTTGGTTATATATTCTTGGTCAAGGGCCACGAATGTTTGCCAAAGAAGTCATTATTGGACCCAATATTCTTCAAGAATTGGAATAGAATGCTTGATCTCTCAATTCCTGGTGTTTTTATGGTTGAGGCTGAATGGCTAGCCTTCGAAATCTTGACCTTCACCTCGTCTAAATTCGGTACTACCGTTCTTGCTGCACAATCTATTTTAACCACAACTACAGGTTTATTATACCAAGTTCCAATGGCCTTTTCAATTACAACCTCAACCAGAGTGGCATGGTATGTGGGTGCTGCGTCGAAGAATGCAGCCAATATTGCAGCTATTTCTTCAATAATTGCTTCTTTAGGGTTAGGTTTGATTAATGGTACCACCCTTTTCGTCTTTAGACACACTTTAGCTTCACTTTATACTGATGATCAAGAAGTTATTGCATTGGCCACTCACGTTCTTATTATTGGAGCTGTATACCAGATCTCAGACTTTGTTACATGCTCAACAGCTGGTGTTTTGCGTGGTCAAGGGAGACAGAAGATTGGAGGATATCTTAACTTGTTTTGTTACTACCTTATTGCTTTACCTTGTTCATTCTTGCTTGCATTTCATTTCAAATTGGAGTTGATTGGTTTGTGGTACGGTATGATCATCGCTTTAACTCTCATTGCATCTTTGCAGTATGGATTTGTTATTACGAGTGATTGGGATTATATTATTAACAAGGCTATTAATGAGGCGATTCTTGATGAGAATAACTTTAATTAGGTTTAGAGGCGACAGTATAGACGTATAGTAGTATTTAAACAGTATGTATTTAGTGGAACCTCCATATGTAATATGACTGCTTAGTAGGCTTCTCGTGCCACATGGCTCCTTTATGGCACTTGTTGCAAATTGGATGTTGCCACACGTAATTTCTTTGCTAATAAATATTGCTTGAGTTCAGGCAACCGTATGAACAACAATAAGAGTAAAAATGGAGACAAAAAGCTAATTTAAACGTCTTTGGTTAGCTGCTCTTAACTGAAGTCATTGTAAATACCAGAGCACGCATGGTTGCGCCGAACAGCTCTCCATGTATGTTGATTATTTGAGTTCTTATGGAACGAGCGAAACCAAATCTTGAGCAGCACTCTGTACGACTTCATAACCTGCAGCTTTCCAGGTGACTCGCCCTTCTAGAAATACTTCCCCATAGCTTGGGTTGAGGCGAGTTCTGCAAAAGTGCTTAAATTAGTGAATTTGTAAAGCTTAATATACCTAACTAAAGTTTCCAGAAATTGAGTTGTATGTGCCTTTTGCCAAAAGTCCAGACCCAGCAAATAATAATTGCACTGGCACTTTATTTGCATTTGACTTATTTAATGAACGCTTTCGAGATGAACTAGGAGTGCTTCAAAATTATAAGTCTTACACATTTCTGTCTACACCATGGGATTTTGTGAGTCTATATGTCAGTCTGCATCGATTCAAAGGGTGCTTTCAACTAATATGTTTATAGATATCCAATCCATGGCCCAAACCACAATAACTTATCCCTTGACAATCGACAGGAATTAAAGTTTAGTGTCTGCAGAAGACTATTTACGCTCTGTCTCTTCGGCAGATTTGATTGCTGGAAATCATCTGGCTGCTATCCATCTCTCTCATTCTTAGACGATAACATGAGAAATATAAACAAAAGTGAATGTTTTGGAGGACATGATGCTTAAGATTCAAAATGCGCCCTAGTCACAATCCCAACCTTAAAATTTATCTCCTTCTCAAGTGCTTTTTCCATCATAAATATCTGAAAGGTTATATTGGGGTTCTCTCCATCCAACTTGGGAATCAAGTGTATAAAATAATATGGTTGGAAGGAAGCACAAAAATAGCTCCCAACACCTCTAGCATGTGAATTGGTGCCCATGTCTGTACGCTGTTGCCAAAGGGCACAATTCTTTTTCAAAAATTGCTAGCACTTCTCCCTCATGTTGTTCTTCTCATGAATGTCTGACTTGATGTATTTCCACAATAAAATATAATTGCAACTTCCGTGCAGGTGCTTGTAAACATTCTTGGAAGCATTAATAGCTTCTTGACGTGCTGGAAATACGTCGGGAAATATTGTTGAGTGAAATTATTCTTGAGGGAATTTGCGTACTCGCTAAAGCCCTGCACCGATATAACAACCTTCTGGTACAGCCTTCCAGCACAGCTTCGCGTACACCGCCCTGCGCGAGAAAACTCCTCGGAAGAAGTATCTCAACTTCCAAATGCGTATTGGCCATCGTTTATTGACGGTCTGGTTATATTATTTTAATACTAGTGGCATTGATGTTTAACCCAATTCAGAAGATAGTTAAATTTTCCTCTTAATTTTAGCCCAGTATAAATTCTCGAGCAATAAGAGGCCTTCATTAATATGTTTCACCAGGTACGTAGCACACCCCTGCTCAATTGATCCTCATGGTTTGAGCTTTGGGTTCAGACATCAGTGGCTGATCTTGATCTTTAAGTTGACAAATTGGCAGACACTGAGAGCATGGGGGAACTCGTCAAAAGTCAAACGTATTCAATCTTTCAACTTCAATTCCAGCTCAAGCTGTGCAATGCGGATATTGGCAAAGTCCAAGTCACTCCGTGATTGCTGTAGCGAAGCTTCATTTGCTTGAGATTGATCGTGCACTTGATTCACTAGTTCTAATAAATCGTCACAGGCCGAGACAACGGCTTCCTTTTTTGAGCTTCTGCTCTTTATGAATTGTAGCTTCTCTTTAATCTTAAAAGTTGAACGTGAATTCAGCAGAATGCTCTTGGTCACAGGTGACTCACGCTTTGACCTTCTGAGCTCTCTGTACTTGAGAATCAATTTGTGGTAACCTTTGTACAAAATCTGAGAGTTAGTCAATTCATTAATGTATTCTGTTCTCAAGGCATCGTATTTTAGTTGCAATTGCTGCTGATCGAAACGAATCCGCTCCTTGTCATCATTGTTGAAGGATACAAGTTCGTTTAGTTGGTTCAAAACTTCATTCAGTTCATTCAATTTCTGGATGGCATATTCGATCTTAGTTCGATTGTTTTTCTGTTTTGTTTCCTTGTCTAGCTCACTGTCAAGTCTTTGGAGCTCCACAGTTGTTTGTAGTATGTCATTGTACTTTGTCGAAGGTTTGAATTTGTTATTATGGCCAGCATGAGTGGAATTAAATTTGGTTTTGGTGGGGATGTTCTTGTCTGAGTAGTTTCTAGTACTGAACCTAAGATCTGAAATGAAGTTGTTATCCGCCGTGTACTTGTCATCTTGTCTATAATCCTTAAACCGGTCTCCATCCGAACGCTCATTAAGTTCATTAGTGTTGGGATTGTTCCTGTTAAAATCAGCGGTTCTCCGATATCTTCCCGTGAGATCATTATCACTTAGAAGATCACTCTTGGTTCCCAATTCGTTTCTTCTGGGAATCTCACCAGGTAGTAGAAAGCTATTGTTAAGCTTTTCGTTGGTCGTGGTAAAATTATCCACAAGGAACTGATAATCGTGGTTCAATTCTTCATCTGAGAGCTCATCATCGCTTGGATCAATCACTGAACCATATCTACTGTCAGGCTGCCAACGTCGGCGTATCCCATTGAAGGTGCTGTTCTTAGAGGAATTTCGTCCAGATGAGTGCAAAGTATTGTCATAATCGACCGTTGGGTCGTTTACCAAACCAGTGTCATCGCTTGAACCGAAGAAGTAGCGTAGCATCTTACCAAGAGTGGCTGCATCTATTTACTTTTGACTTTTGATGTTGTGAAAATTGAGAACGCGTTCGAACAGTTTGAGATTTCTGGTGGACGGTGACGTGGCGATGGAATTGACCTGAAAGAGTCTTCACCTTACAGTTCGGATGGAAGGCTGTTGACGCAATGGAGTTGAATATGGATATAAGCAGAGGTGAAACATATAAGGGGCTCGCCAGCTGGCGTTGCTTGATGGTTCTTGACTTCGTTTAACACCTACTGACAAGAGATGATGGGAACTATATTATATGCAGTATTTACAGCCTAAATAAGTGCTATGGTGATGGAGAGGTGATTGACATGAAATTACACCACCAACAGTGGCAATGCCTTGGTGACGGTTATGTATGAGCAATTTAATGAGCATTTAAAGTATATCTTCAAGGGGAGCCTTTGCCTGAGAGTATTAATAGTTTTGAAGCAAGAAATGGGAGGCGGACTTATTCGTTGCAGAAAGTATGCTGTATCTGGCTATTGAACTTGGAGGACTTGGTGAATCTGCTTGTAGAGAACTAACGGGACTTAGCCGACCTCCAGTATTCGTCAGAATTACACTTAAACAGCCATCGTAATACTTAGAAAGCATACCTTGACTTTCACGTAATCAGGTCGTCCTGATAATGGGCTTTCGTGTACTATGTGCGCTGGTGCATTAGCCAACACAGACACTTGTAAGCCTTTCATTGCACAGAACCTACTAATGTTTCATAGAGCTGTCCTACGTTATTGAAGTGCAAGCAATGCATCAGTTATCAATATGTCCAAGTGTAATCATTCATTAGAATGTCTGATACCACCGAAGCTCCTGGAACTTGCTTCAGCGAACAAACACCATGGCAACAGCAGCTTTCACCTAGAAAAGAAAGCAATCCTGGAGGTTCACTAAGTTGGAAATGAGGTAGCCAGCGTAGCCCAAAAAGCACTTAAAGTACTCTTCTTAATGTTATGATCGAAGCTCACTGTGTGAGCCATGAAGTCTCCCTTTGAGATTTAGAACTGAATGAGTGGATACACAGAAATAAGAGTAACTCATTAACGAAGATTAATTTGCGTGGTACGTCTCCTTCACTTATACAGATCCCATTCACACCACGTAAAGATTAACCTTGGAAGCACAATAGCACTAGATTGCAGAAATCCAGAGTTTATGAAACTTTGGATAGACTGTGGCAATGCTTGGGGTTGAGATGCGTGCAGAGATTAGCTAGGGCGACGAATTCCTTGAAATAGATTAGGATGAACTGATGAAAGGGAGAAGCAGGTAAGCCAATATAGAATATGCCCTTTAGCATCCCTGGAGAGTCGAGGTTGCATATGGCAAATAATTCAGAGATTTCGGTGATTTTGCAGCCACTGAACAGTGCATTATACGAGCGAATCATTGGTCGTGCCACTTCATTGTTGTGTTGGAAGTGAAGTTGATAATAGAATTGACTCTAGCATTGCTCCAACTGCAACTTATATACTTTTTTCTGCCAGCAATCCCCTTACCACTCACTTTGCCTTTCTTGCCTTTGGTTTATCACCGCCAAGTTCTTCGTGTATGTGCCTTCCAGCACCATGGACATTGACTGGTGTGTAGAGTTTCTTAAAAGATTGGAGGCATGGCATTCAATTGACAGTTGGACGAATTGATGTGCCGCATCTTCACAGCTTATCGCTAAACCCCTTCAAACCAAGTTGCAACTTCCTGTTTATTTCCACAAGTTATGATACTTGATGGGTTAATCAACTCGGAAATGTGTGAGACGAAGCATGAATGGTTTGAAACAAAAACAGAATCGAGCTACAAGGCTAAGTGGGACTAAGAAGACCCTAAGTGTCCGGCACGACTCCGACTTCTCAGAAAGTGAAGATTTCATGCAAATATAGAATAGGACTAGCATAGAAAATGCCATCACCAGTTGAAGAGATTGCTACAATAGCACAAAACCTTCAGTTGAACAAAGAATTCCATTAGCTGAACACTCAGAACAAAGGAATCCTACATTAAACTGACACCAATTGGCATAATGGTGCTCGTATTTGTGGTTCTACTTTATTGACGTACATAGGCCACCACTTCGATGTACAATCGAAAGCCAATGCCGTCCTCATTGTCTTCAGATTACTGTTGATGTAAAATGATGCTCAGCAGGCTACACCCCAAACATGCACGGCACGATAAGGGATACTAAGGCATGAATTGTAGTACCCCTTTTATGAGTTGGAGCTAATGAGAGATTCGCCAGTTCCTGATAAAGAATGTGGATAATCAACATTCTTGTGGTAGGTACTGGTTCACAAAAAGTGCAATAGTGAACTACCGAGGCAGTGGCTAAAGTGGAGTACCTGGATGTAGCGATGGGAGCGATTAAGGAAATGTCTGGCTCTGTGGGCGGATCTGGGTCTGGCAATTGCCAATTTTTTTGCAATCCCTTAGGTTATGTCTAATTGGCATTGAGGATTGCTAAGAGAGGTATATAGCTACCCCATAGAGCCAAAGCTTCACATCAATAACGAAATAAAGAGCATGTGAAGTATACTAGAATCGCTTCATAGATGTTCTCATAGTCCAACGAAGATTATTTACAGCTACTATCAGAGGTAAATGGGGTAATATCGGTAACTTTTTGCGAGAAATGCCTATGCATCGTAGGTTATTTGGGAATGACGAGAATGTGACAGGGTATGGAAATTTGACAGTTTGGAGACAGCATGGAAAGAAGGATATACTGGTTAGAAGCGGAGAATTTAAGTAAATAGGAGTCTATTAGCAGTAAGATTCAGTAGTTTGGAAATGCAAGTGAATCAACACGGTCGAGTAAATCTAACCGATTAGACCAGAATACGTTGGCTCTATCTCGCCGCGAGCATTTCTCTGAAAATGCCGTTCAATCAAGTCCTCATCTACAACCACCAATGAGTCCAAATTTCGAAACTGTTCAGGCTCGATTTTTCACAACAATGACACAAAACGGCGAAACCGTTTGCGGGACGTTGAGATTATAATTAAGCCAATCGTACCACTACCAGCCCTATTTGACAACATTCCAACGTTATGAACGGAAGGCGCAACAATTGAAGGGTATGTGTGTTGAACTTGACATTTGCGCAGACAAGAAAGAACAACAGATATGCGTTGTGGCACGAAATGAGGGGACAGTATGCTGGGTGTTAGAATGAAGGTATTTTAGTTAATAACGGATGAATGTTGCCTGGGAAGAGAGGTGGTGATTGTGTTTGCTAGTGCGAAGGAATGGTCAATAGATAATGCAAAGTTGGGAATTATTGGGGAAACACAAGTCTAATGATTGTGCGATGACATCAGGGTAGAGGTGGTCATAGTGAGGAATTTGGCCGATGTGGAGAGACTGACGGAATATGGTCGAGAATGGCAATATCATTGACCGAAATGCATATAAAATAAGTAGAGGAGTAGGATAGGCAATTGCTTAGTACGTATTAGAGCCTTGTATGGGGGCTTGATATGAAGGATTTGCAGAATAGGATTTCTGTACAGTAGACAAATGGGGATTCAGTTGGGCTGAGCAACTTGAAAGCTTGAGAGTTAGACAGTTGGGCATTGGGCAGTTGAACAGTTTAGAACTCAGACACTTAGACCCTTCGAGAGATAGACTTTTGTAATCCCACTCCTACACGTCAACGCCTGTACTCTTTATCTAAGAGACAAGACAACCACCCACCTCAATCCAAACAACTCTACCCTGCTATCTAGCTAATTACCGCAATGCATTAGAAGCTCTCCTAGACTTCCATAATTGTCTTGGGAAATGTAAAATAATGAAAGTCTTCTTGATATAGAATATCTAGAAGACTAGATATAGAATATCTAGTCTTAAGGGATGGTAAGGTAGCAGGCATAATCAGGGGATATTAAAGATGGTAGCTGAGCTAATTAAAAAGAGCTCTGCAAGAGGAGCAATTTCATAGTTAGCCAAACAAGCGAATAATTCTTCTTATTCTTCTTATTCGATGATAACATTCGATAATGGCTATTCGCTAGTAGTTATTCGCTCATATTTATCTATTAATTCTCTTTCGCTAACGCTTAATGTGTAGTGAGAGCTAGATGCCATAAAATATGCTAAAGCAAGTCGTGAGCTAGACTGCAAAGAATACCCATGCAGTGGTAATATAATACAAGAACAATTCTAGAATAGAAAGTCGATACCTGGTGAATAATTACTTACTAACAATCGTTTCACTATTGCAATAGCAATTACTGCTGATATAGAACACATCCATTCTCTTATTCATAATTGCAGCTCTAGCATTGCTCTATGCGTGGCCCAATATGGAAACTTTTTGACGATGGTTGCAACTTCTGTTTTGTAATTACTTTAAGCCCTTATGCATAGATAGGAGTGTCTAGGGATTGCGAGATAAAATTAAAGCCTGAGACTAAGGGGACATGTCCTGGTAGTACGGTTGGAGTATATTTTGTAGTGGATAGGCTGCAAGAGTCGAAGTAGATCACAAATATCTTGCTTGCTCAATACCTGGTTCCTTGACTAGATACTGGATTGGGGGAGAAGTGGTTGGATTGGGGGAGAAGTGGTTGGATTGGGGGTCGTGGCAGGACTTGGATACGGTGGTTCCCTAGAGTCTGAAGAGATTGTTAGCTGGACTCTGCGAGATGGTAGGGTGGTTGAAGTTCTTTGCGGTGGCATTTGCAATACGGTGGTCTACTTGAGCCAGCTTTAAACCCACCACCAGGCTATTCTACAGTTGACTTAAACTGCTAGTATCTACAAACCCCCACTACCATAATCCACTTCATCGTAGTGGGAATACTACAATGAAGGTCCTGTATACTTTTACTCCTATTGTTAGCAATCTACATGGACTGAAACAATAACTACAGATTGTTTGAAGTTTAAACAGTACTTAAAGACGAGATTACGGCCTATGCTGGCTCTTGTATAAATACGCGGACTAATATAGGTTAATCGTGGGTGCTCCAGATAGTACCTTGCCAATGGTTTGTGTAATCTGCTTCTTTCATGACATTTCGAGGAATGAAACACGAGCTGGAATTGTAGAGATGTTCAATGGTTTGGACTTTGGAACAACACGCAAACGAGCCTTCAAATAACTCCAACCAGCTCCAGGTCCTTTGAGGAGTTGAGATGGAGATAGACCTCCGAGGTAGAGGTCAAAAAAGATGAAGTTGAACGATTTATAGACGACTGGAAGATCTTTTAATGGTATGTTTTCTAGTATTGTAACGAAAAGTATTGGTTGTACTACACAATAATACGCTAATAGGTTGGGATAAATGAGTTAGTGGACGATGCAGAGAGCCCATGACTAAGGCAATTGCCTGCCATTGAAATGATTCAATAACTGTAAGGCACAAGAATGCTCCCACCGAAGGTTTCACCAAATGCTCCGCCATGTCCAGCAGGCACTCTCGAGAATGAACACAGATCCAAGGTCAGGCATGGTATACTAATGTTTGACAGCCCTCGCATGTCAAAGTAGCTTTACAGTTTAAGTCAAGATCTTTCCCATTCCTCAACTAGTCAGTAACGGTACTTCCTTTGACGAAGAAAGGCTATGTGTGTTGATTTCGACTAAATTGGCCCTGTTGACATGTTCGCAAGGCCCATCAGTAATTGTTGTTGGAAGATCCTATTCCAAAATAGCCATAACGGATTTGGGAATGCCTGGTTTCGGTTGGCTATTGATTTGATGCACATTCTAAAGATAGAGACCTGATTGCATGAACAGCACTACATTTGGGTATAAGTATAGCTAACCATGCATGATCTTGCAGATGAGACAGGTAACACAAAGGAAAGTGGTTGACAGTCTTACGGATCCTTAACAAAGGGACTTCTATATTTGTGAAATCTCTGTCTTGATGGTGTTCTTGTTGGTGGTTAGGACATTTTCAGCTTAGTGACCATGCTGAAGCTGGATTCTTTTGCAGTAGATAATCTGCACTTGTGGTGTCTTGTGTTTTGGGGAGATGTGCTTCTCTCTCGCTTGGACTTTCTAGAGGACCTATGTTTTGATTCGCTTGATGTTTAGTGGTTATATGGGATGGCTGATAATCAGGCGATCCTTACTGCTTGGTGGAGGATGATTTTGAGGTGGAAGTGTTTGTAAGTGTAGAATTGTTGGAGTATGTTAGAGTTTGTAAGTGTAGCATTGTTGGAGTATGTTAGAGTTTGTAAGTGTAGAATTGTTGGAGTATGTTAGAGTTTGTAATTGTAGAATTGTTGGAGTATGTTAGAGTTTGTCCTTTTGCTGGCTCCGTTCGTCGTGAAAGCCTCCTATTCCTCTATTCAGTAGTGAACCACCACTATGGATCGCTCCTCTTTGGTACCTGTGCCTCCTGGTTCTCCCATAATCACTCAATTTACCTTTCCTATGGCCGTCTTCTGTTATACTCTCGTGTGAGTCGATCTCTCTTGCATTATGCTCAAGACCCCCATTCCTACAATCCCAACCTCTTCAGCTGCCCCCACAATGCACGCTTCCTATAATTTATCGTCGCTAGTCCCTTCGCAAATCTGCCAGTTGATACTACGTTTGAAATTCATGTGTCAAGGGGTCTTTCTTAACCGAGTGTTAAGGCTAATGTAGTGGGCTTTTCTTGTCTCCAGCAGTAAGGGTAAAGCTCGAGGTGCAAAGTTAATTTCGTGGCCTCAATATCATGCTCTTAACTCTATCATATGATAAGGGCGAAGAGGGGACCCTCCGTTGAAGGTCGATATTCCTGCCGACCCCCTAACAGAAGGCATGGGTTTATGATTAGCCTATTTCTTCACTACCTCTTGATACTGTTTGTATCATACTACCTCATCGTATTTCTTTACATCATACATCCTCCCTCTCACAGTCGGATATTTCCATTCATGGGTTTAACCAGAACAGTCCCAGCCTGGTTGCCTCTGGAACACACTTTCTCTACAATGGTATAGCGCACTAATTGGCTGCCAGTTGACAAGTGACGGCTAATTCCTCACCCTTTCTCTCCCTCCCTTCAACCTAATTTGGGATAACATGTGAATATCATAATATCAATAGTATGTGGAATGAGCAATGTTTGTGCACGGGTGAGTTTTGAGACTTTGTAATTACACTTCGAGGCGAACATAGAACGATGTGCATTGTTCCGACAAAGTTGCAAAGGTGTGAGAATGGGCGGTGGAAGAGGTGCAGAGTGGGAGACACAGAGTGGAGGTGTAATGTTGGAGGGTTGCAGTTGTGAACACAGAGGGAAATTGCACAGAGGGAAATGGTACAGAAGGAAATGGCACAGAGGGAAAGAGAAGTATAGAGAGCAGCTATAACAGCGATAGTAAAGGTAGAGGCAGTGGAAATTATACAGTCTAGTGGTAGAGGCACTCTGAGGAGAATGCAACATGCGATTGGGTATGTTTTCTTGGCAACGGATCAGTTGTGGTAGCATATGTTGCACTGGTAGATTTAGGCTGGCAGAATGCTGATGCTTGTGGATAGCAGCAGAGGTATTAGAGTGCAGCTGGCAGAAAGTATTTGAGGTTTGGGAGAAAAGGGATGCAAAATAGACAAGGGAGACAAGGGAGGCAAGAGAGATAAGAGGTACTGGAACGAGAGGACCTTTACGAAAGAGTGAATGTAGCCTTTGGTAGAGTTGGATGTACTCAGTCAGGTTAGCTAACTATCGAGCACAACTAAGAACGATACCAACTGTACAACTTTAAAGGCAAACCTCTTACCTGGGAATACCATAAACTATAAAGAATGGATTAGTTCACTCACTTCTGAATCTAATAACTCGTAAATCAAATAACTCAGCACTGCCTTCATATGAATGCACTGAGAGTGTCTTGAGCCTATCCACCTACCGAGTCCACGCTTGACAACTACTCAAACTCTTTATTTAAGCTTAGCTTGGCCCGACAACGCCTGAGCTCGACTATTGACCTCACCGACTCGAAAACTCCGCTTTTACCACCAACTCTATCTCATGTCTGCTAACACCACCTACCGCCCTTCTAGTAGTGCCAGTCCCTATACTCCTCCAACCTGTAACCCAGCCCTTAACTTGCAATGCACAATCGCATTTCCTATTCGAGATTTACGCCCAAACCCTCTCACTCGGGATCCGGCAGACAATTAGACGAACAAATTTGTGTAAGAACCTTGCATATACTCGTGGTTAGGTAGAAATAGACCCGGTCTGCAGAACTGCTTGAACTTTTTTGTCTGAACTTTCTGTCCTGACGGAGTTTCCGTATATAAACTCTGAAGATCCAAGTAAAATTTAGAAATTTCATCAGCCAGCGCATTTATGAACTTGTAGGTGAGTCTTCTGGATAAGTTTACAAGTACAACGCACGGAGAGACAGGCCAGCCCGAGCAATAATTGGAAACAGAAAGAAAAGAAGGAACGCATTCCGTTGACAAGTAGTAGAACAGCTAAGCTCGTGACATCTAGTAAAAGAACCAATAAAACAACGAAAAGTACAACAGTGCAAGACAACCATTACAACATGCTTTCAATACTGAAGAAGATCATTCCCTTAACGCCTGGTTTCCAGACCCCCCAAGCCACCTGCGAAAGAGACTCTAATGGGAAGTTTTTCCAATTCGAATATCCAACATCATTATACCAATCGGAATTGAACCAACACAAGCGTTCCTTGGATGAATACGACAGTGAAATATGCGAAGTAATGAGCGACTTATTGGAGACAAACAAACCAAACTTGGAGTTGTACAAACAACAACCATACTTGACGTTCTCAATCAGATTGAAGTTGATCGATTTCTTATTGAAGATGTCCATCAGATTAAAGATCTTACCATTTGTTTTGTTCAAAGCAGTCAAGATCTTCGACAGATACTGTTCCAAGAGAATAGTGTTATTGGACCAATCCCAATTGATCATAACAACCTGTTTATGGGTAGCATCCAAAATCCAAGGTGGGAATAATCACTTTGTTAACTTGAACAACTTAGACAAATTAACCAGTATAAAGACCATAAATGACTTGGGCTACGGTTCCGGTGGTAAATACTTGGGCCCAACTGAACGCTTCAGATTACCCAAATTGCACGAGTTAGTCAAGTTGTGTGGTGCTAAGTGCAAGTACGACCAAGGCATGTTCAAACAGATGGAATTACACGTGTTAACCACGTTAGATTGGTCATTGAATGATCCATCTATTGAAGAGTTTATCGTCACCAGCGAAGAATTCTCTATCATTCCACAATTGATCAACAACAACCAACAACAGAAACAGCAAGTTGGTGGTTGCACTATCTCGTACAATGAATTGTTCAAGATTAAAGAGTTCCTTTCTTACATCACTTTATACTCTTTTGAATTGATAGATATAAACTTGATGGAATTGTCTCAAGTTGTTTTGGATTTGATTAATGAGACATTCAACCTCACGACTGATGATCCAAAGTTCCAGCGCATACTTGCATCTATTGCATTCACATCTGATTGCATTGAACCTGTTAAGATCGAGATAAACAAATACAGAACCATTAAGAAGAACCTTGTGAAATCCATCTTGAACTCTTCTGATTTCATCTTAAAACTATTCAATTCAAAAGGCCCACAGTATTTGTACAAACAAATCGTCCTTAACTACAAAAACCCATATTCACAATCAACTTCTTGCATCATAACTCCACAGGGAGCTACGCACAACATCAACATTAACTTGACCCCAAGAAAAAGAAGTCTCAACATTTCACCAACATCCATACTGAACTCTCCAAGTTCGATACAAACAACATTCACTTCTTCAAGTCAAGCTACTTCGCACTCTTTTAATTCTAAAACTATAATGTCCATGATGAAACATAATTCTCCACAAAATTTTCACCAGCACCACCAACAACATCAGTACCAGCATTATCACCAACTTCAACAACAACCTCACCAACCTCAATATCAGATGAACACCCCTCCCCCTACCAAAAGTATTCCACCCTTACCTACAGTCAACTTTAATTCCCCAAAAGTTTTCAAAAATAAGTATAAGCATTCTCCAAGCAGTTACTCGAATAAGTACAAAATACCAAGCATACACGCACATTCACACGGACCAGCAATCACAAACTGCACTCACAATACTAATAGCAATTGTTCACAAGCGAGTCTCAACTCGTCTGTAAGCCTGAGAGGTGGTGAATCCCAAGATGAAAATGGCATTGCTGATATCTTTGAGTTTGACTATTCAAGAAAGAACGGTGTCAGCACTCCCTTGAGTGAAAATGAATCACCTATTTTCTCTATGGTGAAGCAACACACCACGATTGCCACTTCATCAGCTTTTTGATGCGTTTTAAATATCTTTGACGGGCTGTATTTATTCAGATGGGGTGCAATCATGCTTGCATAAGCAACTTGCTTTTCCATTGTCAATCCGACTTATGAAGTCTAAATGGCCTCTAATTTCCAATATCTACTTAGGAAAAGCATAATTCGCCTATTTATTGCAACCCTCAAAAGCTTAAATTACGTTTCAACTTAATTGTTAAGTAATAATTGAGATCTGGTTGGAAATACATGAATACCTTGCTTGCTTAGTGAACATGACGTATTATTGAACGGGTAACAGAGCCTCATTAGATGGGCAATAAGAGCATCAATGAATTCATACTGCAAAAGTTGAAAAGCTAAAATCTACAACCACAAACTAATAGACACATAGTTTATGAAATATATGCATTCTAGAGAATAAGATTTACCATGATATGGTCTTTTTATCAATATCAACCTCACCTTATATTCTCCCTATTATAATTTATTTAATTCCCTTCTGTTTATTTCATAATTGCATTTCTAATAATAAAAAACCATTTTTAGTTGGATTGTATCAGAGTTTGATAGCATGTTGGTACTATTGGAGAGGGTGACGGTCGATATCTCATCCAACGACGTGGGCCATCCTAACACGAATTCTTGGAATAGAGTTTGTCAAATATAATCCATGTTTGTGTCTTCGCTACCAAGGCTGCGATAGTACAACATCAACACAAGCCTCAGGCCCCATACTCGCCAAACTGAAGGCAGGACGAGGTATATTGGGTAAAAGCTTTTGATTTTGGTATGGAGGGTTCTGCCGCAAGTAAGTACTAGAATAGCTAGGTGAAGGCTTGCTTCAAGTACAAAATGGAGTCCACACATAAGCTGCAAGGTGACTCCAAACCTCACAATCGAAGAACGCATTTACGTGGGGTAATGGAGACGATGCATGATGAGTTCTGAAAGTTCCAGTGATGACTTTGTTATGCCTCATTGAAAGCATAATAAGCAAGGCTGTACACTACAGTTGTTTATCCGGGTTGTAGTTTGGCCTAAACATCTGCAAAATCTAGCTTGATGGGTGGTATGCAGTGGGAATCCAGAGCCAAGCCTTAATTTAACAGTGTCTTGTAGAGCACTCACTCTTTATTCTTATTATCGAGTATGGAAGTGCCTACTGGTGACTTTGTTCCCTGTAGCTGCTATCAAACTGCTACACACAATGCCTACTGTGCTACTCTCAATATACTACTCCCCAAAACCTATACATGAATAATAGAACTTCTTCTTGTTGAGTGGCTCTCCGTTGACCTCCTCTCTATCATATCCTTGTTGCCATGTCGGTAATCCCTTACGCTTTCTTGGATAACAACTCCAACCAACAATAAAGTATCTAGGGGTAAACTGCTTCACAGACAATTTACGATGGATTTGCTCGGGATGTTGACTAAAAGGGACCCCTTGACAGTGAAAGGGAGTCGAATCGTCTGCAAAAGTGTCTAGTTGGATCCATTCCTAAAGGCACACCGACTTCCACCAATCCAGCAACTGGGCGAATACAGCTTTACTTTGGAGAATATATTTCTAGGAATATTTTACAGGCAATTGATGGTTTCATCGACGATACCATTCATAACTTGCTTGGCCATTATTCCCTGCTTACTTTCTTTCAACCCTCTGGTTCTTGTGAGAGCTTTGTCTTTAGCTTCTGTTGTCCTTGTGAGAGAGCTCTCGCCTTCACACAACCGTCATTTCCCCCCAGTAGTCATTTACCCTAGGGATGATGGTCTGACTCTTCAGTGGCTTCTTCGCCTCAGCCGATCCTCGTATTCCTCTTGATGCTCATCTACTTCTGGAAGAAACTACACGGTAAATTCCAGCCATCTTTAACGAAATTCGATGGTATCAAACTCAAAACCATGCAAGTTAAAGTGAATTTCAGTAGAGTGAAGTCGATGAACGGATACAAAGAGCTTGAAGGAGACTTTGGATGGGCTTTCGCCCAAAATTTGTAATATACTTGGGGCAACCAGTAGCAGCTAATTTCAATGAAACTCGAGGCGACTTCCACACATGCCTTCTAAATTTTAGAGATTCGCCAAGGTAGTACAAACTATATTGGCTTCCAATGAAGGAGTGGTTGGTTGGTACATACATGTACGTACCCAGTTCGAGTCACCCTTCCAGGTTTCGTAAGAAAGTATCATGATGAGGACGTTGATGCTCATGGCCATGCATAGTATATTCAGACAGAAAGCTGTTTGTGTGCGTGTAGTTAGACTTGTAGAGTTTGCTTCGTGGAGGGTTATGCAACCGAAGAGATGGCGGGTCTTTGTCGATGTAGAAGATCAAGAAGCTTGATATTATTCAGAGGGCAAAGAAGTGAGTCTGTTCGACTATTCGGTCAAGAAGAAGGTTCCTTAGTGTTCGCTTGAGAATATCAGAGATGATGCTCTTATCTTTGACGATTGAGCAGACCTTGTTTTCGAATCAGTTATTGGGTCTGGATGAGGAAGAACAGAGGTCACTCAGGGTGACGAGGTCTCTGAGAGCATGGTAAGAAAAAGCTCATCTACGTATTAAGGATCTAGGAAATAGCTCATCTACGGATTGGGGTTCTAATAAGGCATCGAATTCAGCATTTGTTGTTCATTAATTTGCAACCTAATTCATGAAATCAGCCTTGGTTTGAAGAGCATCAGGGTCACTAGGGTAGACTTTATATCTTGGGCATTTTCAAGTTATGAAGAGATTTTGGTTGTCTCTTGTCCCTGCTTGTAAATGAGCAGGGATGAGAGCAGGGTGAACTAATGCAAGGCATTAAGGTATCTAATGTCAGGGTATTGCACAGTTGCATATCTCCTAAAAGACATTCCGCAACTGTTTGAAGAGCTTTGCTGACTGTGATCCCTGTCCAATACCTTTGCTCCTTGTATCTGTTCTGCTAATCAAAAGAGGACAGGGTGCCCCAAAGTGGAAGAACTTTTTGCACCCAAAAATTCCGTCTTCGATGCTCAAGGCAGATCTGAATCTGCAAGGAATAAATCAAGTTCATAGAAGAATTGTGAAGTTTCAAGTTGATGTTTGAGGAAGCTAAGTGGTAATTTGAAAAATTTGGCCTAATCCAAAGTAACTATAGCGAAGGCAGTTGTTGGGAGGAGGCAAGGGTCTCTCTTTATTCCTGACCGAAGAGATTATTTAGAAAGTGCATAGAATATTTGCAGTCACTTAAATTATGATTATAAATGTTTGGGTGTGTTGACTTGTTGCCAGCATCTGAATCCTTTTACAAGATCTCCATTGTACCACATATCCCTTCTGCCACATACCCCTTCTGCTACATACCCCTTCTGCTACATACTCCTTCTGCATACGCACCACAGAAGCTTTACCTGATATGTTCATAGGTTAAAAGTCATTTTTGGTTGCAAGATGAAGTCATCTCGTGGATGCTCATACTGGGCATACACAGAAACCCAAAGCATAGAGAAGACCTGGCCAACAGCCATAGCGTTTTTGACATCTCTCACAACCCCTACAAAGAGTCTCTTTCTAGTGTTCACTATTTCGCATTATCAATGTTATCATCGTGTACCCCACAAGAGACAAAGGAGATATCCATATCCACACCCCAACATATCTACCAAAAGTCACTGAAAAGCCACAGGTTTAAAACAAGCCAATCCCACACCCACTATCCCTCTCAGTTCTCCCACTATCACACTGGGCCCATCATTCTAAGCAACCTCCCATCAACCACCAACTCCACTATACTGATCCTGTCTAATAACTCAGCCTCTTGCTCCTGCACGCAAACATCTCTCTACAAAAAATTTAAGCAACGAAAACACACTAAATTAACCCAACGATCAACTAAGATAACACACAGGTGAAGACGTATTGAACCAAGGTCCTCAGAACATATTGGGTACTCAGAGACATCTTTCAGCACCAAAAACACTACTTATCGCACAAATCACAAGACTTGAGGCCTGTCAGCAACGATACTACACGCATCCATAACAAGCACCTAAATCAGCTCCATCATTAAAAAGACCAATATCATGCTCTTCCACTCATACCTCCCCATATTTGCCATAATAGTCTCGTTACTCCCAAAAACTTTCGCTGACCCAAGCACACTGGAGTTGGTGGGAACCTGGACATCAAAGTCAAACACCGTATTTACAGGCCCGGGCTTTTATGACCCAGTGGATGAATTATTGATTGAACCAGACTTGCCTGGGATTTCGTATTCTTTCACAGAGGATGGACATTATGAAGAAGCGTTATATAGAGTTGTTCTGAATGCCAAAGATCACGCTTGTCCTATTGCCTCGATCACTTACCAACATGGAACATACGAATTGTTGGCAAATGGATCTCTTGTTTTGAGTCCTATCAAGGTTGATGGTAGACAGTTATTAAGTGATCCATGCGGTGGCCTGGCCGATTCATCGACTTATACAAGATATTACCAAAGTACCTGGTTCAAGGCTTGGTCCGTCAGTCTTAATGCTTACCATGGTAGAATGTACTTACAAATCTACCAATTCGATGGATCAAAGATGCAGCCATTATTCTTAGCGTACAACCCACCTTTGATGTTGCCTACCGAAACCTTGAACCCTACTGGCTCAAGCTCGAAGAGAGGTTTAGGTAATATCAGAAGATCATTGGAGAATCAGTACAGAACTAATGCTGTTCGTGAGATTTACAGTAAAACCTTCGAGAAGTACTGGTGGGGCGCTGTCATCGGGTTAGGTGTAGCATCCGCTGGTTTATTTCATGCGTTCGGAGGTTAGTTGAGTTTGAAGGTTTATTAATGGCCATCGCTAAACTTAGTTCTTCCATCTGAATATGATCATGGTTGGATTTGATTTGCTCACCAGTATATGCGTCTCAGTCAGATTGGTATTGATGCAGTTTCATCTGCACTTTCTCTTTAACGCATTTACTGACGCGTATGTCAAGCGAATACGCCAAACTCATTGCTCATCCTCATAGGTCTACCCACTCACCTCCTAAACAAGATCACAAGCAACTCCAGTACACTCAGTTCAACACAACAACTCAATAAACTCTCTCAAAAAGCTCAAGAAAAGTCTTGCGGTCCCAAATCAACAACCTGTACCTCTCCACAATCATTATATAACTGTATACTAAACATCTCACCATCAATATAACTACCATGAACTTCAAACAACCACCAATCTGCTTCCAAACAAGATCTCGAGCCCCAAAATGCCTATATTACCCCAATGACTCTTACTTTTAACTTTTCACCTCAACATTCACCTCTAGTGTGTTGGTGCCTAAACGACACAAGACACATTCACCTAGCACCAGCAGCAATACGTCTGACAATCTCTCTCGACGAACCATCTTCAGGACTTTCGATTGGCAAAAATTCCTTCGAAATCCTACAGCCTGTTTAATGTAAGCCAACCAAGCACCCAATTCCCCCGATTCTATATCGTGACTCCACTACCATATACATCTCCAACACTCCCTCCATCCAATGCTCGTGTCCCCCATACTAGTCGCAACCAAAATCCGCACCGCCTAATTTCTGCTGCGCAGTCATTTCCAAAAGCATCAAGAAACTCGAGCTGATATTAATTTGCCCCCTTTCTTCTTCACTTTCTTTAGCAAGTAACCATTACAAATCAAGACCAGAAACCAGTGAAGATGTCGTGGTTTAGTGGAAACTCGGTTTCCATCGTGGAATTAGATAACAAAGTCTCAGAGGCAACGTCGGAAGCCATCCCTAACGGTGAATTGGAACTATCTGTGGGGTTAGAAATCACGGACTTGATTAGAAGCAAGAAGATTCCTGCTAAGCAGTGTATGAGATCCTTGAAGAAGAGATTGACCTTGGTTCACTCGAACGCTAATCTCACCATTTCAACCTTGAAATTGATTGATTTATGTGTCAAGAACCTGGGGTTCCACTTCTTGATTGAGATATCAAGCAGAGAATTCATGGACTATCTTGTGGATGTCGTTTTCAAACAACATTACAATACAAAGTTATACGCTGAAGATGTTTCTCGTTTACAAGTGGGCAATAATATATTGTCATTGATCAAATCATGGACTAAACTATTTGAGAATCAACTACAATTGAACTATGTCGAGAAGTGCTATCAAGCCTTATTGAATGAAGGTTTTGTGTTCCCGGTTGAAGATTACAGTGAGCAACCACTTAATAGCAAATTCGTTGATTCGGAAGTACCTCCCGATTGGATTGATAATGATAGTTGTATGATTTGCTATAATCCTTTCCTGATGATCAACAGAAAACATCACTGTCGTGCATGTGGTGGAGTATTTTGCCAAACTCATTCAAGTAACAGTGTACCATTGGTAGCATTGGGTATTCGAGAACCACTGAGGGTTTGTGACAACTGCTACTTGAAACACAAGCCAAAAATTAGTCATTCCAAATCAAGATCTCTCTCCAAAAGTGTTACTAGTGGCACAAATCCTAACAATGAAGATGAAGAATTTAGGAAAGCCATCGAGTTAAGTTTGAAGGAGAGTGGAGGCATTGAGTATAGTCGTCCAACACAAGCACTTCCTCAAAGCTCTGCACCACTCGCTTCTTCCCAAGGTGATGAAGATGATGACGAAATGAAAGCTGCAATTGCAGCTAGTTTGAAAGAGTTCGAACAGCAAGAGAAATTCCAAAAGGAATATGGGCAACCGCAGCATCTGCAACAACAGATTCCACATGAACCTCCTCAATCTGACTTCTATAACAATATTCTACCAGTTGATCAATACCAAGAACAACCTCAACAATTTCAACCGCAACAATATCATCCACCGCAGAATAGTAATTCCAATCCTTTCCAAAATCACATAGCTCCTCAACCAATGGTTCAAGAAGACCTTACTCAAAAGGAAGAAGAACAAATTAATTTATTTATCACATTGATAAATTCTGTGAAAAACGACCCCAAAAAGAAAGCGAACATCCTCTATGACTCTGATTTGAGCGAATTGCATGCCCAGATTATCAGATTGAAACCAAAAGTTAACAAATCTTTACGTGTGTCTATTGAGAAGTATGACACTTTCTTGGAATTGAACAACAAAATCTCCACAATTACCAGACTCTATGACCAATTCTTAGAGCAAAAGCTTAGTTTTGCATATGGCAACCATCACGTTAATGAACAAGAACCTCAGCAGGCCAATGGTGGGTATTTCACTTCTTATGATAATGAGAATTTGAGTTATCAGGGTACGGGTTACCCCCAGGCACAACCGCAATCTCAAAACCGTACATCCCACCTGCATATCCCACATCAATTGACTTCTCAACTGCACATCCCTCATCAATTGACATCTCTTCAACACACGGGATTAAACACAAGCGTGGCTCAAACGATTCCTCAATTCTCCCCTGAATCTCCTCATCAGTTTTCACAACACAACGGACAGGAGAGTGCTTCAAAGTACCTTTCACAGCAAGAAACTGGTTATATTCATCCATTCAATGCCATTCCGACTATTCCATCAGTTCCTCGAGAACAAACAGGATATCTGTCGAAATCATCTACATCGCAGGCTGCGTATCCAGCACATCCTGAACAATCATATTCTAACAATTTGAATTATTCAGTGCCCTCAGAGCCTATAATGGATGACGATGATGAAGAACAAGTGGTAGTTGAGCAATCTGGCGCAGGGCATTACTCTAATACCCTGCCAACTAATCAATTTGTACAGGGCAGAAGAAAGAGTGGATCGTACCCTCAGTCATTCCCTGAAGATCCACTTGATCCACATCCTACCTATCCTACTTCCTTCTCGACAGAAACAGGTTATGAATTGCTGAATCAACAAGCACCTGGGCCGATGCTGCAAAGAAAAGCTTATTCGTCCCTTCCATCAGACGCAGTAGAAAAAGCTGGTGAAAGATTCCCTACTATAGATACTATAGAAAATGAAAACCAAAGAAAAGAGGAAGAGCAGTCGCAGGAGATGCCTCTGATGCCTAGGTTGGCTAGCTTGGACGACAAGAAGTTTGTAGCTGAACCTGAACCTTTAATTGAGTTATAGTTAAAGCAGCAACTGGAAAAGAATAAATGGTCCGTTGTGGTACAGGACAGCTGAACATTGATATGAAAGAATCATGAATGTTTTGAAGTGAAATAATATGTGCAGAGTAGTTTCATAAGAAAGAATTGGAGTGTAATGCCAAATAAACTATCTTGTTATGGCATCACTGTACATATTTAAGGTTTATAATTGGGCTGCAATACATAAAAGAGCATGCTTCGCCTCTTTGGGTTTGCTTGTGACGAATGTGCGATTAACTCCAGAGGATGGCGAAGGATTAGGAAAATCGTCTTCTTTCTCTGCTTTTGAATTATCACCTAGAACTGAAAAATACTCTCTCAACAAGTTAAAGTAAAGTATCTCAATCAGTTATCATTTTAAGGATGCCAACGCTCAACAGATGTTTTCAGGATTATAAAGTATCCTTGAGGCGTATCCTTGAAGTAGAATCATATGTTCGCAATCAACAACCAACTCGTTCCTCTAACTAGGCTCAATTGCCTGCGCTATTTACAAGTAACACAGTCAGTAATACCACAAATTAAACTCCAGTACCGTTATGCCATTATTAAACTCTTTCTCAGTAGCCTCCGTTGACCCCATTTTGCATATGACACTTTGCTTACTCTCATTGAGGTATTTGAAGTAATACCTTTGAATAACTTTTTGCAGCCATTAGACACTGCAGTTTGGATGTAAAAAATTTTAGCTTTCTTCGTATAAAGACGATCTGAAAAATCTAATATTAAAAATTGAATGAACTCTTCTTTCCAACTTGAATTCTAACAACAAAGGATCCACACATTCAATCTTGCAGATCGAATAAGAACGCATTTAGCTTTCTCCCCATACCTTATTTAACTCGTTGGTTGCTCATTCAATAAGTCATCTCCAAGACTACAGAATATTCACCTTCTCCCATATAAATTCCCCAGATTACCACGAGAGCTGCCGCTTGAAGTACAATTCAATTATATTACTCGCAATCAAAGTGAGTGAAGTTCCCTGCTAGTAAGTACCTTCTGTCTTCGTTGTCCCCCAGAAGAAGTGAAATATCAAAATCATAATCAAAACCAACACCAACACCCAAATCAAAGCCTGTACTAGAGTTAAAGAAAGAATCCAAGTTATGACCCCTTCTATTTATCATGATGACCCAACTATCTTCGAATCTTCTTTAAAGGATTCATTTTCAAATGAATTGACCTTAGAAATCAGCAATTCAAATATAATTGCTACAAATACCACTGAGCCCATTGCTACCTCTTCAGCCCAATTGATTGGAGATGCACTTGCAGCTCACATTTCATCAGTCGATCACGAAGTATGTGACGCAGGTGATGAAGATTCATTCTTCGTTTGCGATTTAGGGGAAGTGTATCGTAGTTTCCAATCTTGGAAGCAGCATTTACCCCAAGTTCACCCATTTTATGCTGTCAAATGTAACACGAACACTGAGGTACTCAAGTTGCTTGCCGAACTAGGAGCCAATTTCGATTGTGCTTCAAAGGCTGAAATCGACACTGTCTTGTCAATGGGTGTTGCTAGTGAGCGCATTGTTTACGCCAACCCATGTAAGACCAATTCTTTTGTAAGAAGTGCATTGAAATCAGGCATTTCATTGACCACGGTTGATAATGCCCTGGAATTGCGCAAGATGCACAAGTACCACCCAACGTGTGGTATCTTGATCAGAATCGCTACAGATGATGAAACTGCCCAATGTAGATTATCTACGAAATTTGGATGTTCTTTGAAAGTTGCTCTTGAAGAATTGTTGCCATTGGCACTCTCTTTGCAATTGAACGTTCGTGGAGTCGCCTTCCATGTCGGGTCAGGTGCTAAAGACTTTCACTCAATCAAAAAGGCTGTTCGTGATGCCAAAGTTATCTTTGAAGCCGGCTACCAATACGGATTCAAATTGAACATTGTGGATATTGGTGGTGGGTTTGAAAAGTGCACTTTTGAAGAATCTTCTTCAATGGTTAACCATTCACTTGAGGAATATTTTCCAAAGAAATACACCTCTGAACATGGCATCAAGTTTATTGCTGAACCAGGTAGATTCATGGTGGCCAATGCATTCACTTTGGCTACACATGTAATTGCCCGTAGAGATTTGTCCGATAGCGTGGCCTCCGATGGCACGACAGCAATGATTTATACCAACGATGGTGTCTACGGTAACATGAACTGCATCTTATTTGATCATCAACAACCAGTGGCACATGTGTTAGCATCTAACGGTGAGTTTTATTACAACACCGTCCACCAGCAAGGAAGAAAAATTGAAAGCTACAAGTTTTCAATTTGGGGACCAACTTGTGATGGTTTGGATTGTGTGTCGTCCAGTACGGTATTGCCATGCAATATCAATGTAGGCGATTGGTTGTATTTCCCCAACTTGGGGGCGTACACTTCAGCTGCCTCGACGTCTTTCAATGGGTTCAAGAGTGAAGCGAATGTAATTTACGTTCGGTCGTGAAAGAAAGTGTATTTTACGACGATTGATAGATTTGCTCATTTGACGTATTTATAGTTAGTTTTATTAGTTTTATTTAATATGAGTGATTTATCAAGTTCAATGTAGTTGAAGGCTGTAGATCTGTAGTGGTGATTTTCAATGGCTGCAAAATTGTTGTTTAGATTGTGATTTGAGAGGGGTTCTTTGGTTCTGCAAGTGTTTCCTTTGGCATATGTGTGTGTGTGTGGAGGGGGGTGCACACCCGACGAGGTTATAGCGTGCATTTAAGGACATTTGTAAAGGAAGCATATTGCTGGAACTTACGCTACAATATCACACTACTCTGCTATTGCAATGCTCCCCCCAGAACTGAACAATATCACAACCACACTTCCCTTTTCACCACTGAATATTTCTTCTTCGATTACGCACTTTGAAACTCACCCCACATGTCTCATCTCCTCATTCAATACGTACGCTCAATCTCGTGTTTCTTGCCATCCTTCCATGGTGGCTTGCCATGTATGTAATCTCCAATACTACCGATTACGTAATCGACGTGAATTATCATCTGATACCATTATGTAATTACATCGACAACAACTGCTACTCCATAATTGCCATCGAACAACTTAACCAGGTCAGCTATAAATATCTCAACAATCTAAGCATGGTCACTCTGAACTCAGCAGAGGCCCACATTGCACAGCCTTATAGCGACACTACTCCTATTACTATAGCTGCTTATGTTTGTAACTACAGGGGCTCAGTATTAACTGGCTATGCGCACGTCTAGGCCATTTTGAGGGAGCGATCGTTATTTTCTCCTCTCTCAACCACCGCATGAACGGTCTCTTATCATACTCAACTACCCCCAAATTGCATTAAAAGGGTATGTAATCCACTGCATTTTTCTCTCTTGAACCTTTACCGCTTCAACATGTCATTACACCCAGATATTGGCAAAATTCTCACGAATTCCACTCATTTGCAGCTGCCACGTATTAATTATTGCATCGATAAAAATTCCCATGCGTTGAAATTGAAATTGAGCAGAAATTAGAATTCGCTGCAACAGCAAGACTATTGTAAGAACCACAAAGTAAGGAGTTAATACGCCTGAACGACACTTATAAATAGTCTAAGAAGCTGTTGACATTCGCCAATTATTGAATTAGTCAATAATTGTACTCCTAAGATAAACCAATTATATTTGGGAGATCTCCGTCTGTATTGCTTTGAGAGTCATTGCTATATCAGTTTGCGTTAGTACATATTCATTTTGACCATATTCAACTTGAACACCTACTTATTCGCTGAATCCAAACATCTTCTGTTGTTATTCTTCGAAAGCATCCATTGATCGATTACAGAAAAAATCCCATCGACAGATATCCATTGATCAATCGTAGTCACCACTGATTAATTCACCACCACTGTTGTTCGTCCACTGCAGCAAATATTGAAGCTTCACATAGGCCCTTAATATAATGCCAAATTCGCCGCATAATACAAACCAAATCAATAATGCGTTGAATGCAATTTCAATGAAACAGCCGGTCATCGAGCAACCAATAGATTTAACCGTCTATATCAATGACGAAGGCGAAAGGTACTCAACCGTTGACCGTGCTGTTCCCGCTGTACAGCCCCCAGCAACATTCAAGCCAACAGAGGCTGAACTATTCTTACCAAATGGTTTACCGAACATTGCCTTCTTGAAAGAACATTTCATTCACGAAGGTAGATTAAGTGAAGAGCATGCAATTCGAATAGTCAGAAATGCAACTCGTTTGTTATCCACAGAACCAACCTTATTGGATGTCCCTGCTCCAGTTACCGTTTGTGGAGATGTCCACGGTCAATATTACGACTTGATGAAATTATTCGAAGTAGGAGGCAACCCAGCTACGACTTCATATTTATTCCTTGGTGATTATGTTGATCGAGGTTCATTCTCAATAGAATGTTTAATTTACTTGTATTCGCTTAAGTTGACCTATCCAAACACATTCTGGATGTTGAGGGGTAACCATGAATGCAAACATTTAACTGAATATTTTACATTCAAGTCAGAATGTTTACATAAATATTCCCCAGCTCTTTATGAAGAATGCTTGAACTCTTTTAATGCGTTGCCTTTGGCTGCTGTCATGAACAAACAATTCTTTTGCGTTCACGGTGGTTTATCTCCAGAATTAAAAACTCTTGATGATTTATCAAAACTTGATAGGTTTAGAGAACCCCCCACTAAAGGGCTAATGTGTGATTTACTTTGGGCTGATCCAATTGAAGATTATGATGAAGATTCAGTTGACCTGACTTTTATTAGAAACACAGTAAGAGGTTGCTCATATGCCTTCACATATAAAGCATCATGTCAATTTTTAGAAAGAAATGGTTTACTTTCCATCATTCGTGCTCACGAAGCTCAAGATGCTGGATACAGAATGTATAAACGAACAAAAACCATGGGTTTCCCATCCTTATTAACCATGTTTAGTGCCCCTAATTATTTGGACACTTACAACAACAAGGCTGCCGTTTTAAAATACGAAAATAATGTGATGAATATAAGACAATTCAATTCCTCGCCGCATCCATATTGGTTACCTCATTTTATGGACGTATTCACGTGGTCCTTGCCATTTGTTGGTGAAAAGATTACTGATATGTTGGTATCCATATTGAATATTTGTACAGACGAGGAATTAGGCGAAGACACTCCATTATACAATGAACTGTTCGGTCACGATGTTCCTTCGTCTCCAATAGAGTCTTTACCTTCTACTCCTTCTACCCCTGAAGCAGACTCTCCTGCTAGGATGGCTGAAATCAATGATTTGGAGGCTAAAAGATTGGCATTGCGTAATAAGATTATTGCAATTGGCCGTGTGCTGAGAATGTATCAAGTTTTGAGACAGGAGTCTGAGAGTGTTGCACATTTGAAAGTGTGTTGAACAGCGGGAAATTACCTAAAGGTTCTCTTCTGAATGGTAGCGAGGGGCTTCAAAGCACTATTACGTCGTTCGAGGATGCTCGAAAGGCAGATTTAGCGAACGAGGCTTTGCCTCCTTCTGCTCAAGAGATTGAAAGGGGGAAATTGGAGAGAAGAGAAAGCATCAAGAAGGAAATGGACATGGAAAACCAATCACCTGTGTTCCAAAGATTAATCAGAAGGTTGTCCCAAAATTAATTTCTTGAACTGACCAATTTATGATATTCACTTGATGCTCATAAGCAGGATTTGAAATAATGCCTCTTACAGAATGGCTTGCCTATTTATTGAATCCTCTAAAGCGATTTTGTTTTGATTGGCAAGTTTGTATTTACTCTTGTTGCAAGGATTGGTTGTTTTCGATTTATGAATTGCGGTGTTTTGGGTGAAGGTGCTGAATGTATTGGCATGCATTGAATTATTTCAACTTCATGCACAGGGTGTTCTGGACTTATCTACTGAGCATACTGAGGTAATGCCTTGCGTCTGATGTTCGGAACCTGTGCACCTGATGATTAGGATGTGTGGGCTTGAAGTGTTGAGATGTATATTGTGTATCAGGAATTCGATGATCCAGATGATTTTTATGACCTTGACATTGGGAAAATCTTTGAGTATACGAACTTCAGCATCTACACACTATAAATGGCAGGTAAATATGTCCCATCAAACTTCAAATTGCAACAATACACGAATCTCATGCAAGTAGAATTCAATACCAATTCATCAGATAGACAGCATTGTGAGATTAGCTAGTTGTTGTCATGATCAATCAAACCTTATTTTACAGGTATTATGCATCCTGTTAATAAAAGTCCTCATATTGTTAATCAAACAGATTCTGTAATATACGTCGGCATTCTCTCTCGCTCTATTCTAATGGGTCTCGTGCTAATGTACTTAATTAACGTCCTCATGTACTAGGTATTCCCATCTGGTCTGCATGCTAATGAACCTCCTCAAGTTGGTGACGTAAAGCTTCCGTGCTGCTGCAACGCACCTTCATCCAGTTGAGGTATTAAGTTTCGCCCGAGACTTTAGCCTTCTTGTTAACCCATTTTTAGTTCCTCACAGCTTCTTCAACTTAGTCCTGATAATACTCTATTTCAACAGTTTCTTGCAGAGTTCCTTCCCCACCTATCTCACGGATATGCTACCTCAACTCACCATCATCTTCCGGATATGCTACCTCAACTCACAATCATCATCCGGATATGCATGGATTAAATACAACATGTTTGACAACTTTTTCAGATATTGCACTTCCTCTCGAAAGTGGCTAACAGATCCTTCCACTGGAGGATTGTACCCTGTCTCTTACATTGTAATCAAACTCCGAGACCCGTATGCATTCACACCTTCCGTTGCCAATGGTAACAAAATCCAGCATCGAATTTAAACTTCAGTGTCTGCGTGAACCCTACCTTATTAGTTCTCACACTTCTGTTGGCCTGCTGGTGCTTGGCTTAGCCTTCAGTTGGTGTAGTTCGTTTTTGCACCCAAACTCAAATGCTTTGTACTATGTTGTATGCAGATTAACTATGAAAGATGAAGCTAGTATCGACACACATTAGTGTGACGGAATATGTTGCAGGAGCAAGCGATTCAGGGTAATACGATACCCCAGGGTTTTGAGGAATCATTCAGGGCAATTATGGTAATTTTGGATTTTTTGAAACCAAATTAGAAAGAGTAAGGGATCATAAATACCATATTGGAAAGAGCACCATGAGTGAATCTCGTGTTGAAATAACATTTGTATGTACTTGGTAGTTTAAATTGCGTTAAATAATAATTAAGCGTAATCAACATTCCCTCCACAGCCACAATCAACCAGTCTTACCGATTCTCCGTCAGTCTTACCGATTCTCCACCAGTCTTACCGATTCTCATCGAATGGAAGACTGTTCGACTGGTCTATCACTAGCGATGGAGTGTTGCACTTTTAAAATGCACACCAAAAAAATCGAATGCGGTTGTAGATTTGAAAGTTGAGTGAGAAATGGCACAAATCATTCGTATCCACGTTCTTGTGGGCCTCCGAGAGCAGCAAAACGAGATAGTTCTGACGCTAGGATCACCGCTAGCAGATACCTAAGGTTTTCAAGTTGAAACCAAGTCAATAAGAATCAAGAGCAGCCGATTATGACCAGAATCATAACACACGAACCAAACATCGAAAATACGATCCCAATCACAGTGTATCGTGCTTCTTCGCCTGAAAGATTCTCTTTGCATGATGATGATAAGCTTGTGCTATATGGTGGTGGCACTTTCTGCAAAGTGAAGTTTTCTCCCAACGATAGAAGCCATTCGCTCGAGGTTTCACATATATTGCAAGAAGTTGATCTCTCCAATGTTACATTATACGTATTGAACACATCCTTCATAATGTGGTTTGTGATTCCTGGTGTGGGCATTGAATTGGCCTACCAAAGCATACTACTACATGCATTGAAAGGAGAGAATGTGTTGCACTTGCAAGTTGTTTCGAGCGACTTGATAAGAGCGGTGCCAGTCTCAGAATCAGAATTCACTAGTAGTGTTGAAATAGAGATTGAATGTGGTGATGCGGTGACATCTGGTAATCCACTCTTTGCTAATCATCAGTCAACTGCTGAGAATATGTATGTTGCGATGAACAAATGCTCAGCACTTCATTTTGATTCGGAAGAAGAAACACCCCAAATATCGGAGGAACAAGCCTTGGAAGTACCCTTGCTGTGGATCAAAAACAGTGGGGACATGAAGCTCGCCAATACCGGGTATGCAGATGATTTGGAAATAGATGAAATAGCTGATGAAGAGAATGGATTTGTTGCTGGAATGAATGTGGACATTGGGTATGGGTCTGTTGCAGGGATTGTTAGGAAGAGAGATGACGACTTAGATGCCGGGGTTAAAAATAGAAGATTGGCTTGATGAAGATACCTTTTTAATGGTATTAATGTTGATACTCGAGGATGTTGTTAAAGTTGTTCTGCGATGGAGATAATATTGAAAATGAAGAGGGAGGGTGTCATGAACAAATGAATATTCTCTAACTAAGTCAACAACAACTAGCGCAATCTGACAACGTATTTTGTAATTTAATTGCATTCCAACTCATTGCGAAGTATGTGAAAGCTTTTGGGATAGGAGCAGGAAGCTGTCAGGGTTAGTATCCTTCAAGTTTGGTGAGAGACACAAGATGATCGAATTCAGGCTTCGGCTGTTGGAAATTGAGTCCGGGAAAAAGCTTTTCAGACGAAGAAGGCTACTTGAACATACTGTGAAGTTATTGGTCATTGGACCAATAATTGATGTGACCAAGAGGCTTCACCCAAATACCTAATAACTCCATGGTTCAGATACTCCATCATTTCATCCCATATTACAACTCGCTTAAATACTCTGCTAACATAAATATATAGTTTGCAAAATTTTGAACAAAAAAATCTCCACTAACTCTCATGTCTAACCCTATATACCCCCATCCTCTGTATAGCCTCTCTCTGTATAACCTCCCTCTGTAAAACCTCCCTCTGCTTCAATCCACCTGATGCAATTTTCAACGGTTTTAGGTGCCTGCGAATTTCATCTTCTGCCATACTTCAACTGAAAAGAAAAAGTGAAGTTTCACTTGTAGAGGCCCTCATGCTATCACCAAGATGAAGACAGCAGAAGAAAGACTCAAACTAAAGAATCACTTCTTTAAGCTCGGACAGGGTCGAGTAATCCCCATGGCTGACTTTAAATACTGGAGTGTGTTCTGGCAGGAACCAGACACATCGAGCGATATCTATGAACTCCTAACAGCATATGACATAAAGGCGATACGAGATCAAAATAAAGTTAATTATATCATCCTTGTAAGGATCTTATGTGAACAGATCATCATGCTCTCTCTCGAAGACAAGATTCAAGATGTTTACCTACTCAATTGCATACGGTTGTTAACGAAACTATTACCTTTCCTATTTGAACTAGATGATTACAAACTGATGATAGAAGAAGAGTTATTTTGGTCCAGTAGCTTTGACCCGATGAAATTCGTCTATGAAAGCGAAGACCAACCTGCAAAATCAACAGAACCTTGTCTTGCTGTACATTTTATGAGATCATTGATTGGTTTATTGTTCACTAGACAATTTACTGTGTCAAGTTCGGATTCTTCCCAGCCTAATAAACTTTTTGTGCTCTGGGAACCCGGAATTGGTTCCAGTACCAAGTACTTACCTCCAAACCTTACATTCGATGCCAATAGATCGGAAATTTTAAAGTTGATCATCACGCTTATATCAACTTCCTATTATGAAACGCCTTCACAAATCATCACGCAAGGTTCAAAATTCCTAACACTACTTGTCACAGCAACTCCTCGTACCGAATTGTTAACTTTGCTGTGTTCATTGACCAATTTAGTATGCCGTTCAGCAAGATCCAGCCCAGATGAAAATGTATTGTGCTACCCAAATAATCCACAATTAACCGAAGTAAGGCACTTGGTTGTGACATTATCTATTCAATTACTCACTGCAATGATTGCGTATCCTTTGCCATCTGCTGATCAATTATCCTTCTTGAGTCAGTTCAACCTTATTTCACACAAGCCATGCAATATGGTTAGGCTATACATGGGTAAATTACACAAGGATAGTGAATTATTGTTTTTTGGTTCAAGCTTACTCAACATTCTAAATTCTCCATTACAGCAAGGTGGAGCTGGTCAGTTTTCATTCAAGTCAATTGTTCCTCTGCCATCCTTGTGGGCAATGGAACTGGCAATGCTCATCTGGGAAATGATACAATGTAACAAGACATTCAAAGTTATATTTTCTCAACAATTTATGAATGAGTTGTTGATTACATTAATGTATCATTTAACTTCGTATAATAGCACGCAGAATCACCGTAACTTGGTGAGAATATGTTCATTTTTGATGCTTTACATTTCAGCAGACCAACAATGGATCGACCGAACCTTCGAACCAATAAACTCCACATTATACGATTCATTACCCTCATATTTCAAAATCACCCCTGGCCCAATCACGGTTCGAGACTTCTTGGTTACCCAGTTGAGTAACATGTTATGCAATCTGCATAATAAAATATCGGACTTATTGATGACTACTGCAATCGAGGTTTTGTATAACTTTATACCTCCTGTGTCTTCGTCCAATCTTTTAGTAGGCACAAACGATCAAGTAAAGAAGCTAAGCAATACTAATCCTGGTGGTGGGCTTTCGTATGCAAGTAGTTGGGCAATTACACAGTTAATCATAAAATACTCATCGAGAACATTCCTTTTAGAAAAGCCATTGCATTCCAACTTACTAGCCTTGATTATACGTGCTATATGTACAGCTATATTGAAACATCCTATACCTTCTAGAATGCTTCTCTTTTCAGTTCTCAAGAATGAGAAGGTTTATGAACTGGTATGGACCACAATATACAGTTTTGAAAATGAATACTTCGATGGCAAGACTTTGAAGTTTAACATGTCATTATTGGAACAAAAAAATGAAGATGGACCGGTAACAGATGAAGAAGATCTAGATGATGGAAACTCTCTCTCAAGAGTTGGTTCCCGCAATTCTGATACACTTTCGATAAACTCAGATATCATCTCTGAGAAGCGTGGGTCAGTTCCAATGAATGTAATAACGGAAGGTGTAGCGGATTACTCAGATATGATGCGAGATGATACGATTGAAATCTCTTTAAGACCAAGGCCACTTACTGGTATGTCTGAGAACGCAAGGGAGAAATTACCCATGGAAAGCTCTTTGAAGAGGTCTTGGGCTGGAAAAGACTCGTTGCGCATCATATTGACTATTGTGATTCCCCATTTGAAACTTATTTCTCTTGACATGTGGTCAAGTAGAGATGGCTCCACCGTTGACAGCTTCACTCTCGTTAAGAATATTGAAACCATTGACTTTGACCAAATTGTTCTTGAGAATAAGAGTCAAATCAACTATGATTTGCTTCCAGAAACTGAATTCGAAAGGCTCAAGTTCAATTGGAACCATATTTCATTGGGTTGGTATATGTCATTGTTATACGCTGAGATGTATGGCTGCATTAATAATGTCAAAATCTTTACTGGTGGAAATAGGTTAATGCAGAATATAACCACATCGATTGCACTGGTTGGAAAATTCACTTCGAGTTGGACTAACTTCATTAAACCCTCTACGCCAGATCCTTCATCTTTTTCGCGCATAGATTCCCCAGCAGTGGTGGAATATGTCACTAATTCGCTTACTACAGTCAACCACTGGGCAGATACTACCATCAGGTTATTCAGGATTGAAAATGCTCGCAACGACGGTATATTTGGCACCATTAACAAACTTGGAAGCGGGTTCAGCCAAGCAGCTCCAGGTACTCCTGGCGGAGTTAATGATATGGCCAGCAATTTGGTCAAGAGGTTCAGTGACTTTAGAGTTAATAATACCAGTCGTGGTAGTATTACTTCAATTCCATCCACACCTGTAGAGGAAAAGGAGATGCGTTTCTCTCAAAGAAACTCTGTTTCCAGTTTGCACTCTTTGAACACATTAAATAGAAGCAGAAGTAATACCCCAAGAAACTCCATAAGTAACTAAGGCATATTATATAGAGTTAATATACGAAACAATTTAATATATTACTACATTTAAAAAGTATTGACTATTTATGTCTCTATTAAGTTGTTCTAAAAATACAGTATTGCCGTAAACTAACGTCTTCCGCCTCTTCTACCCTTTGGTTGAACCATTTCGAACCCATCATCATCTACGATTGGTCCACTTGGTTCATCCACTTCCATTGCATCGTGATCTTGTACTTGTGCTTGATTGTGTTGAGAATCATCTTCATCATCATCATCATCATCATCATCAGACAGATCTGGGTTTTCGGGATCACCTTGGACATCTACCTTAACCACATTTGAAGCAGCAGCTTGCTTGTGTTGCCATTTGGCATATAAATCATCAACCAATGTGTAATTCTGGATAGCAACTTGTTTGTAAATCTTAAGAATCAATGAGGCAATCTCCAATGCTGAATCGTTATCGACATTCGTATCAAACTCATCAAACATAGCATATAACAAGGTTTCTTCAACCAATTGATTGTCTACAATCTTTTCGTCAAACAAATCTATGACAACACCAGATAACCAGTCCCTCTTTTCACGAGAGTTGGCACCTCCCCAGGAGTTTTCAACTGCTGTGGTTAATTCTTCCCATTTATAAATGGCCATACAAATGCCAAGTTCTAGCTTTGCTTGTTGTTTCTCATCTCCAAATTTCAAGGAGGGACGGTCTTGTTCGGCTTCCACGAAGTCGGTAGGATCTATGACGTTCATTTAGTGTGGTTCTTATCTGGACTGGTTCCCTCTCATCTCATTTCTCAATTTTCGAAATTTTTCACTTTGGAACAAATAATTTAGACTGCAAATTTTCTAATCGTGGTTTTAAATAATACATAAAGAGAAGCAATTTACCGTCTACTTGTGAATTTGATGCTACCACGCTAACTATCAAGGCTTCTCTTTTCTTTCATTTTACGAAAGAGATCACCTTGGATAGAAGTAAATCTGGTGACTACCATTTCGGAGCTGGTTGCATGCGCCGTACAATTGATATCACTCTATAACAAGTTCTTTTCATAATCACCCTAGAATCCCATAAATTCCTTATCTCGACTTAAACTCGATGTCAACTCTTCTTCTGAAATGTTCAAATGAATCATCCGGTATCTTTCTCCGGATACACTTTGTTGTAGTAGAATACCATTTTCAACTAGTTCATTAACAAGTTGTTTAAACTTTAGCACTCTGATGTTGATCTTTCCATTCAGGTTATCAAATAGAGAGTTGCTGTAAAGCAAATCAACAAGGGTTAGTTTGGAATCAAGTCCATCTAACGCAGCACCACTCTCTTTGGAAGTTAACATAGTCAAGGTGTTCTTCATCTCGTCTATTATGTCACCTAGACTGTTCTCGGCAAGACCAGATCGCTTCTTCCTCAAGAGAACACATTGTAGTAATAGCTTTGAAGCAAACGACAATGAGCTGAGAAATTGAGCCATTGGTGAGTTCACGGATTCTAAAATTGCCTTTGATATATGCGTAATCTTCACATGGAACGTTTGATTCTCGATATCTGCGTCATCTTTGTACTCACCCAAATACTCTTTCTCAGATATCTCCACTGCTCTACGGCAGATAGTTAAAGCTCTTCTGGCATCACCACTGACACTTGCCACTTTTCTCAGTGCAAAACCAACAGCATCCTCGTCCATTACAACATTCCTTCTATTGGATTTGGTAATCATCTCTAGTCTATGCTTAATGATTTCACCCAATTGGTCAAAGCTATATCCAATGAACTGGATTCTATTAAGACCCAATCTTGATGATATTTTATTGGAAAGCACTCTTTCAGGCAAGTCCATGGTATTCGCAACTGCTATGACAATTAATTTGGAGT
The DNA here is from genome assembly GCA_030558315.1 of Kodamaea suecica. Lineage (NCBI taxonomy): Eukaryota > Fungi > Ascomycota > Pichiomycetes > Serinales > Debaryomycetaceae > Kodamaea > Kodamaea suecica. The sequence goes on along the minus strand of JAJMSH010000007.1, from coordinate 113,827 downwards.
GAGGATATGTTGGCCAATTAAAGAAATTGTACATAACGTTCTGGTTCTTGGTGACAATCTGATCTAATTCATCCATTAGCACTATCAACGGTTTTCTAGAATCTTGTTGAGTAGTGAAATGTTGTTCTAATAGGATGGCTGCATTTGACGAACTTACTTTGAACCCTCCAACCTTTTTCCATAATGCTTCGTATGCAACATTGGGTGAAAGTAACTTCAATCCATTTATCTCAATATAATCAAATTCTTTAAATACTCCTTCGTCTGCCATCTCTTGTAGCTGTGAAATCACTACACGAATTGTTGCTGTTTTACCCAACCCAGGGGTACCACTAACGTAAACACATGATCCTGTTTCCGTTTCTATTGCAGTCGAGATCTTATCAAGCAATTGGTAGGTTTCATCTTCTCGTCCAGGGAGTGAATTTAATTTAGCAGAGGTGTGTAATTTTGCCTTCAATTCTTTAATTGAATTGGAAATAGGATTGATAATTACTTGCTGGGAGTATTTCCTTGGTGATAGGGATGCCAATGTCGGAGCTTGCACATTTGGTTTGATTTTGAAGCCTTTCTTCAATGGAGAAAGGACAGTTGACATGTATTTCAAAGCTTCTTCATCTTTTTCATTAATATGTTTTGGAATTTTGGTCGAGCTTCGACTTAATTGTTTCTTTGGCCTTTTACCTTTTCTCTTTGTGGGGCTCTCTGGGATTTCATCATCGAAATCTGATTCCAGGGTATGCTCATCGAATTCTTCAAATGATTCTGGCTCTTCGTCAGATACGGCTTTCCGAGGCGATCTTTCTTTTCTGATCTGATTCGATTTGACAGGCTTAGCGTCTTCTATCTCTGGCTTGGACTGTTTGCTTTCCTTTTCTTGTTTTGAAGCATTGGGTTTCCTGGCCTGCTTTGGCTTCGTTTGCTTGTCGACTTTCGACAATTCTATCTCTTTCGACGGCTCTGAATTTTCTTCCAACTTGACTGCATGCTTCTTTGTTGAGCCATATGCAGCTTTCACCGTCCTAGATCTAAGAAAATGGAGGAATTGTTCAGGGTCAGATTTCAATGCCCTATACAAGTCTCGGTAGTCAAACATCTCGGTGAATTGGTGGCTTTTAGGATTGAAACCACGACTACACCTAAACGTATTCGAACTATTAGATTCATCCAATACTATATCTGAGATTTCCTCAGTGGAAAGAACATTCACTCTCTCGATTATATTACTTTCTGATATTTCCCCTAAGTAAGGAGTGATGAACAATTCGTTTGGACTCATTTCCTCTGAATACTCCGTAGGCAAATTAGGAGATTGAATATCAGTAACCCTAGTAAACCAGACAACGATTATATCGATGAACTTTGTACCAGTACCGAATTTTATGTCTTTTATAAGAGCTGCTTCAGTTGTTGATCCATCTTGTACCAAAACAGCATCACCAACCTTCACTTCCAATTCATCGCTATCTCGCTTCAACACAATTGTCTCCTGTACAGGCTGAGCCCTTCTGCTCCTTCGCTTGTTGTGACTGGTATCGCTATCCAGTGATAGAGAATACTGCCATCCTTTCAATGGTTTGGACATGGCTTTGGCGATGTTGTTTAAAGTGGTGTATTTTTTGAAGTATGCGAGTGAAATTTCGCTTGGTGATAGAATTGATTTATGAGGCAAGAGAAGGTATCATGAAGAGTAGACGTTTATTTTACGTTTATAAAGTGTGCTCGATCTCTTTACTTGTTATTGATTCGCTCTTCGAATTGTGGTCAGGTATTGATCTCTCTGAGATTAGGTATTGTATATGGCCTTGGTCCTGCCAATACTCAGACTTCGTTTGTATACCCAGGTTCATTCCAGATGTAAATTATACCTCTTTTATCTAGTCGGAGACATTCCTAGAATTCTAATCAAGGCTTTCCCAAGATCGTCATTTACTTGCTCAAAATTATGATTGCAAAGTGCTATGTTTTCTTACTTGTAAATAAGTAATGGTTCCCCCACATTACATATTTCATCTATATTAAGACGCAAATCAAAGGCCTTGGAAATTATTATCTTAAATATCTTTTGAACATTGATGGAGTGGCTCGTGGAACAAAATATCACTGGTGCCTTCATTGCGACGCCGAATTTCTTTGCCTGCTGTGATATTTCAAGTTGATCTTGGTACAGTAAATCAATAAACTGGTCGTACTTGGTGCCGATTAAAAAGGGAATGGCTGTTTTGTTGAACCCACGTACTTGTCTGTACCATTCCTTTATTGAGTTCAAGGTTGATTTACGCGTCAAATCAAACATAAATAGTATGGCAACCGCATCATTAGAAACCAAGGGTAACATATTGATGAACTCCTTCTGGCCACCAAGATCCCAAATGGAAAAAGTGATGGTTGTGTTTCTTATTTGGATCTTTTTGTCCATAAAGTTGACTCCTAGTGTTTGAATGTAGTCTTCATCGAAGGACCCTTCCACGTATTTGACCATTAAGGAAGTTTTACCGATCTGGGAGTCTCCTATGAGTCCGATCTTCAACGCAACCCTGATTTGTTAGTAATGTTTTTCATTAGACTTGTGGAACTAGACTTGCGACCTAGACTTGTGAGCTAGACGTCAGAACTAGTCAGATCTAGTCTAGTATGCAATTGGAGTTGTGTTAGCCTGGGGTAGGTTGTACTGTTGTGAATGAACCAAACGACTATGGCAGTTTTAGCAAAACCGCGACAACTCCTCCTGGCAATTCGAAAAGAGGGCTCCGCCCTCAGTCCCCTGCTGGTACTTACTGGTTATTATGGTCCTGCTGCTCATCCATCTTGTTGTGTTCTATGAAATCTATACGGAAATACCTCCAATACACGTTAAACTCTTTTGGTGTTTGATTTCAACCAGCAGCGAGATCAATAACACAAGTCACGTGGATGAATGCTCGCGTCTGGAGGACTGATAGTAGAAGGATCGAGTTCTGAGAGGGTGTCAGAGTAGATTGAGTTGTTTCTGCATTGCCAGGAAGTCGAGCAGAATTTGAAATTTTACCACTTGCATAGTGCTAATTTGTATGGAGATGATGATATTAGTTGGTATAGAGTTGACAATCGTTGAGATGGGAACATTAGCTGTCACTTGGTGTGTATGATTATGTAAGCAAATGTCATACGGACTATCTTAAGATGGACGACTTCTCCCACGGTTACCGTTGTCATTTTGGTCAGGTTACAAGCTCTCCCAAGCTCACTCAGCTAGTGGTTTCCTGTAAACATATGTAATTGTGCAGACATAATTAAGTCATTTACCATGAATACTGATCGCCTAGTTAAATGAATTTTTCACTATATTATGTGCAGTTCCGCTAAGAGTTGGGGTAAATGCCCACTCAGAAGGGCATTCAAACCGACCTTGGAGAAGATCTGTGTATGCCATTCAGTAGGGAATTCTGGTTTCAGCGAAATACAGAGCTTAGGAGCTTACGTTTAGATTTAGAGTGCTTTTGAGTGGTGAGTGGGAGATATTAGTAATGGCTGCAAAAAGTACTGTAAGAGGGAAGAGTCGCAAGGATAAATTGTGGAAGACTGATTTTGAAGCAGAGATGTAATTTACGCTGGGAGCGAACTTGGATGATCAAGGGTGTGTAGTGTATAACACCTTTCAATGGCTCTTCTCTGCGCCAACACGGCTAATTCATGTTTTGAGTATTTACACCTTGTTCATTCGTTTTTGAAGCACTTACACCTAGCGAATTCCCTGTTCATTAAGTTGTATTTGTCACTACAGTTTTCAGTAGTTGGGCTGGTGTCGAACGGCTACTTCCATGTCGCTTGTACTGCCTTCAAACCAAGCCATACACCACGTCTTTCACTGCTGCTTGTCTGATGTCTCTCCCAAATGTCTCTCCCAAATGTCTTTTTCGACATTAACACATGTCACATGATTAATATAGGGCTTAACCCTGATCACTTCCACCTCTCTACAATATACCACGTATCCAAGCGTCCACTTCTCTCCATTCGCTTCCCGCAAGCATATCAACTACCATGAAACCTCTCAGGAATGCCTCAAGAACTCCCACTACACGACACCAGGTCCGACAACCCACCCATCCACCCCGTCCCCAACTGTCCAACAGTGGAAATTGGTTCACGCACCCACGCATCGAATTTTTGTTAGCGTGAAAAATTCTGACCACTATGTCGGGTCGAAAATTTTTCAAAAAAAGTGAAAAGAAGATACCAAAGATCTTAATAAAAAAAATTGTAGTTATACTCCTTTTCCAAGACCTAATTAAGAACACACTCTCAATATGGCTGTTGGTAAGAATAAGAGATTATCCAAGGGTAAGAAAGGTTTGAAGAAGAAGGTCGTTGACCCATTCACCAGAAAGGAATGGTTTGACATCAAGGCCCCAACCACCTTTGAAAACAGAAATGTTGGTAAGACCATTATCAACAGATCTACCGGTTTAAAGAACGCCGCTGATGGTTTAAAGGGACGTGTTGTCGAAGTTTGTCTCGCCGACTTGCAAGGTTCTGAAGACCATGCCCACAGAAAGATCAAGTTGAGAGTTGATGAAGTTCAAGGTAAAAACTTGTTGACCAACTTCCATGGTTTAGACTTCACCACTGACAAGATTAGATCTTTGGTTAGAAAGTGGCAATCTTTGGTTGAAGCCAATGTAACTGTTAAGACCTCTGACGATTACGTTTTGAGAATCTTCTCCATTGCCTTCACCAAGAGACAAGCTAACCAAGTCAAGAAGACTACCTACGCTCAATCTTCTAAGTTGAGAGAAGTTAGAAAGAAGATGGTTGAAATCATGCAAAGAGAAGTTTCCAACTGTACTTTAGCTCAATTAACCACCAAGTTGATTCCAGAAGTTATTGGACGTGAAATCGAGAAGTCTACCCAAGCTATCTTGCCATTACAAAACATCCACATCAGAAAGGTCAAGTTATTAAAGCAACCAAAGTTCGACTTGGGTTCTTTATTGGCTTTACACGGTGAATCCGGTGTTGATGACAAGGGAAAGAAGATTGCTGGTTTCAAGGATGTTGTTTTGGAAGCTGTTTAAATAGTATTTTCCGACTAGCATTTTCATAAAGATAATAAAATTAAGATAATTATTGAGTAGGTATGATTGTAGAGATGATGGAGATTGTGTGAGGTCGCAGTACGACAGTTCTGCAAGCGATTCAGAGTGAGTTTGAGATATGGTTTACAGCATTAGCGATGACATTTACTTGACGAAAGATAACGTGCATCTAGCTATTTCTACACTATATCCTACAGTTCCACAATGGCCCAAAATTAAGGGGCACACCTGAAAGAAATGGTGCTAGAAGAATAGGATTAGACTCTTCGCTGGTGTTGAAATTCTCAATCTTTGTTAGAATCACAATGCTTATCGAAGTGAATTATCAGAAGACAAGCTCTTCTAAAACAACCATGTATCTCACTATAAGCCCGAAACACTCTCTCCAAGCTATCCAATTTGCATGTTTCACCGCTCTATGAATATTTTGAATACCATGGATACCCATTAACACCCAAGATACATCTTATAGACTTTGAATATATTTCATTCACCATGCCTTTGGCTGCAATTTTATGCTGCACTATTTTTTTGCAGTAATAATTCCAGTAGCAATGAAGGAGAGAAGCAACCAACACACCATTCAATGCTGCGTCAGTCATTTCAGTTCTTCTCTCAATTTCATTGATTAGTACGTTTGTTTCTTTTCATGATTTCATGAGCTTATCGTTTGGACTTTGAGGCAATACTTAATGCTTTGTAACTACGTACTTTGGCCCAGTTAAGTGGTGTTTAGAACTTAGTACTTGGTATATGGAATTGCCCAAATAGCTCTAAAAACATAATAGGTATTGGTTTCCGTCTAGGAAGAGAATGAGTCCTCCGTTCAAAATGTTCTCGTCAACACACTTCACATTACTGAACATCATTTAGGTATTATTTTCCAAATATTCCACCAAAATCAAAGACCGGGACAACCTTTATTAAAGGTCCTAAGCTTGAAATAGAACCTCTTGGTCAAAGAACAGCTTCTATTGTAGCTTCCAAGTACTTCTCTTTCCCTTGCAAACCTAGAATGCCATTAGCATGACATTAGAACGAGTCTCTCTATCCTCTGCTTGGCAGCACCATTATTTCATCCAAGCAAACTCCCTCCAAACAACGGCAGCAATGCACACCATCCACGTCAAGAAACATCCATTTACAAAGAAAATTCCTTGAAACAACACCCACAGCACTCACAGCTCCTACATCACCCACAAAACTACAACACTCACAACAATTGCAACACTCACGGCATGCAACACAACTCCAAGCATCAAGTGTCGGTATGAGACACCGTTCAGTCTAGTGAGCCTGCCCAAACACACCCCAAATCAAGGCTTACCACAAAAACTTCCATGTTCACTATATTATATACACTCCACTGTATTTTTACAGGTTCCTCTCAGTAGTGCAACCTGTAAATTCCAGATGAAATAAGTATGAACAAAGCAAACGAGTTACGTAAATTCAACAGCGGTGAAAACATTGAATTAAGGGAGACTTTGATCAATTGAGCATATAAGGGAACGATGACTACCGTACGTATGATGAGAACAATTGAATTGAAACAAGAATGGCAATTTTGAAGCAATTGAACACCAACCTCCAAGAAGCGATGGTTTGTGTCTTGCTAGGATTCGCTTGAGGAACAATTATTAACTAGTTCAATATAGGACAACGACCCTACAACTTCGCTGTCTTCCCAATCAGGGAAAGGAACGAACATTGCCGATGTAAAAGACCGTAATGCTGCTGTGGTGGACAAGCAATTGCCCTCAACGACCCCAATGGATGGCGATGCCTCGCAATACAAAGCTGAACAGCCTCAAACATCGGACCCTATTTCGAAAGTAGCTTCAAACAAGGAGCACTTAGGGAAAGACGCTAGTAGAAACGGAGTCAGGGATAAGAAGAAGAATGAAACGAAGCCTCTTGATACAAAGAAGTCTGATTCAACACAACCCCACGAACGTGTACATGTAAGGGAAACCGCTACATTCTCCTGGGCCAATGTTGGTTATTGGGATGCAAACAAGTACACCGATAAAGTACAAGCAATGAAAGTTTCTAAATTGATTGAAACGTATGTGCTTGAATATTTTTATGCAGATTGGTATTGGAATACTTCCTTGATGATTGGTACATGTTTCTTTGGTTGGCTTGCAGCCAGACTTGGAGGAGGCGCATTGTCTCTTATTTTTGTTTTGTTATTCACTAGTTCTGTCTACAGATTGGAATTCAGAAGATTCAACAGAAACGTAAGGGACGATATGACCAGAGTAAATGCATCAAACCGTTTGGAAAGTGAATTGGAAACTATGGAATGGCTTAATTCTTTCTTGGATAAATTCTGGGTTATCTACATGCCTGCATTTTCCGCGACCGTAATGTTTCAAGCTAATGAACTTATGAAAGACCAAGCCCCTGGCTTTGGTATTGAAGCCATTTCTTTGGATGAATTCACCTTGGGATCAAAGGCCCCAAGGATCAACTCGGTCAAATCATACACCAAGAAGGGCCATGATCACATTGAAATGGACTGGGCATTTTCCTTTGCCCCCAATGACACAGATAATATGACTAAGAATGAAATTAAAAAGAAAATCAACCCCAAGGTAGCCTTGGGTGTTACCATTGGAAAAGCTTTCATTTCCAAGTCCTTACCAATTTTGGTTGAAGATATGTCCTTTACTGGAAGAATGAACATCAAATTGAAATTGACTCAGAATTTCCCTCACGTTAAATTGGTTTCTGTTCAGTTCCTAGAGGCCCCTACTATTGACTATGCATTGAAACCAGTTGGTGGTGATACCTTAGGTCTTGATATTATGTCATTCATTCCAGGTTTAGCCAAGTTTGTGAATGGTTTGATCCACTCTAACTTGAGACCAATGATGTATGCCCCTAACTCTTTTGATGTTGATGTTGAAGCCATTTTAGCACAACAATCTAATGACTCAATTGGTGTTTTGGCTGTTACAATTAATAAGATGACTAACTTAAAGATTGGTAACCCAACTGTACCAAACAGTGTAAATCCATACGTTAAGTTAAGCATATTCAACAATTCAGACCTCGAAGAAACTACTAGTGTTAAGAAATTAGTTAATGATCCGATTTTTGTGGAAACCAAGTACTTATTGGTTAACAAGTTAGATGGAAATCACTTAAACTTGAATATCTTCCACTTGCTCCATGACAAGGCAGACGACAAATTGATCGGTACTGTTGAATTCCCGCTTGCTGAATTGATTCAACAGAAGTTCCATTTGGGGCTCGTTAAGAATATCAGTGAAGGTGGAAGAACTGTAGGTAAAATTGAATTTGATGTGAGATGGTATCCTGAATTACCACCAATGCAATTGGATGACGGAACTGTGGAACCAATTACTGATTCTGAAGTTGGAATTTTGAAGGTGAACTTGCACGAAGCTGCTGATTTGGATATCTCCCAACTGTCTATTGGTATGTTGAATCCTTATGCAGAGATATACATTAATTATGAATTAGTGAAAACTTGTCGTACATTGAGATTGACCAACGAACCTGCCTGGGACCAATCTTTTGAAACGTTGATAACTCAACAGTCAGAGACTCGTGTTCAAGTGTTCATTAAGGATGCTGCAGACGACAAAGTTGTGGGTCAATTGGATGCTAACTTGCAAGATTTAACTTTTGAAACAAGCAGAGGCCAACAGTGGATTACTGGCAAACGCGCAGAAGAAGGTATTCCAACTCCAAAATTCAGAATTACCACTGGCTGGAAGGCTTTGAGTATGAAAGATGATGCACTTGCTACAAGTTTCACTGATCCTGCCATTGGTGGTATTCGTATACACCTTCACTCTGCCAAGGGTCTTAAGAACCTTGAATCTGTTGGAAAGATTGATCCTTACGTGAGAATTATTATAAATGGTAAAGTTGAGGGTAAAACTCCTACTATTGCTAACACATTAGAGCCCAACTTTAACAGTGTTTTCTTTTTCCCAGTTGCAAATGATAATCAACATTATTTGCTCGAAATAATGGATGAAGAAGCTGAAACAAAGGACAGAACCTTGGGTTCTTGTGCCATAGCTGTCCATGACTTTTTGAAAAAGGATGACAAGGGATTCTTTGTGGGTTATGACGGATCTGGTGAATTAATAGAACAACCAATTATATTAAGTGGGAGAAAAAGTGGTTCTTTGACATACTCTGTGTCTTTCTTACCTACAATTCCAGTATATTCCAACAATCAATTGATGTTCAAGGATGAATATAAAAAGCACTTGCAAACTTTAGAAGACCAAAAACTTAAGCAGAAAGAAGATGAAGAAAAGTTGGCCAAAGAGAATCCTGATGACTATGAATGGGTTGAGATTGAGGAGGATGACATACCAAGTCCTCCAAAGCTAGAAATTCCATTAAAGCAATTAATCCAATACGATGCTGGTGTCGTCAATGTGCTGCTTATTGGTGGTTCGTTTGAAAAGCCAGGTTTATTTGTTCATACATTGTTTGATGACAATGCCTATCCATGTGGCGTTTCCCTTCGATCAGAAGGCAGGGAATTGACGTATAATTCAGTTGCAAGCGGTTTTGTTAGAGACTTAAGGTACTCTAAGTTAGTTATTCGTCTCGCGAAGAAAGCAGAAGTAGTTAGAGAAAAGGAAATTATAGTTGAACGCATTTTTGACACCATTGATATTTTGAAGAAAGCTAAGAACAATGCAATCACCTTGAACCTTGGTGGTAGGAATCAAGTTACTGTGCAATTAGATTTTGCTCCAGCTGCAGTTCCAATGTCTCCATTGGATACCGTTTTGGATGTTGGCTTAATGAAATTAGGTACTGTTAAAGCAACCAACTTACTTTCTGTTGATTCGAACGGAAAATCTGATCCACTTATTGTGGTCAAGTTGAATGGCATTGAAATATTCAAATCAGAGAAGAAGAGGAAAACATTGGATCCCGTCTGGAGTCAAGAAGTACAATTCCCTCTCTTTTCAAGATCTAGAGATATTGTCACCATTGAAGTGTACGATTGGGATTTAACACACGACGATGAATTATTGGGTAAAGCACGTTTGGACTTCTCCCAATTGCAACCTGGCAAAGAAACGTCATTCGAAGTTAAATTGGATACTCAAGGTACAGTTTTCTTAACTGCCAACTTCAAGCCTGCCTTCTTGAGACCACAATTAGGATCTGAGGGTGCATTCCACCTTGACTTGGCAGGTGTTGCTGGTGTTCCATTGAAAATGGTAGGTTCTGGGGTTGGTATTGCTGGACAAGCTGTTGGTTCTGGGGTTGGTATTGCCGGACAAGCTGTTGGTTCTGGGGTTGGTATTGCCGGACAAGCTGTTGGTTCTGGGGTTGGTATTGCCGGACAAGCTGTTGGTTCTGGGGTTGGTATTGCCGGACAAGCTGTTGGTTCTGGGGTTGGTATTGCCGGACAAGCTGTTGGTTCTGGGGTTGGTATTGCCGGACAAGCTGTTGGTTCTGGAGTCGGCATTGCAGGTGATTCGGTTACCAAAGGAGGTTCATTCCTTAAGAATTTGGGTAGACTGAAGAAGAGCAAGAAGGAGAAGAAACTTGATGATGTTTCAGGTCACCCTCATGAAGATGGCGAGGATACAGATTCGGTTACCCCTACCGAATCCGATAATTTCCAGGGTGGTGAAAAGCTCGGACCTCAAGATGTTGAGAAGAATGATAGTGAGTTGTTCCAAAGCAGAAGCTATATTTCCCAAGATCCTAGGAAACAAGGCGATAGGAGCCGTGCGCATACAGTGACAGGATCACCTCAAATTAATATTGATGATTTACCACCTCCGCAGAGACCCAATGCAAGTGGCCATGTTTTCACAGGAGCCCCCGGACAATCTAATGGAGCACCAAGCTTTTTGGGCCACTCTAGATCCAGTAGTGCGTTTGGAGATACTGCATCAACCTTTGCACCACTGATTCATGGGGCAGATGCTATCCCAGGTAGAATCAGTGTTGTTAGTGCTTCTGGATTCAGACATGCTTCGAATTTGGAGGTCAGAGTGTTGTTGAAGACCTCCAGTAAGGAAAAGGAGATATATAAGACGAGATCAACCAAGTTGGAGAAAGACTCTGGGTTGTACAAGTGGAACGAGTCAGTTCCTTTCAAGTCCGCCTCAACAGGGAATATTCACTTTATAGTCAGAGAACATCATACTTTCGGTAAGAGTATTGATTTGGGGCATACAATTTACCCATTATCTGAGGCGTTGAACACCACCGACAACATTGTATTAAGTGTTGGTGAGGGTCTTTTGACGATCAACATTAGGTATGTTGGATCGCATTAGGAAAAGTTGTTTGATTTGTTGTTTGTTAGTCGTGTATTTAGTTGTTTATTGTTTATTATCTTGTTCTTCAATGAACTGATTCAAAGGGATTAGGAGGCTGAATGAAGTGATATCCTGGAAGCGGATTGAGTAGGCAGTCAGTTACTTTATTATGGTTTCTATTATGGGTGATTTGTTAAACTGTATAATAATCTCGAAGCAAGTAGTACTGGACTCTTCATGGGAGCCATAGGTATGAGTACCAGCTTTCTCTCAATACAATACTAATGGTGTGTTATGTTTAGAAGAGCTGAACACGCTTGCATGAGGATCTCTATCAAGTACGATGCGTTAAGTCTTATTGTTCTGTGGTCAGTACTCACTAGTTAATCTTTCTAGTTAACTTTCCATTAAGTACTTCTATTCACTACACTATTAAATGCCATATATTGTATACCATCTGCCAGTACTATATAGTATGTATTAGTCTCTATTGAGTTCCAGGTACTATGACCAACTATAAGAAATCTCTAAAGAGTAATTCTATTACAAACTCTCTATCTAGTATATCTCTGTATTTGATTTCAATAGTACTACCATATACTAAGTGCCATCATATATTTAGTACTACCATATATTTAGTACTACCATATATTTAGTACTACCATATACTAATTGCCACCATTAAGGCAGCCACTACTGCTACCCTACTTATCAAGTGCTCCTCAGTGCCCTCTACCACTTCCTACCTCTCATCCACCCACTCCTCTAGCACCACCTATGGCTGCAAATTCATCCCACTTCTCACGTGTGTATGTGACTGCTTTCGTTACAACTTTCCAAAATCGAACCTATCTGCAGGAGTAACTCGAAAACCGATTTTCAAATTGCCAGAATCACGAGTGCTGAGAACGCTCTCCATCGACAAATTTACACTAGAGAAGAAAAAAATTATTCAACAGACTTTTGTTTGACCTTTTTAGCTAGTACTATCACCGATTAATCAGATCAAAAATGAGCAATATTGTATGTTATTGATAGCAGATAGGATCAAGATGGATGTGGCAGGTCTTGGGTGCGGGAATATGGTGGTAGATAGTTCCCCAAGAGAAGAACAACAAGGTTGATAAGTTGAAGTGGAAAATTTTTCAATATCGAAAACACTATGACAAGTGATCGTAGCGATGGAGAACTGAAAGACGAATAGTCCCGGGCCATCGTAGACCAAACAAGCCTCCCTTTACCAAGCACCTTCCACTAAACGCATACTTGAACGGACATCAAATTCGAACCAAATACTAACTATATATAGCCTCAAAGCTGGTACAAGTCTCAAGACGCCCCAGTCCCAAAGCAATCTAGAAAGGTTGCTCGTCCACAAAAGTTGCGTGCCTCTTTAGTCCCAGGTACCGTCTTAATTTTGTTGGCTGGTAGATTCAGAGGTAAGAGAGTTGTCTACTTGAAGAGCTTGGAAGACAACACTTTGTTAGTCTCCGGTCCATTCAAGGTCAATGGTGTTCCATTAAGAAGAGTTAACGCTCGTTACGTCATTGCCACCTCCACCAAGGTCGCCATCTCTTCCGTTGACGTTTCTAAATTCGATGTTGCATACTTCGCCAGAGAAAAGCCAACCAAGGAACAAAAGTCTGAAGCTAACTTTTTCAGTGATTCCCAAGCCAAGAAGGAAATCAAGGCTGAAAGAATCGCCGACCAAAAGGATGTCGACGCCTCTTTGTTGTCTGAAATCAAGAAGACTCCATTGTTGAAGCAATACTTGTCTGCCTCTTTCTCCTTGAAAAACGGTGACAAGCCACACACCTTGAAGTTCTAAGTTTTCTGTAAGAATCAGTATATGAATATGATTTTTTTCAGAATGTTGAGTTTGCGGTATATCTTTGTATATTTAATACATTTTAAATGATAAAAAGAATGTAGGTGGTGCCTGTTAATATGTATATGAGAGTATATTAGGTAGTCTATCAATAAGAGAATCTAGCACGAATAGAGTAGAATCGTGAGGAAGAGACTACAGAGAAAGAAGTTAGACAGGAAAGTAGGAAGTTAGCCTCTTCACAGAGAATGAGCAAAAACTCTTACAAACGAAACCGATAGTTTGTTTGTAATTCCATCAAGCTGCACCAGAGATACCCCCGTGTGCCACTGGATTACCACGACCCTAGTACTAACCAACTCAGATAAGATTGCAGAAGCATCTATAAACTGCATATAACATAGTTCACTCTCACAAGCCTCGAAAAATTCTCATCTCATCTCATCTCGAATATAAAAAAGTGCAGCAAGTTCAAGTCAAAAAAAATTATACTACACTTCATAAGCAATAACGATGTCTAGCTTGATCCCTATTTCCACTTACAACTTGGCCCTTCAGCCATTTGCTCCATCCCCAGCCATTGATGATGAATATCCAGTCACTATCAGAATCACCTTGGCTGCCGTTGACCCAGAAGCTGTTGATGACAAGGCCGAACCATCTACTTTAAGAATGTTAAAGAGAAGTGTCTTTGTTGACGATTCTGATGAAGAAGACTTCGAAGAAGGCGATGACTTAGACTCTGAAGATGACGAAGAGGAAGAAGAAGAAAAGCCAAAGTCTAAGAAAGTCACCAAGAAGTCTAAGAACGTTGAAGAAGATGAAGATGAAGACGATGAAGACGATGAAGAAGATTCCGAAGATGAAGATGAGAACGATGTTTCTGAATTTATTGTCTGTACCTTGTCTCCAAAGTCCCAATACCAGCAAACCATCGAATTGACCATCAGTCCAGAAGAAGAAGTTTACTTCGTTGTCACTGGTTCTTACCCAATTCATTTGACCGGTAACTATGTCGAGCACCCAGCCGACCAAGACTCTGAAGATGACGATGAATACGATTTGTCTCCAGATGAAGATGAAGTCTACGGCACCGAAGGTGACGTTTATGACTTGGATGACTTTGAAGACGAATCTGATATCGAAAACAAGATTGAAGAATTGGTTGAAGAAGAACATCAAAAGTCAAACAAGAGAGCCGCTTCCGAAGAAGTCAAGCCAAAATCCAAGAAGTCCAAGAAGGAAGAAAAGAAATCTGTCCAATTCACCAAGGAATTAGAACAAGGTCCAACTGGCTCTACTTTCAAGAAGGAGAACAAGAAGGAGAACAAGAAGGAAAAGAAGGTTGAAGAAAAGAAGGTTGAAGAAAAGAAAACTGAAGAAAAGAAGACTGAAGAAAAGTCTGATAAGAAGGAAGACAAGAAATTTCCAACCAAGACTTTGCTCGGCGGTGTTGTCACTGAAGACAGAAAGGTCGGTGGTGGTCAATGTGCCAAGTCCGGTAACAAGGTTAGTATCAGATACATTGGTAAATTGAAGAACGGTAAGGTTTTCGACAAGAACACTTCTGGTAAGCCATTCTCCTTCGGTTTAGGTAAGGGTGAATGTATCAAGGGTTTCGACTTGGGTGTCGCCGGTATGGCCGTTGGTGGTGAAAGAAGAGTTGTTATTCCAGCCAAGATGGGATATGGTTCTCAAGCTTTGCCAGGAATCCCATCCAACTCTGAGTTGACTTTCGACATTAAGTTGGTTTCTTTAAAGTAGGTAGTTACTAGAAAGATTGTGTATTTTATAAAACGTTAATGGGGAAATTATTGGAGATCGTACGACAGAGGAATGTATTAAGAGAGTTGTTGATGATGCAATCGATGATACATAATATGAATTGAATCCGAATATCGCGTTGTGCCTTTTAAAACAGCACTTCGAGTAGTTGTTCAATTGAAAGATCCTAGCACGTTGGACCTCTTAAAGTTCGAGAACCTGACACCACTTGTAATACTTTGGATACTTCGATGAAACAATTATATAGGCCAACACAGTTGATTAACAATAGTCAACGTCAAGAACCAGGCCATACCAAGGGAACTCTCTCGGAGAATCACAACCCCTAGAGCATCTAACGAGCTCTACCCACCCAGTTTAATATCAAAGACACTCACACCTGTCCTTCTTCACACCTCCCTCTCACCTCGCACTCGCGACATCGACACGGAAATGCATCAAATCAAACGGATATCCATATCGTATCGAAGATAACCACACCCTGCCCCCATGCTCCGTTTAAATGCTTCGATATCCTCTTCAACCCCCGAATTAACCAACCCCAATCACCAAGATCCCCTTTTGAATGACCGCAATGCTGCGGTGCGACACTCTCGATAACACCCCTCCCATGCCTCTCTCTTCGTCTCCCATTAAACAACGCGTCACTTGATCTCCTCGTATTCTCCTGCACGGCTCTCCATCTCCCAACACCAGCAATTTCCCGAATGAAGAATTTTTAACAGCCAAATGAAAAAAATCATGAAAGTCAGAAGGTGTTTTGCAGAAGAGAAGAAGTCCACTCTTGAGCTTTCATTCTAATTGCATTGTTAGTTTCCATCAATTTGCAAATTCCGTTTTAATGATTGGCTTGGTCAAAAAGGTTACCAGCTCGGTGGCTAGAGTGTCTGCTCACCGTCCTATTCACGTCATATTGATCACCGCATTATTAGCATCTATTGGGTACTTGTCGGTCGTCGATGAATACGTTCCCCAGTCGTTCAAGAACTCGGAGTCTGGCATTCACTACTACCATGCCCCAGGCTCGTCCTCCTACCAAGATTGGACCCAGATCACCGATACCTCTATTTATCCAGACGCTGACTTGATAAGTGTCGTACCTTTAAGATTCAGAAGATTCCACGATAATGTCATCCCTGACGTCGAGAACTCGTTCACCGGAGTATCGAGTAACGAGCGTATTTTGATCGTTCCCTCTGACAACTTGGACAAGAAGTTGCAAGCCATTGACAAGTTGTCGTCTCCAGGCTCTGGAACTTGGAAAGCTAGACATAACAATAAAGTAACTCGTTATTACGACTACGGGCGCAAGGCGGTATCCAAGTTGCACAGTTTGATTCAAGGGGCTGAAAGTTTCGATATCATCTTAATCACCACTGCTTACATTGCTATGTGGTACACCTTGATCAAGGTGTTTTACGATATGAGAGTACTTGGCTCGAAGTTTTGGTTGGCCTTCTTGACAATCATTTCTTCTAGTTTCGCCTTCTTGTTCGCCTTGGTCTTTTCAACTAGAGTCCTTGATTGTAAGGTACCAATAATCAGCATAACGGAAGGGGTTCCGTTCCTTGTTGCAATCATTGGTTTCAAACATAAAGTCTCAATTGCAAGCTATGTGATCAATCTTGCCTCCAAAAGCACAATCTCCTCTCCATTGGAAGTTAAGGCTATTGTTGCAGAAGCTATCTCTGCTCATACAGTTAGTTTGTTAAGAGATCACCTTGTCGTTGTCGGTGCCCTCCTTTCGATTTCGATCTACGCTCCTCACTTAGTCGGCTTAACCAACTTTTGCATATTGAGTGCATTGATCTTGACATTTGACTTGCTCTTGGTTTACACTTTCTTTTCCGCTGTGTTAGCATTGAAAGTTGAGATAAGTAGAGCTCGTCGTACTGAAGACTTGAAACTGGTTTTACAAGAGGATGGAATTTCTTTCTTTGTTGCCTCAAAGGTTGCCAAACAAACTGAAAAGATTGAAAATCCTCACGAAAGGAATATATTCACTGGAAATCATGGCACTTCGATAGTTTCTTTCAAGGTCGCTATGATTGCTGGTTTCTTTGCATTCCACGCATTCTGGTTAGGTCTGTCTTGGTTGTACAATACAAATGCTGATAAAGATGCTTTGTTGGATGCTAACTCCATATTCAGTGCAGTCACTCCAAATTTCTCGAAGGCTGCAGCTAAACATATCACAGTTGGTTCCCACGGTACCATCGTTACTATTCTCCCACCAAGAGTATACTTGCTCATGGGCGTTTTAGTACAATTGGAAGACTTTGTCTTGCTTATATTGGAGCATATCAGTGGTGCAATCAGAGATAGTTTGATTTCAAAGTTCTTGTTATTTGGATTTGCTATTTCAATTAGTACCAACGCGTACTTTTTGAACGCTTCTCGTAGACAAGCATCAACTACAAACATCTTGATTGAAAAGGAAATCGCATCATCTGTCGACAGATTAAAGGCCAAGAAGGCAGCATCAGTAAGCGTTGTTGCCACCAAAGACCTGAATGCATCCACTAACACTACCGCATCTTCCACTTCTTCCTCCTCCGCGACCACAGATGATGAAAACTCATTTGAATTGGTAATCAAGCCAAAGAAACAGCGACTTGCATTAGATAAATGCATTGCAATCATGAAAGAAGGAAATGTCAAGACATTACATGATGACGAAGTCCTCTCCCTTGTTGTTGCCGGAAAGTTACCCTTATATGCTCTTGAAAAGCAATTAGGAGATACAACCAGAGCTGTTCTTGTTCGTCGTAAGGCTATGGCTAAAATTGCAAATGCTCCAGTTTTGGATTCAAATCGTTTACCATACAAACATTACGATTATGACCGTGTCTTTGGTGCTTGTTGTGAAAATGTCATTGGGTTCATGCCTTTGCCTGTTGGTGTTGCTGGTCCTTTGATCATTGACAACAAATCGTATCATATTCCAATGGCCACCACTGAGGGATGTCTCATTGCTTCCACCATGCGTGGTTGTAAAGCCATCAATGCTGGTGGCGGTGTTGAAACTGTATTAACTCAAGATGGTATGACCAGAGGTCCTTGTGTCCTGTTCCCATCTTTATCTCGTGCTGGTGCATGTAAGATCTGGCTTGACTCTGAAGAGGGTCAAAAGACAATCAAGAAGGCTTTCAACAGTACTTCGAGATTTGCTCGCTTACAGCATATTAAGACTGCTTTAGCAGGTACTACGTTATTTATTCGTTTCACCACTACTACTGGAGATGCCATGGGTATGAATATGATTTCCAAAGGTGTAGAGTTCTCACTTAAGTTTATGATTGAAGAGGCTGGTTGGTTTGACATGACAGTCATTTCTATATCTGGTAACTACTGTACTGACAAGAAACCAGCAGCCATTAACTGGATTGAAGGTAGAGGTAAATCCATTGTTGCGGAAGCTAGAATTCCAGCTGATGTTGTAGAAAAGGTGCTCAAATCAGATGTGGATGCATTAGTCCAATTGAACATATCGAAGAACTTGGTTGGTTCTGCCATGGCTGGTTCAGTAGGTGGATTCAATGCACAAGCTGCTAACTTGGTGACTGCCGTATATCTTGCCTGTGGTCAGGACCCAGCGCAAAACGTTGAGTCTTCCAACTGTATTACATTGATGCACAAGTCTGATGAAGGGCACTTGGTTATTTCTGTTTCCATGCCTTCTATTGAAGTTGGGACCATCGGTGGAGGTACCATTTTGGAACCACAGGCTGCTATGTTGGAATTGTTAGGCGTTAGAGGACCTCACCCTACTATGCCAGGTGAAAATGCTAGACAATTAGCTCGCATTGTTGCTAGTGCTGTTTTGGCTGCTGAACTTTCACTTTGTTCTGCTTTGGCTGCTGGTCATTTGGTTCAATCACACATGCAACATAACCGTAAGGCACCTGATGCTTCTGCATCTGTTCCTGCTCCAACTTCTGCTGCCGCACCAGCTGTTAGTACTGCCGGTACTCCTCCAGTCACTGATGGCGACTTAGACCGTCTTAAGGAAGGTTCTGTCATCTGTATCAAATCGTAGAAGAAAATCGTTAACATCATTCTTTTTTACTAACTCTGCATTAATAGATCGCTTATTGAATAATTTATTGTAGTTCTTGTTGGAATATTTGTATTTGACTCTTGTAATTAAGGACAATTTGCAGCCATTAATAAGTGCGTACCTATTAGCACAACCCACCGGGAACTCAATCGTTAAACTAGCGAATCAATAGTGTCAAGCAATGATATCATAAACCCTGTTTGTTGTTTCTATTGACTCCTGATAATTCCCGACTAATTACGCTAGCAAGTAGACCAAAGGTACTATATATGGTCGTATAGTGATCTCAATACCTCAAGTGAAATATTAAGGTTTCAATAGGACCTGACGTCAATTCCTTCGAAGGAAAGTAGTATCACTTCAGGAATATACAATCGTTGTATTTGTTAATTGAATCACAGTGCATGAGAAGATATAACTTGCTTCAATTACCGTAGAAACTGTGCATTGGTGACTTATACCCGTGAACTTCTGGTTCAGATCGCAGCTCATCATATCATCAACGCCCACTGATTTTACTTAGAAATCCGATTGCCTACAAGTAAATTCTACTTCAGCCATTTCAGTTCAACCCCGTTTGGCAACTCAACTCTCTGGATCCATGAATAGACCCTGGATCATCTCGAACCAGCCTACGACTCACTCGCTACGCCCATGTTGAACACCCAACGCTCGATATGGGTGCTCCAAAATTTGACTCCCTCACGTTTTTTTGCAAATGGTGGTGAAATAAAACTTCTATATAAAGACAACGACAGACCGTTCTTCCATGAGAAGCACTAGATCTACGTAATAACGACCAACAAATATGCCGTCACAAGAAGTTGGCGCACCAATACCAGATATACCTCATGCTGTTTCAGTGACCTTGCCAACGTGGAAGGCCACTGTAGGCTATGAAGAAGGTGAAGAATGGGTCACCCAAAAGATGAACTCAGGTTATCCAAGATTCTTCATTCATCCTATAATAAAAGAATTAGCAAGCAAAATAGAGCTAAAGTATGGTCGTCCTGGTGAATCAGCTATGATATTCCCTCTGTATAACGTAGGTAAACGTTGTAGGGATTTCATAAAGGATAAGACTGATTTGCCCAAGATCAACGTGAGACTCTTGCAGTTGAGCACTCCAGCTCCAAAAAATGACTACGAAAGGTCAAGCGTCATTGCTTCTGATATATGTGTGGTTTTCTTTCCACTGAGCGAGTTCCATCTTGCCAAAAACTACTGGCAACATGCTGGTGAAGGAATAAGTTCTCGTATGGCTGAATACCTCTTAAGAGAACTCTTCAGGGAGAAGTCACAGAATACCCCGCTGTATTTGGCAGGTTCGAGTCCTCTGCAATCAAATAGGAATTCCTTAGTCAAGGCTGATGTTCTGAGACCTCAAACTCCAGAATTTTCTTCCTTCCATGATGGCTTAGAAAACCCAGATTTGGAATATACCAAGTTCGTTGAACAGAAGTTTGGTAGGGTTTTGGACCTTAAGTTTGCTCCACATGCAAAGAATGCCTTAAGACGTAGAATCTGCGGTAAATTAGATATATCTCATTCTCAGAAGGAAGAGATGGAGAAGCTGAGAAGAGGTAAGAATTTAAGTGAAACTGACGTCTACTTCTATCCAACTGGTATGGCAGCTATTTTCAATGCTCATCAAGCTCTATTAAATGTTTTAGGTTCTAAAAAGTCTGTGTGTTTCGGATTCCCATATGTTGATACCCTTAACATCTTGAAGAAGTTTGGTCCTGGTGTACATTTCTTAGGCATGGGGGATGATAACGCTTTGACAGAATTGGAACGTGGGTTAGCCAGCAAAGAAATGGATATTGTTGCCTTATTTTGTGAGTGTCCACTGAATCCTTTATTGAAAACTCCTAACTTAGCCCGTATCAGACAATTGGCTGATCAGTACTCATTCGCAGTTGTGATTGATGAGACAGTTGGCAACTTTTTGAATATCCACGTATTACCATACGCTGATATTGTATGTTCGTCGTTAACCAAGGTGTTTTCAGGGGATTCTAACGTGATGGCTGGATCGCTCATATTGAACCCGCTTTCTCAATATTATGACGTCTTGAAGGCGTACTTCAAGGAGAACTACGAGGACACCTTCTGGGCTGAGGATGCATTATACTTGGAGAGAAACTCGCGTGATTTTGTTGACCGTAGCTCCAAAATCGATCAAACGTCTTTACTTGCAGTGGATCTTCTCCAAAGGTCTCCACTTGTGTCTCAAGTATTCTATCCAACAGTCATTGAATCAAGAAAGTATTATGAGGCTATAAAAACGCCGCTGGGAGGTTATGGTGGTCTTATTTCTTTCTTGTTCCACAAGCCAGAACAGGCACATGCTTTCTTTGATGCTGTTGACTTGCATAAGGGTCCTTCTTTGGGTACCAATTTTACTTTGGCTTGTCCGTATGCAATTTTGGCCCATTATGATGAACTCGACGAAATTGCTAAATGGGGGGTAGATCGTAACTTGATCAGAATTAGTGTAGGTTTGGAAGATCCTGATGAGTTGTTATCTGTCTTGCAGAAGAGCTTGGACTCTGCTGAGAAGTACTAAGTCGTCGTCCCCAATCGTATTATTCCATCAAACTTTTTTGAATGTGACAAGCGAAAGAAATTACTAAGTAGTAATTACTTATATTAGGCGTTGTTGTTATTCTGCAATTGCTTGGAGTTATAGAAACAGACTTGAAGATTTACGTAGTTATTTCCTCAGTATTTTTGTCATTGCAATCTCCGTTATTCCCCTGTTGATAAGGAGTCGTAAAGTCCTCACTGCTCGAATGCTTTAGGTTTGTCTGAGTAGAGAATAATTCCCTTCATTTACTTCCGTAACTCTTAGCTAGTGCTCACGCATCATTAAGGTGATGTATTGAATCTCAATCGTATTTATTACTACTAATGTTATAATAAAAGGAAATGGGTAGGGATCGAATGTTCAACACTGCTTAGAAATACGTACCACCAATGTGCGTATTAAACGAACAATGCCTTTCTTGTTCGTTTTGATATTTGAGTAATGGTATTGGTCGTCTTAATCTTCTTGACTTTTAATGGAATTTGGGATATTTTAGGTGTTCACATGGTGCTGGAGGGACAGTAGAGAGGATATCATCATGGTTCACTATTCCAGCATACCAATACTTTGGATGATGTGCAAAGAATTTCTGCCAACGCACAATATCATTGACTGCCTCATAATCATCTAGGTCTCGCAAATCATGAGTGTATTGGTCGCTATTCTGAAAGCATCCAGTGACATATACTCTAGCACAATCCTTTCCACTCAACTTGTGATAAGACCCACCAACACCATAAATAACAGGAGACCTCGAAACATCGTACACGCTTCCGTTAACGGCAACGTATATCTTCCTTCCGGGATGTTTTCCATTGTAATATGCCAATTCTGCTGCTGTAAAGTTAACAGGTCCTGTGAAACGTCGCATGTAATATTGATGGTCTATGTACTTTCCCTCATACCCCCAGGTTGACAGGGAAGTGAACCACCAAGAAGCAAATGCGTTTAGAAGTAGTATTCCTCCTAATACACGGAGTACATCAATGAAACTAAAGGATGCTTGTGTAGGAGACATGAGTTGTCCGAAGATGAACGATAACGTTCTCGTATAAATCTTGAATTTTCATCTACATTTTTTATCTGAGAAGACAGCCTGTTTCAGTTATTTCCCTTTATAATAGTCCATAGCTTGGTAGATACAATGATATATATACTAATTATGTTTTGCATTAATTGCTCTAATAACGAAATTGCCTTTCTAGAGCATGTCGTTTGTGTGAACTACGAATTATTTAGCATTTTTACTTAGCAAAGTTTGTATCCATAGGTGCTTCGAAAAGATGCAAACTAATCCTTCATTAACCCAAGAGAGGTAGTATAGAATCGAAGCAAATTATATAGAGGTTTCTTCAAAAGCATACAATGATACCTAGAATCATTTTTAAATTGAAAGAGGTCTTCATATACCTCTGGACTCAATCCTTTTTTACTTCATGTAGAAAACCTCTTCGTGTGATTGGGAACCACTATTATTGTTATTACTTGAGAAATTGATCTTGTCCGAACCTGTGCTAAGTATATCAGCCCAAAACTCATCGTTCACTGCCATATAGGAATTTTCAAGTAATTCGGAGTTGTCCATGTTATGGATGTTCGCGGAGTTAGCCAAGTTGGCCAAATTGGAAGTGTGGTGTGAAGGCTGCATCGAGCGGAAGTAGACGGAGCTGCGACGTTGTGGTTGTTGAGGTTGCTGTTGTAGTTGAGGGGTTAATTGAGGTGGCATCTGTGTTGGAATCTGCGATGAGCCTTGAAGATGCATCTGTTGAAGTATGGGTGGTATTTGTTGGTTGAATAGAGGTGGAGGATATGGCTTCTGGAAGTTAGGTGGAGGATGCATTTCCTGACCCTGCTGCGATGGCTCAATAATACTTTCGGACTTCGATATACCAAGAGAAGGTGATGAGAAGCCTTGCCAGGGGCTCCCCAAGGGTGTCGCCACATAAGGAACCTTGGGAATCTTGCCGTCCTCAGGTGGAGATCCCAGCAAGGACTGTATCTCCTCGTTTCGGAAGGATGTAGCAGCAAAAGATAATAAATCCAAGGGAATGGCTGTGTTTGTAACATCATTTGCAATTGATTTCAGGCAGTACAGTCGAGGTGCAAATAAATGAGCATAGCGACCTGCAGAAGCCATCAGCTTTCGATAGCGTCTTCCCAATTTCCCCAGGAAATTGGATTCGTTCTTTTTTATCAATTCTTGTATCTGAGAAGAGTACGTTTGAATGAATAATTGCAACACCAAACGGGTTTTCATCACACTATAATTATTGGAGTATAACATTGAGGCTTCGTCAACTAAACTGTTACACTTCTGTATAGCAAAAAGTGCATCACGAGGAACCAATTCCTTTTCAATGTTCGAGGGAAGTCCTAGAATCAAGCACCTTAATCTGAGTAGCATCCCCACAGTATAGACAGCACGTGAACCTAAAAACATGGGTACTTTTGCGATTTCAGAAGCACTTAACTGGTTGAACTCATTAAGTGCATTGAGACACGAATCATTACAGTTTGAAATGAGTTTGATCGCATTCTCGGTCAATTTAGTGTTAGTATCACCAGTGCTATCATACAGAAAAACGTTAGTAAGACAAGGCTCATGAAGATATGCCTCTACCGAATAGAAGAATACCAACGCACAATGATCATCTGGCTTTATTCCAAGCTTAATACTGTTCAAGGCTTGTTGAAAATCATAAATGATATAGCGAGATGCTTCTGGACGTCTTGCAGAAGTGTCCTGTGAGTGGACTATTTGGTGGATTCTTTCCAACAAATTGCTCAACCTCGAGTACAAGGCAATGTGAAGGTTACGTTTATCTTTCAGTTTCTCAAGCTGAACACAGCACTCTTCAATATAAGGGGTCCATTTTACATAAATTGTGCGTCTAAGAATAAGACATACACTCACCGTTGTAAAGTATATTATCAAAATGAGTGAGTTGTACTCTGAATCATCTTCCGGGGTGCCTATTGTAGGGTAGATCTCCGTGTTATTAACATCACGAATTAATGGGCTGCTTGATTTTGATTTTGATTTTTTGTCACTTCTATCGAGATTTGCATCCTTTTCTTGGTCGGCCCTTTCTGCTTGAGCTCCAGTGCTCAAAGCAACTGCAATAATCCCCAAATCATGTAACATTGTTACGCTGATCGTATTGAGTAAATGATATCTGCGATGTTTGAAAAATTCTGGAGTGTTATACCAAAGACAAAGCAAAAGTAATGATTTGATAAGTTCCACCGATTTCGTTCCCAGAGCCATTATTTCGAATGTTATAGACAGAATCGCGTAATTATCTATTACTAGCAGCTGGTCTGGATCTAGCTTATTGTTTGTGATAGAATTTGTCACTGACATGATTGCATTAAGCAAGTGGGGCTGATTGCGTTGCAAGTCTTCCACAGTTAAATGCAGCGGTACCTCTACCAACGGGTGCCAAAGGTAGATTGAATTACGATATAGGTCTAGTCGTTCTCTGGCCTCATCAAGGGTTAAAATACCATGAGAAACACAATCAACAGCCTTTTGAGTTTTCTTCAACAAAAGGCTTCTTCTATCGGATATCTCCTTTAATTTACTACTTGTCTCTGACAACCTTGAGCTCATGTCGCAGATAAGATTCAACTCATGAACGAGATCGAACTTTGAGACAAACGGAGGGGATTCCATATCTGAAGAGAAACCCGTATGACTAGAAAGTGGTGTGTGTGTGTTTAATTCTTCTTGTTGATACTTCACTATAGATTCGAGATGTTGAATTCTAGATTTAAGCTCTGATACGCTTTCACCCGAGTTTGCATCACTTTTAGTGTTTTTAAAATTGATGCCATTAGCACTATGCTCAAGCTTTGGAGAATCTTGCGTGATCGGTGGGTAATTGAAGTAGGTAGGGGGGATTCTTGAGAAGTTCGTCAGGACGCTGCTATTGTCAAGATTAATGTGATTAGTATGGCTGGTGTGATTAATGTGATTATGTGAATTTATATTTTGGATACCTTGGTTGGGGTCTGTATTGGGATTCACATTAGGGTGTCGATTGTTTCCAATATTGAAATCATCATTGTAAGTTGCGGAGGTAGTTTGAGCACCATTAAGGTTGATTTGAGTGGGTAGTGGGGTACTTTTAAGTGTGTTGCCGCTTTTCAGCAGTCCCTTTGCCGGCATAATTCGAGGTATATGAGTCTTTTTAGCACTTGAAGCCAGTCCAGCAACATCTATCGCAGCTTGTATCTCTGCCTTCTTTCTTCTCTTTCGTGTT
Source organism: Kodamaea suecica (assembly GCA_030558315.1). Classification (NCBI taxonomy): domain Eukaryota; kingdom Fungi; phylum Ascomycota; class Pichiomycetes; order Serinales; family Debaryomycetaceae; genus Kodamaea; species Kodamaea suecica. Next base: position 87,934 of record JAJMSH010000007.1, on the reverse strand, counting down.
TGATTCAAATCAATTTCACACCTTCGATTTGCATTCAAACACCGTATGCACGGACCCGCAAGATTATCCAAATCCGACGGGGTACATTTGACTTTCAAGCCATGGCAGCTCTTGCAAGCAACTGCTCTTCGAGTTTGCTTCTGCTTCTGTGCATTCTGAGATGATTCAGGAATGGGGCTGCTGTCCCCGTTGGCACTATTATGATCATCACCGTTGATGTCGTTTATTGACTCGCTACTGTCACTATTGTTAGCAGTATCTGTGTTTTTACCAACAGCACCCCGATTAGTGGTTGGGCTCATGTTTTGAATACCTTCTGCTACGGCCAACCCTTGCTGTAGACTCTGTTTTGATGATGGTAAAACAATCTCCATACATTTGAAATACGCATAAAAAAGGTTGTCGCAAAAGGTGTCAATTTCAGAGAAAATGGTCAATTGTGAAATTACGTGCGGCGAGAAATAGACGGTTTTTATAGTGGGATAGTTGCGAGACAAGGCTGCTATGCTATCAAGTATAGTACTGGATGCTTGGAAGAAGTTGATAGAGGGGTCGTGTGAGGTCTGTGAAAATAGTAGTTAATGGCTAGTCTTACTTGAAGTCTGCTAAGTATTGTAGAATGTGGAGAATTTACAGAGTCGGCGACACTTAGTTTGAAGTATGGCATTGGTAGACCGATTTGTCTTGATATCAGTTCTTATGGAATTTCAGTAGTACACATTGCATCGCTTGGGAATATATCTACCTGGCCCACGTAACCGAACAGAACAAGACCCCCTTGGGGAGGTTTCAGGAACCCTTTGAGCCATAGGAGGTGTTTTGATGGAATTAATTAACGAGTAGAGCAGAGATTCATTAACTTACGAAAACATGAGTTGATGGTAGATGGTGGAAGAAAGGTGGAAGAGATGTATTTAGCTGATGGTGTTTATGGGGGGTGACAGGTCGCCTGGGTAGTGAAAAGAGGATAAATGGTGGTGTGAAGGGAGTCAAGAAAGTAAGGAAAGAAGCAAATCAGAAGATTGGTAAGAGTTGCGAAGAGTGTTAAAAGTTAAATTGCCTCTAGAGAATATACCAGCAAATGTGAAGAGTTCTAAAACAGGAGAGTGTTGATACACTGATAAGAGCTGACAAATGGAAAAGTACCAAACAAGGAGAGTGACATTTACTCCTTTATGAATAGTACCATGGAGCAGAACAAGCCTTCACTTACACACACTTACACACACTTACACACACTTACACACACTTACACACACTTACCCACACTTACACACACTTACACATCTCACACGCAACAATATTCGTTGACAACAATGGGTCGCTGATACTCACTCGCACTTCTGGAAACGATATTTTTCCGACCAGGGAGGGACACCTCTCTCAGATGGTATTGCATTCTCTTCACTTCAATTTGCATCCAATTACCAAGCAACCAAATAATATTTTGCAGCACAAATTTGACAGCTGCAAAATATGCATGAGCAGCGTAAGGTAATGCCAACTTTGAAGATTCGTGGAAACATAGGTCCGTCTTCAGTTTACCAATATCCATGTTGTACATTCGCTTTTTATCAAGTATAGATTCAATTGACCAGCTCGATGTGGAAGTTTGTGAACATTGCTCTTATCAGCATCATTGAGAGTTCTTGACATCTTGGCAGGCATTAGTAGCTGTTCATCTTGAGAGGCAATGCGGAGCACAATTATTATTAGAATGTTCTTGGTAGGCTGGATCCATCCGTCGGTTCACAAGGTTGATTTCACAGCCAGATCCACTTAGCGTTAGCAATCACGACACTAAGCCAACAGTATCTTCAGGCCACCACACCACTTTTGAAACTGTTAGGCATCTGGTTAAACTTAAAAAATCACTACAATAGCCACCACATGCATCAGTTGGCTAACTCCTCATGCCTGTCAGAAGCTACTTATACCTCTCAGAAGCTACTCATACCAAGTATACTCTCGGCGATTGCTACTGGCAGACTGATGGGTGGTAGCCTATATGCAGTTGCAAAGGGTCCTTTTGCGAGCTACTCTTCCATGCATATGTAAGAAACCACCAAAGAACAACATTCGAGTGTAATATGCTCACGGGTTTATAATTAGCAGTACCAGCAAGTTCACTTAAGCTCTGATACATTGGCATTAGTAAGAACTATAAACCTTCGATAGAGGCTGCAACAATGGCTGCAACAGTGGCTGCATCATACGCATCATGTGTGCTTGTGACTGCGAGACTCCAGGTGAACCCAATCAGTACCAGAACCCCACCATGCCTCCTTAGCATTTCAGCAACCCTACTAATGTCAACCTCCGTTTACTGACCTCAACTGCCCCTCAACTGCTGCCTTTCAACTGCTGCCTTTCAACTTTTACCTTTCAACTGCTGCCTTTCAACTGCTGCCCTTCTCTTCGTAGCCTCTTCACTTTGCACTATCTGCAGTGGCGGTCGCGTACTCACCAAACGATATTTAACTCCTCCTTCACAACAATTGATGTTTCCACCTCGAGTTCAACGTACAACACGATCATGTCATTCTCGTTCAATACCAGCAATCTCACCAAGGGTGACAATTGGAAAGCGAAGTCCAATCGATCTTCGCTTCCATTGTACTACAAGGACAAGCCAAACCAGAAGAGCAGCAAAACTGCCACGTTCGTCAAAGGCCTCATTGGATGTCTTGTGCTCTACGGTATATTTTTCGTGGCCAATAGATCTCGTGAACCTAGAGTCAGATCGAGCCTGGGCAATTGGTCAAAGGCTCAAGAAGAAGTTAAATCGACTTTCTTAGAATCGTGGCATCATTATGAAACTCATGGTTGGGGTAAAGATATATTCCATCCTATCAGTGAAAAAGCTGAAAATATGGGACCAAAACCACTTGGTTGGATCATTGTGGATTCTTTAGATACGTTGTCAATAATTGGAGCCACTGAAGAATTGGCAAGAGCTCGCAAATGGGTTAAGGAAGATTTAGATTATCGCTTCGATTACGAAGTCAATGTCTTCGAAACTACCACCCGTATCTTAGGAGGCTTGTTGTCGGCCTTTCATTTGTCGGAAGATGATCTTTATTTAGACAAGGCTGTTGATTTAGCGAATGCACTTCAAGGAAGTGTTGGAAGTCCTTCTGGGATTCCTTTTGCTTCTGTTAATTTGCTTTCAGCTAAAGCCGTTGCCAATAAGGCAGAAAACGGTGCTTCTTCTACAGCTGAAGCTGCTTCCTTGCAACTTGAATTCAAATACCTAGCCTTCCTTACTGGTGAAGTATTGTACTGGCAAAGTGCAGAGAAGGTAATGAAAGTTTTGGATTCAAATAAACCCGTGGATGGATTGGTTCCAATATATGTCCAACCTGAGACTGGAAAGTACCAAGGCTCACTCATAAGGTTGGGTTCAAATGGTGATTCGTATTATGAATACTTGCTTAAACAATATTTGCAAACAAATGGCGAAGAAAAGCTTTACTTGAATATGTATCGTGAATCTGTTGAAGGTGTTAAGAAACATTTGGTACGTAAATCCAAGCCAAATGATCTTACGTTTATTGGTGAATTAAACGATGGTATTGAGGGCGCACTTCTGAATAACATGGACCATCGTGTGTGCTACTATGGAGGTTTGTTAGCACTTGGTGCCACCAATGGTTTAACCCTCAAAGAGGCTCGTAAATTACCAAGCTGGACCGAACAACTGGAATCCGATTTCAAGTTGGCAGAGGAATTGACTTACACATGTTACAAGATGAATGCTAATGTTGCCACTGGTCTCTCCCCAGAAATTGTAACATTTAACGATGCAGCTGATAGTACAAATGATTTCACCGTAAAATCTTCGGACACTCACAATTCACAGCGTCCTGAAACGGTTGAATCCTTATTCTACCTATATAGGATTACAGGTGACGTTAAGTACAGAAAATGGGGTTACGAAATCTATAAGTCTTTTGTTGAACATGCAAAGGTTATCAACGAAAAGGGCGAGGTTTCATACGCCTCGCTAGATGATGTGACCAAGGTGCCAGCTCCAAAGACGGATAGCACCGAACCTTTCTGGTTCGCTGAAACTCTCAAATATTTGTATTTATTATTTGATGATGACGAGAAGAAGCTTCCTTTGGAAAAATATGTTTTCAACACTGGGGCACATCCATTCCCTCGCTTTGGTCTCACAGATCTATTAAAAACCGGATGGAGAAGAGATGTTGAAATCACGAAACAACAAATACCTGCTCCTGCTAATATGGACAAGAAAAAGTTACCAGAGGCACAACCAGTGGATAAACCAGCTCTGGAAGAATTCCTCGAGGAAGTCAAGAAAAATCCTGAGTTAGCTAAAGATTTGAAGAAAGAGAATAAAGAGAAATTGGACAAGATTATTGGAGCAATGAATATCGTTTAAGAGTGGTATTTTTTATTGTTGGAGGTTCACTTAGAATAATTCTTGGTATGACATGGTTCTCCAGAAGCTTCGTCTCGGACGCATGGATGTAATCGATTGACCTTAGGGACATGGTGGCAACTAGACACACCATCGTATATAGTTAATCGAATTGCTGATATAAATTTGCGACTAACTAGGGTAATGATTAAAAATTGCCAACTTTGAGGTAATTATACCGTACTTAAAGACTATACCATGCTCTATGTTTACTATGCATTTGACTGGTACTTGATGTGACGAATTTTTGCAGTCGTACAAAAACACTGTTGGTTGCAAAATGTCTTGCACGTTTATCTAAAATTGGTTTTAACAAAGGAATTAACGTCTATTTCTTTTAACTCCGATTGTTGCTTATAGATAAGAGATATGAGTAGTGCAGATATTAATTGGTTTGAAATAGTAGATATTTTGAAGGCGTGTGATCAGGTTCGAAGGTGCATGTCATGGATAGGTGGAGGTTGAAGGATGTCAGTCTGATTAGTTAGGGTTTGGCTGTTTGGTTTTGGGTGACTTGACTGTGTGGTTGTGAATGGTAAGGGATTGTTCGTATTTGAGTGTAAAAAGACTAGACTTAGCAGAGATGAGTGGCCTACTAGAAAATTGCAATATTACAAGCTTTAACACCCGAAGATCCACTCAATGGCGAGTATTAAAGTCCTACATATCATAGGAACTCCTTTTATGGGATACAATTTCCACGCTTACCACTTTAGTACCCTCGATAGTACAAATAATTTGCAATCAGTGCTTTTTGTTGCTACACTTATAATTGTACTACCATTACTGGGCCACCTCAACTCTTCGTAATCCAGTCCGTAATTTCTCATGAATCCCTTCGACAGGTGGCTGCCGTATGAGCGACTCACGCTCTCGCGGGCCAAGTCAGGCCTAATCAGTGTATTTACAACTCATTCTCACTCCTACCTTCAGCTCCCTCCTACCCTACCTACCCTACAACCACAACCATTTTGCAACCATCAGTAGATGTGAACAGTGTCGCAAAATGACGTCATCTTCTATCCAATGAAATCATCTCGCAACGACTTTTCCCAAAGGAAAAATCTGAGACAAACGAAAAGAATCGAAACCAAATCCGAAACTAAAACCAAACTCAAATTCATAGTTTTAACAACAACAAGCAAACGTAAACCAAATATAAGAAGACTCGAGATGTCTGGTGATGTATGTAACGAAAGAGTCGAGAGATGAGCTGATTCAGATATTGGAACAAGGATTGAAACCCACGCTAGGAAATAACGAATCCGAGCAATTGATTCGTTTCTTCTTTGGCAATCAATACCAGCAATTACGTCACATCACATTACTAACGAAGTATGTTTAGCAGAAAACCACATCGTTCGACCTTGAATCGAACCCTTTCGAGAGATCCTTTGCCAGTAAAGAGAGACCACTAACTGAGGCAAACGTGATTACCGGGATCAATGAGGAGAATGAACAAGAATCCTCAAATAAAGCAACCAAAAATAGTAAGGAATTACAATTGCCAAACTTACTGCTGGTTGGTAGTGGCAAGCTTCCTAGAATAACTCCTCCAATATTCACACCCGGTGGCCGTAGATTACATCCATTAGGTCTTTCACCTGGTGATCACTTATCAAACCCAGACACTCCAGGATCTAACTTATGGAATAGTTTATTAAACGTTACAAGTCAACCAAACAACAGCAACACGTCTAACAACAGCACCAACAATAACAACAATAGCAACTCGATAAACCCCATTAGTTCTGCTAGTATGAGTACATTGAGTTCGAATGTCAGCTCAAATACTAATGTAACTGATCATGCTAATAGCTTTAATCAATTTGTTGGAACACTTCGTAAAACTGGTCTTACTCCTAGCGAGTCAAATTTGAGAACTGGTTTAACCCCAGGTGGTGTCCAGAATGGCTTTCCTTTTTCCCTGTTGCCTGGCCTATCTACACCCGTTGCGTTATTGAATGCCCCTATGACACCTGGATTACTGAGTTTACTTGGAATCGAATCCTCAACACTGCAAAATTCAAATAGTGGTCAGAATGCACAAACCCACATTGCCAATCACAATGGTCAAATTATTCAAATTATGGAAAACATCCAAAACAATAATCAATCTAACCACAACCAATCTCAAACCCAGTCTCAAATTCAAAATCAATTGAATACCAATGCTAAGCAAACTGAAAAGGTGTCTGCTAAACGTAAATCTAGTGTTACTCAATCTTCTAAAGGGAAGTCTCGCAAGATCAAAACCGAAATTGAAGATGAAGACATGGAAGAAGATATGGAAGCCTCATCCCCTGAAGATCCGCTGAAACCACCAAAGACTGAAGCAGAAAAACGGAAAAACTTTTTGGAACGCAATAGAGTTGCTGCTTCTAAGTGTAGGCAACGTAAAAAACAACTTCTTCAGAAGATGGAGGATGAACTATCATTCTATTCAACTGGTTACCGTGAATTGTCGTCGCATGTTAGGCAACTTCGCGATGCTTTAACTAGCTTGAAGGAATTGGCAGATGTACACAAGGAATTGATACCTCCAGAAGTGTTGCAGCAATGTGCATACGTTTTGAATTTGACCGCTGGGAGTGCTGGAAGTGTCACATCTATTCCAAGTACAATTCCAACTACATTGCAGGCCGTGTCAGAAGTACCTGTTGCGCCTGCACAACAATATCAGTCAAATGCACCTATCGCACAGTCTATTCTGGTTACTCTTCCATTATCATCCGTCGCTGTAGGGCAGAGTTTTGATATAAACAACCAAAATCTCCATGATCTTCCACCTAACGTTAACTTGCAAGGAGCCTCAAATAATGGAGAACTTCGGGCTATCCACAGTATGTCCAATTTGGCAAATATTCAGCAGAATCGGCAGAATCAACAGAATCAGCAGAATCAACAGAACATTCAAAACCAACAAAACCAACAAAGCCAGAACCACAATCAACAAACTTTAAACAACCAAATGCAACAACACGCCAATCTACAACCGCAGATGAATGTGATGAATGGGCTTCAGATGAGGAATGCTAATAGTATGGTTGATTTACAGCACTATCAGCGACAATTGTACGATCAGGGACAGCAGCAACAACAAAATAATAACCAACAACTACAAAGCCAGCAAGGTCAGAATATTCCCCAACCGCAACAAGCACAATTGATTCAACAATAAAACCAACTCTTTCTTCCTGGATCGAAGTTGGTAACTTAGACGATAGGGCAGAAGGAGAGTTAGAACTTGGAGAGTAGAGGGTGAAGTGGCACTATATGGGTGAAAACAGCGAGAGGAATTCAATTAGAGCTAAACCGACGATGACGATGTGTAGGTCATATTTAATCCATTTGAAGGAATATCCTTTGAAACCATAGAATAAAAAATATCAATGAGAAAATGAAAGTACTGTAGCTTGTAACAAAGATTACTGATGATGAAGTATATAAGCATACTAATGCTCAAAGAATACCCAATAAACGGCGAATGTAGATTCTGATCCCAATCAACTATTTCACAACTGCTCGTCCAAAATACGTTCATTGACCAATAAGATAACTAAGCATTTGAGGCTGTACTCATGAAGTACAAACATGAAATTCAAGAAAATTTGGCATGATCGAGGTAATACCACCTTCTCTTGTTAACATGGTTTACTTAAACAATCCAATCCTCGAAGATAATCTGCATCAAAGCATAAAAATACCTACATCTCGCGTACCTTCTTTTAAAGAAATTGGTCTCCATCTTTCCAGTACTGTGGTCGATTCGAGGCTCGAACGCGCGCCTTCATCGTGATCGAAAAAAAACAAAAACCTGATCTCAAAATGGAATATATCAATACACCATTAGACACTGGAAAGAAGAGTTGTGACTTCAAGACGACTGGAAAAATCTATATTAGACACTTGAAGATCCAAAAGTCTAATATCTCAAGTAAGAGGTAATAATTATAGGATATATATCCAAAGTTACTGAGTTTATCGGACTCTTCGTTGACCATGGAGTTACCAAAGCTCCCAGATATCAGCCCTCATCAAAATCGTCCTGCGATTGGCAATGACCAATTCACTCGAAAGAAGTTGAAAGGCGTGTTGCACTTGATAACTGCTGAGTTGAAACTACGTGGAACCAAGACTCCTCATGTTTTTCTTCCATTCAGATCCAAGATTGACGATAGTAAGCTTAGCAGGTTTATCGGTGAGTTATTCCCTCATGGATGCCTACTTACAGGAGATTCCAATATCAATTCTTTATTACATTCATTTGACGAGTTTACCTTAATCTGTGGGTTGAAATTCCTCTGGAGTCGTTTACCTAATAATGAAATCATAGGATGGAACGTATATTTGGAATATAAACGTCGAGAGAAAGAAGCTGGCTACCCCAAATCAGCTTTTTTGAGTATTATGCCTAAGTGTTTGGGTTCCCCAGCACATGCTTCTATTGTTTATGACTTTTTGGATTTGTTGATTGCACTCACACTGAATTCACAATACAATTATTTAAGTGGACGGAAGATATCGAAGATGGCCAGTATGTGGGCATTCAATAGTGTTGCAAAGCTTAGAAAGTCCCCATTCTTCGATGCTACAATAAACCGAGAGTTTAATTTTGTAGAGGGATTGGATGCTTGGAAATCTTTCTCACACGCCTTATTTCATTTACTAATGTCATTCTTGAGAGCCATGCTTCCTGAAAATGAACAAGAAACTCTTAAATTGCCGAAGACGTTACAATCCTTACTTATCACTAACTCTTATCCTCCATTGGAAAATAATGAACTGATCAAATCTGTCATTACAATACCATGTGTTTTGTTGAACTCTACTCGACCACTGAGTAACCCGTTCGAGTTGCTATCGAAGGTAAGGCACACTCTTTCATTCGAGAAGAAGGATTCGTTTCTACTGGTTGAAAACTATACTATTCTCAAAAATATATTCAACAAGCTGTCTAGCACCGAAATATTTGATACCTTTACAGAAGAACTGAGAAGAGTTCTCAAGAGGTTGACCGCAGACCCGATTTCGTCTCCGTATGATATATACCCTGGTTGGGCTCGCGAACAGGGAAATTATGATCTGGATATCCCGCTTTTCTCAACTATTGCCATCAGCAATGTTTCGCTCCAAGATTATTATATCTGGACTTGGTTGTCCTCACTTGGGTCAGACCAGCCATCGCATATGAAAAAGCTTTTTGGAAGATCCTTGGTTGTAGAGGCAGGTCTGAAAGGTTTTCACAAATGGTTGATCGTCACTGAGCAGACTATGAGTTCCGAAAGTTATTTGGGACATTTTAGTCAATTTGATAAACAGCTGGACTCTCCAGCTCCAACTAATCAGAATACTAGGGAAATTTCTTATGAGAAAAGTAGGAATAAGGAACAGCCATCCTTGCCAAAACCAATACCTCCTCCAAAGGATAATTATGGATTCCTTCCTAATATTGTCTTTAGCGAATTAGACTCGAAATTGGGCGTTGGTATTGATGATGAAACAGGACACATTAAAGAACTTACCGATTATCAATATTACATTTCGCAAGAGCAACCTGTTTCTAATACTTCACCTCAGCCGTTGATCGCTAATTCGCAGAGCTCCGTGGGCAAAAGGAAACCTCCTCCTTTAGAACAGCAGTTTCAGTCCCAATCTCATGGTCAGCACATAGATCCTCAAAATTCTTACCAACATGAAAATCAACATTTGGATCAATACGTTAAGAGTGATCACCATCCTCAAGAAAATCAGCAAAAGAACATACATTATCAAGATAACTATCAGCAAACCCCCACTCAAGCAGGTCAACCGCAATCTACGCATTTGGGACTGATTCCTCAATTATACCCTAATCAACACAAAGCCCCTGCCTCGCCAGTGGGCAGATCTGTAATTAGTACCTCAGAATCAAATTACCATACTCCAGCAGTATACCATCCGCCTCAAAACTCACATGAAGCTCAGGCTCCCCTTGTGCATAGTGATTTCCAAGAGCCTTTCCAAGAGCCTTTTAATGAGAAACAAGTGAGGGCAGCTGAACCTTTCGAAAATTATCATGTCGAAGGAGAACTCCAGCAAGAAACGTACCAATCGATTGAAAACCAAGCTGCTTATGCTGGACTGAGTGTTTATCCACAAGAGAGCTATTCGCATCAGACTGTGTATCCAGCAGAAAACGCATACAATGAGCAGCAGGTATATCCTGTTCTGCAAGCTGAACAACTACAGCCCATCTTGACCTCTTATACGATGCCTCCTGGATCGCAAGACATTGGTAGCACTTCTCCCGAGGCTGCATCTCCAGCACGGCAAATCAAGGCGGAAGATGTTGTCCCACAAGAATCACCAGAAGAAACAAAACGGAAAGAAGACCTCCTCAAACTCAAAGAAGAAAGGAGAAAGAAAAAGAAGGAAAAGAAAAAGAAGGTAGAGAAGGAAATCGAGGAAATGGAGGAAGAATTGGTAGCCGCTGCTGCGGCAGCTGCTATGTTCTCATACTATCCAATTGAGGGAGCACTTGCAGGTCTGATACCAGCTGCGATGCCTCCACCTCCGATATACTTCCCTGAACTGCCAAAGAAGAAGAATAAAAAGAAAAAGGGAAAGCGTAACAGTATCTTGGATGAAAAGAACGAGAAAAGTGTTGAAAATGACGCTGGCACAACCTCACTTCTGGATACTTCTCCTGTTTTACAAACTCTTATGCAAGTTCCTCCAATTCGATACAGTGAACAGCTTCATTCGCAGAATCAAACCCTTAACCTGATGCTGAATCTGCAACCACTGATTCCACAAGTTCAGTCTCTGTCACCAAACTATGTTACACAGTTACTGCAGCAGATGCGGAACACGACGATGTCAAATCAGTCCTTACCTATTCAGAACCCGATTTCACAGATTTACCAATCTCAACAGCAGCAACAAGCACCACATCCTCAACTGCAGCCTCTTCAACTGCAACTGGAACTGCCTATTCAAATGCAACTGCAACTGTCTATGCAACTTTTTCCAACTCAACCGAAAATTCAACAAGGTTCTCATAAATTGAGACGACCTGTTGATACAAGTGTTGTATCGCCAGAACGGTCGCCTATACTTAATCAGCAAGCGCAAGCGCACGCAACTGCTCATAACTTACAACATGATAAACCTCAAACTCGTCCTCAAACTCAAAGCCCTTTCCGCCCAGTTCAAGTTCCAGCTGAACTTCAGCATAATTCCTTTCAACAAGAATATTCATCCGTTGATATTTATGCTCCTAAAACCCACCAACAGCCTCTGACAGTTTTGAGCGACATTACTCGAAAGGTGAGTCCGATAAGATGGCCTCCACCATTTGAGCAGCAACCCCCAGTTCCACCAATTCTGCAGAATAATTTCGAGAGCAATAGTTCCTTGAGCTCACTAACGCCAAGTTTACCAAACCTTCCAAATTCTCAAAAAAGTGTTGATTCTTTACCGCCTCCTCCTATCTCAAAGAGTCCAAAGATGATGGCCCCAAAGGTGGCGCCACTGCCGCTGCATCAACACCAATTGCATGAACAAAATCACCAAAATCAAAACTTGCACCAAAAAAGTCAACAACATCAAAACATACCAAGAAAGCTGCCTAATAGCTTGCAACCTCAGTTGTCTCCTCCTAGACCTCAAATGCTTTCAAACCCCCAACAACCCGATCAGCATCACATGGTTCTCCTGAAACCCATAACTCAAAGTCATCAATCACACTCACCTGGCAATATCCATCCCCCGAGACCACAATATCAGACATATCCTCCTGCTCAAGTGCAGGGACCTCCATTTCAAGGTGCTCCGCAACAAGGTGCTACTTACCAGGGGCCACCTTATCATCAAGAGCCATCTCATCAAGGACCACATCAAGGGCTACACCAACAAGGACCTCGTCAACAAGGTACCCCATATCTGGGAACTCCACATCAAGGTCCACCTCAAAATCCTCAATACCCCCAACCAACACATTCTGGACCTCCTCCTCAAGGATTTGCATATCCGTATTATCCACCTCAAGGATACTATCCTCTACCTCCGCAGGGATACTATCCGCCACCCCAAGGGTATCAATCTGGCTACATACCACAACCAGGCCCTCACACGGGGCACGGCCATGGCGCTCCTCAGCCAGCTCCCGGTGCTAAACTCACTACAAGTGATGTAGCGATGAGAGGATTACCAAGTGCAGGTAAATACAACAAGAACAAGACATCAAACAAGCTGGATTTGAGAGCTGCTTTCAATCAAGGAAGCTTTGGAATCTAGGCTTTCAAGACATCTGCCTTGTTTGTACAGAACTTATTGGCATAATGATAATGTAGTAAAGTCCTATCTCAAGTCGTATAGTCTTCAAATGAAGCATTCACATGTTTGCTCCGTTACGATGAACATAGCTAGTACCTGAAATGAAATGATTATTATTTCTCAAATTAATTTATTAATTTATACATTTACCCCATTATATAGTTAATACTAGCTTTTGGTCTAAACCAGTACCAAGCGTCGTCGTACCCATCAAATAGAAGCAAGAATCGGATTCAGTCCTGTTGAAATAATAAAAAGCATAAAAAATAAAACCCGACGCGGGGGTCGAACCCGCGACCTTTCGATTAAGAGTCGAATGCTCTACCGATTGAGCTAGCCAGGCTTTTTCTTGAAAGACATTACATGGGTTTGCTCAATATATATCAATATAAGACATCCAATATAAGACAACTAAAGATGTGTATATTGAACAATTTCTCTTGAAATCCAATAGTGTTCCACAAGATGTGTATAAGATCAAATATCTCATCACTTAAGTGATTTACGAAAGCAATAAAGCCATAGTACAAGTAATTTTGATTTTCCAAGGCATGTCAAAATTTTTGAAAATATTCTTCCAATTTTCTTAATAATTGAAGATATCGAGAAGATTATAATACTTTAGTTTCATAACTTCATGAAATATTTGTAATATAGTCGTGAATAAATAATAAATAATAAATAATGAATTCGTTAATAATAAATAGTTGCAAAGCACTTAGTACTCCGAAAGACGTAACTTCTTACCGATTTCCCTTACAGAGAACGAAGAGTTATTTCTATTGAGGAATGGTGGTTCAGGAGATTGTCCACGGGATTTGATGTCATCTTCTCCCATGTCAAAGTAACCGTATCCACCAAGCAAAAGCGAAGTAGCAGATACTGAAACCGGGGTTCCAGCACGACTTGATCTTTGGAGTTGAGGAACAGCAGTGCCACTAGCAGGACGAGGGATTGGAGTTTGCAACTTTGCAAGGTGTTGTTTCACAAGAATTGCAGGAGCTTGAGCGGGTTGCTGTACAGCCTGAGTCATTCTTTGTATTTCTATCAAGTAACTTTCCAAAGTAACCAAGAATCTTTCAGTTTGTCTGTGTTTTGAACTTGCACAAATAGAAATCGAGTCATCTTTGATAATATAACCAATACCGAAACCATTTGGCAGGGTCGGCCCAAAGCCAAAAAGACGTAATGCTGGATTACCACAGTTTGAGGTGGAGATGATAGTGTTGTTAAGTTTGTCCCAACCGGCATCTGCGAAGATTTCAGGCAAATTTTGGAAATGCAATTGCTGCAGTTGCTTTGAGTCTCCAACAACAGTTTCCTCGGATCCGGAGTCATCCTTCTTGTTATCAGAGGGGAAATAACGTTGCCAGATGCAGAACAATCCAAACAAGTGTCTGTCTACACCACGACCTTGAGAACAGCGACGAGTTTGGTCTGAATGTTGAACACAAGCTTTCAGCAAGTAGTTAAGTTTATCAGCATCCAGAACTGATGAGTCAAAGAATCTACGAACAAACATGTTTGATTCTTGAGAAACCGTACGAATAGCTTCAGTTCTACCATGGAAATATTGCTTGGTCATTGCTGGTTCGTAGGTACATTCGACTTTCCCGTACAATGCGTAATACGTAGCTTGGAAGGCCATTTGTACGAAAGCGTCAGGGGAAAACTTCCATTTCTTAATCAGAGTAGAACCGTAGGCCTTAAATTCCAAGTGCTTAAATTCGTTTTGGTTGATCAAGTCGGAAAGTCTTGTTTCACCGAAACGAAGTGCTAAGGATAAATCAGGAGTTAAGTCCCATTCAAGTTTACGTGGAACTGTGATCTTATCAGATCCAGTACTGTGTTGTTTCAGGTGTTCCTTCCAAAGCAGAGGGGTGTTACCATTAATGGACTGCGCAAAGGCAAGAATCGAGTCTGTGTACACATCCAGTACAAACCTGAGCACAGTATGACCATCTACACCTGTGTGCTCAAAATTGATACCAGCTTTCCCATTTTTGGTAACGATAATCTGCAATTTATCATACCATCTATTGGTGCAAGTACCGACTTGTATACCCTTGTCTAAAACCGATAACCCACAGAGCATATTCTTTGACAAAACCGACAAATCCTCACATTCAATATCGTCAAGGCACAAGACAAAGAGAGCAGTATCAATAATTTGTAAAATTTCTTGATTGGTTGGGTTTGATTGCATACCAGCACGGACCAGAGACCAGGTTCTTCTATTTTCGGTTGTGAGAACCCCAAAAGAAGACTTGGCAATCTCAATTGGACTAGTATTAAGGGAATCACGTACAATGGAAGTGAAATTGACCATTAATTCCAGTTCACTCAATACAAGATTTGAATCTTGGTCCAAAACATCAAACCAATAGAATTGGGACTTTGAGAGAACAATGATATGAGTACTATTAACGTCCGATTGCATCACACAACCATCCGCAGTTGGGACACGCAGGGCACCGAATAACTTACTGTATTGGAACATACATAAAGCACGGCCATTTTTAAGCAAATCTGGAGGCAAGGTTTCACGTTTCAAAGCTTGGATGAACTTAAGTGACAGCAAAGTCAAGGTAGTGGCACGTTTGATCTGGGGCAGCAGCAGGGCAGCATTATTGAAAGGATCGTCTTCAAGTAAAAAGAAGGGGTTCAAGTTAAGTACTACTGGATTGTCGTAATTCAAATATGAATCGTACCAAAACTGTTCGACGTATGAATTACGTGTGCTTGCGTAACTGCGTAACTCAGTGTCTAAATATGACCCTGTGCCCGATTTCAAGAAGGCTTCGACTGCGTTGATAGTGTCTTTATGTTCTGATTCAGTTTGCAAAGGTTGAAGCACTTTCAAGTAGTTGTTGCAAGTTTCGGAGAGGTCTGGGATTGGCAATTTTTGGAGGGTATCTTGGTATTGGAAGGTCATTTTGAGAGTCTTTGTAGATAGAGACTCCTTGAAATATGTCCTTGAGTAAGCGAAGCTCTTTTATTAAGTCTCTAACTAGTCTCTGATGATCTGGTTGTCTGTCTTTGAATAGCGTATACTACACTTGCTAAACTAGCCACTGCATTTGTCAGTATTTATATATTGCTTCGACTTTAATGGACGAGCTAAACACCGGTATTGTTTGTGGGGTGAAATATTACCTGCAGGACGAAATATTGCGATAGGCCTAAGACAAGATTAATTAGGAGGCATGGAGATGAGATAAAGGATAGGACGGAGGGAATGAAGCAGGTATTTGGTAATCAGCTGAGCTTGTACTTGATTTGGTGTGGCATTCCTGTTGTGATATACATGGTGTGGTATACCTGTTGTGATATACCTGTTGTGATATACATGGTATACGATAAGCTTGCAAATGAGCAGGATGACACGACGGAGCTAAGGTTGGATCTGGGGTTGGACAAGAGGTCATGAGGCACCAAACACTGAGGTATTATTGATTGTGAGAAATGAATACTCCGGAGCATATCCGAACAATTTAGTGTTATAAGTGATGCGAAGGCTAACCTGGGGATGGACATGGCATTGGCAGGAGGGATGTGGAGGTTGCGGCCCGCTCCTAAGTTTGGCGAGTTTTTTGTGTTTGTTTTCTTGACATATCGTGGGGTTCTTACTGGTGTACATTGGTCTAGTTAGTATATCGAGTGATTTGTCAGTGTACTACTAGAGAGAGAAGTGCAATATTTAGTAGATCGAAGATTATTGGGCTATTAAATCGGTGTGGTCCTTTGTTAGTTGGAACGTCGTGGATGGCTACAGATTTATCATCTCTGCCCTGAATGGATGCTTCTATTGGTCAATTGATTTCTTGAGAAAAGCACCTAATTTATTGCTTCTCGAAACATGGGGAAAAATCGAAATTTACGAGAACGATTAGGGTGAGCACTGGTGCTTCAGCATTGTTGGCATCAGTGAGCCTCTAAAATGCTGCGGCGTCGATACAAGTGATCAGAGCATACCATATTGAACTTGTGTACATGTCCATGATTCGTATACTAAGCAGTATAAATTTGATCTCGTTCTCCAGTTGAAACCTGAATTACATGCCACCGCAGCAAATACAAAACACGATTGGAAAGCGGACCCAAGGTCCCTATACGGGGATTTCGAAGCTTGTCATTGGTGTTTAGTCATTTCAACTGATGAGATAAATGAGTATACGTTTTCCAGCAAACGGAGTAATAATATCTTCTTCTTGAATTATTGAATATAAATTTACCGATATCTATAGATCTAAAAAAACCTTAACAAGATTTCTAGTACCCCCTGGCCTCTCCTAACTTCCTCCAATAATCACTCACCCCATGCCAAATTCCATCCTCCCTATGAATACCGTTCATCGCACTCGCTGAACCACTCTCTTCAAAATCGTGTCCCATCTCTTCCAACTGAGAAATAATACCAGGGGCACTAGGGTATTCCTGCTCGAGTACAGTACAGTTCTCCACAGATACGACTTGTGGCACCAATTGATGATGAATGCGAGGGAATGCAATCAGTTCGAGAACAGAGTGACCTCTGTAGTATATCCTAACAATGGCATGCAATATAGCAGTAGGAATACGCAGACCCCCAGCTGCTCCAATAACAAAAACAACTTGGTTGTTCTTGGTCATGATGGTTGGTGCTGTCGAAGAAAGAGGTCTTGTGAATGGGTGAACGTAATTGTAAATTGATGGCAATAAATTGAAGGAATTTGGTTCGTTTGGAGTAGAAAAGTCATCCATCTCGTTGTTAAGGATTATTCCCGTTTCTTGATCCAACACAATCAGACCAAAGTATAAGTTCACTGTTGTTGTCATTCCAACAGCATTGCCATCGGCATCTACTATTGAGAAATGTGAGGTACCCTTTGGCTCCCGAACTTCGAACTTAGGATCGTAGTTCTTGTATGGGAAAGTCTGATTATCTGAATATTTTCCTTCCAGAAGTACCTCATTTATCCATTCATCTCCTGAATACTTTTCAATCACTTGAGCTTTCTCAGTGTTTAATTCTCCCAAATTTGTTCTGATCAGTGCCAACCATTTAAAACTTTCAATAAGTTTATGAAGATAAAGAGTTGGAGTGTCCGATTTAAGTGACACTTTGCTGAAGAAATTGAGTGCACCAATAAGAGCTAAACCACTCAGAGAACCACGAGTCGAGTAAACGGTGTACTCCTCGTCAGATATTTTCAAATCAAGCTCGATAGGCTCTTCAACGCGAACAGAATACCCTGCAAAATCTTCGACAGTCATGATACCAAGATACTTCCTGATACTCGCAACTAAAGACGGAGCAATTGGGCCTTTAGGATCATAAAATACTGCACTGCTACCGTTGTTGGCGATCAACTGAAGAGTCTTAGCATAGGCGGGACGAGTAATATTGTGTCCTTGTGCTACTGGAAATCCATTGCGGTATAAGAAACCCCAATCTTCTTTGAGTAGAGGGACTCTTGATAACACTAACAGATCAACAGAATGAATTGCATGAACAAGAACAGGAGAAGCAGCAAATCCATTCAAGTTGAGTTGAATCACCGGTTCAATAAGTTCTTTCCAAGTAACGTTTCCACTTCCATGTCTCTTAAACAATTCGTATAATCCTGCTAGTTCTCCGGGTACCCCTGTAGAAAGGCCACCTACTTTTGAAAGTACCGTGTTATTATTGTACATATCTCTAAAGGCAGCTGCCGGGGCGACTTCACGAGCATCAATACTGATGGTCTTGTTAGCATGACGAGAAATAATCAAAGAACCTCCACCAATTCCCGAACTATGGGAATTCACGGATCCAATACAAAGAGCAACAGTCACAGCAGCATCGGCAGCATTTCCACCAGATCTAATGACATCAGTGCCTAACTGTGAGCAATACGGAACATCCAGAGCCACCATGACTTTAGAACCATTTGCAGCATGCTCTGGTAGTGGGTGTAGTGTGGGAAGACCTATTTCCGACAAAGGATCTTTAGTAGTAGTTTGGTCAACAAAGTATGGATCCTCGACATTGATATTGGCGAAGTCAGTGATTTGTAATGTTGAGTCTTCAGCATTGAAGGCTAGCAATAGCTGGGGGAACATATGCCTATAATGAATTAGAGTCAATACTGCCAATACTATGGTTAATTTGATAGCATTGTAAGCAACTGGTTTGACCCTCTTTTGTTCGTTCTTCATTGTTGGCTTGTTTCTACGCCGGTTTTAGTAAGCTTTGGAGGAAGCGAGTATTTATATATGATTTCGTGATAGTGAATTTGGGTGCGTCCATCAAACCTTATCTGGGAGTGTCGAAATCGGAACGATAGGTGAAAGGGGAACAAAGCGAAAGTGACGGAGAGGTTGGAGAGGTTGGAGAGGTTAGAGAGTTGAAGAGTTGAAGAGTTGAAGAGTTGAAGAGTTGAAGAGTTGAAGAGTTTGAGAGTTTGAGAGTTTAAGAGTTAAGAGTTGAAGAGTTGGAGAGTTGGAGATTGATGAGAGATGAGCACGTATCTGGGTCCCAGCCAAGAGTATGACACCCAGTGAGTAGGAAGGCACTTCCCGTCAATGACATATTATTTGTGATGATCGTTGGATTTGCGCGTCACCAAACCACAGTAGAAGACTCAAGTAAGGCATGGCTTTTCTTTTTCGTGCTAAAAGAGGTGTCGAAGCTGAGGCGCGGAGAATTAACACAACAACCACAGTTCTTCAGCAGGGCTCACTGTACCGCAGATGAGATGAGAATACAGATTATCAGCACCACGAGTCATATATTGAGAACTCATGGACTGACTAGTTGCAATTCCTTGAGAGATGAGCATCGTCCATCGATCTGACTGATAAGGTAATGCGCGCACGAGACATTAATGTAACCTTGCCAGATGCCATCTTGCTTAATAGAACCGTTTTTCATGGGAAAATCTATTGAACCATCAACTGCATATAATATAGTTTGATTAAAAGTATATAGAAGTAGCTGGCGCATCACCCAAAGCAACGATGAATAGACATGGAAGCAGTACTAGTATATCCAGTTGATTTAGTGTTTCACCTCTTTCTAGCATTTCTACTAGTTCAAGCAATTCCAATTAGCTAATGCTTGATGTACTTGCAGGTCCCTCAAAAGCTGCTCATTTACAACAATGCCTCTTGCTTGTTGAAGAATAATTTCACTTTCAAGAACTTGTGAATTTCTTGATACAAAAAACTGTTTCATCTACAGCTAAGCAAGCAACGATGAAACACCCTGAATCGCAACGTAACGAGAAGAATGGGTCTATGCAACATAGTGGTAACTCCTCAGGATTCAATCCTTTCAGTGGGTCGAAGAGTTTGCAGAACAGCGCTATTAGTAGCCCTACAAATAGTTCAATACAGACTCCCTGGGGCAGTACTACAAATATGTCAAGCTTACAAGCCATGAGATCTCATACACACTCGCCAACTCAAATAACCTCGTCAAATGAGGATGGAGGTCTTATAAGCAACATTTTACCTTCCTACCACATGTATCAATCGACCGTTTCAAAGAATCTTATTCCTTCTCATGAAAACTTCACGGTAGACCCTCCAATGTATGAAATGACTCCAGTATCTTCAGCACAAACACATTCTTCGGTGGGTACGCCTGATTTATTCCCTCAATCAACAAATAATTCAGAATTCCCTTTCCCTACTGATGAAGTCCCTGACACAACGGTCAATGCTGAAAACGCTGCGGTGTGGGAAAACACCATATTAGCAAATGCTCATCGCTTGCCAAATTTGACAAACAAGGGCAGCCATGGTCTCTCTATTGAGATTCATGTTACAGAAAAGGTTTGTCAGAAGGGTGTACAACCTACAGAGCTAGACCCATCCAACCTTGAGTTCAAACAAGGTGATTTCATCCACGGATACGTCACTATTCAAAATAAACTGCCAAAGCCAGTGACTTTCGAGATGGTTTACGTCGTGTTCGAAGGAGTATATCTGGCCGTGGATAGTACCAGAGGTACAATAGACCCAGATAAACCTTTGAGGGTATACAAATTCCTTAATATGCTAGACTTGTTTGCCCTGTGGACCTATGCAAATATAGACAGGTTGGTCACCGATAACGGAGACCCACACGATTGGTGTGATGGAGAAACTGACCCATATGACAACACAACTTTATCAATAGATGTCAAGCGGATATTTCAACCGAATATCACCTATAAACGTTTCTTTTCATTTAGGATTCCTGAGAAATTACTTGATGATGCATGCGAACAACACAGTTTAAATAGACATACAGAAGTTCCTCCAAGCTTGGGTATTCCTCGCAAAAGTACATCCCCATCGCAACTATTGGCAAATAAGGAACATCATGTGAGAGACTTGTCCTTTATTGATGCCGCGATCAGCTACAGTGTGGATGCCAGAATTATTGGTAAGGCACTGGATTACAACTATACCGTGGAAGGATCTAGAGATCAATATGTGATTGCAACAGAGGCAACGTGCCCAATCCGAGTAGTCCCAATGCCTGACCCGGAATATTATTACAATCGTGCTGCAATTGTACACGAATCTGTGCTTTTCTATAGGGCATTCTGTGATAGCATTAAGCTGAAGATACTACTGATGGAAGGCACCGGTGAGAATAGTCTCCTTCCAATAGACTCTGGAGTTGGTCAACAGAATAAACTCCGTCAACTTTATTCTTTGGCAGATGACACCATCACCAAAAGCATCACACGCAGCAAGCTGTTATTGGAAGACCACTCTTACCAATGTCTTGTTCCATACAAGAAGAAATCACTTACAGGAAACATAAAGGTAATGGGTATACTACTGTTGTCTACACCACGTGAGGAATATCGTTCCTTCTATACGCCTCCAATTCGTTTCCGTACAGAGGAAATTTCTGCTAGTTTATCAGAGTTAAATATACCGCTTGAATTTTGCTATTTTGTTGAAAGTTCTAGCCATTTAACCCTACCTGAGATCAAGAGTCTCAGTACAGAGTTAGTCGTGCTCACAGTTAAATCACGCAAACATCCTATCCCTGTTGAAATCAACCACGATATGTGTTTTCGCGATAAAGAAGTGGACACCAACCTCAAAGAATTAGATAATTTTGACACTATCGTCATCAAGAGGTTTCAACAATATTTAACTGATGCAAACAACTTAATTATAAAACATGGAAATGATGTTGTCAAGTTTGAAACTCAGATGTACAAAGATCTCAAATGCTTAGCTACACTTCAGACCAAATACATCAACTTGTCAATACAAGAGAGTGACACTAAGTTCTACACGAACCTGACCAATGGTTCTGGGATAGGTATGCATTCCAACATCAAGACTATTCCATGGGATCTTGAGTCTAAAGATCTGAAAGGCAGCCTTTATTGTAAGAAACTTGACATCAGGTTTAACTTGAATGAATGTCATTTGAAAGGTACTGAAAACAAGAACAAGAAAGGATTTGACTACTTGACTTTAGTTCCTAGCTTCCAGAAATGTATGATGTCTCGTATTTACTATATCAAGATCACTGCTAAGGTTGGAAATGGGGATGCACTACTAGTGAATGTCCCATTGACAATGGAAAGACTTTGAGCAGCATGGCACTATGAAACAATCACAACTCATGTCCTCATATTCTGTTGTTACCTTAAATTTCAGATCTATAAACCACCCGACCTTCTCCTTATGATGTATAGGGCCTCTGTGTGTACTTACTCTTTAATATGAATTGTTCAATTACTCTGAATCGATTCGTAAGACAACCCCTAAAAGCCGCGTAACTCACTAAACACATCAATTGAAGCTTCGCTTAACAAACCAAAAAAAGCAAATCGATTGCACAACCAAACAGTGTTATACGACCATCAAATGGACAATAGAAACAAATACAACCTCAAGTTGCTGTCATTACTGATACGGAGCAATCAGCAGCAAGAGGAAGAAGATGAGCAGGAAATAGTGGACCAGAAGAACAGGGATAACGATGGACTATTGCTTAATATCTTACCGTCGTACCAGATGTATCAACTGACGATTTCCAAGAACCTAACTCCTATGGATGAACTGAGGACCAACCCTCCCATGTATGAGCTAACCCCGCAGATTTCTGATACTCTGAATAGTTCGACTGACTATTTTGGTGGAGCTTCAATACCGACGTCTCCAGCAGAGCATGAACTCAATCCGATTGATTTGGTAACTGCGCTCGAGGGTGTTGCTGGCACAACTGGAAATGATGCTAGCGGCAACCGTTGGGATGATACTATTCTAGCAAATGCACATAAACTCAAGCGCTTAACATCCATTAACAAAGAGCTTTCAAAATCCCTTTCAATCCAGATTATATTAACAGAAAAGATTGGACAGGTGGGAATTGCTCCCAAAATAATCGATCCTTTGGCAGTTGAGTTAAAACAAGGCGACGTGATATATGGTTACATCTTAGTAACGAATAAGACCGGTGGTGAAATCCCATTTGATATGTTTTCTGTTGTTCTTGAAGGGTCTGTTACCTTTGGAAGTGCTGACAAGAGTTCTGTTGTACAACCACCACTGCATGTTGTCCGATTCCTCACCATGTTTGACTTCAATGCGCTGTGGAATGACGCATGCTTAGATCGGTTGTCTACTGATCATAATAATCCCCATGTCCCCATAAATAAAATAGACCCTATTGATAATACCCATGTTAACTTTAGTGGGCATAAGATCCTAAAGCCGGGAATTGTCTACAAGAAGTATTTCACATTCAGAATGCCCGAAAAGTTATTGGACAGTTCGTGTGAGCATGGCTTGGTGAGCCATTTACAAATCCCAAGTACTTTGGGGATTTCAAAGAGTGAAGTTATCTCAGCATTGCGCCAAAAGTGGAAAGAACCCGGTGACACTGAGTCTTCTACACCTAAGATTGAAGAACCTAAGAATAATTATACCCACCATGCTAATTATCAAAGTAAGACAAGATATGCTTCCTTGGTAAATGATTTTGCGTTTGCTGATTCGTCTATTGATTTTAGTATTAGTGCTCGGATTATTGGTAAAGCATCTGACTATGACCACTTGGTGACAAGAAATGCCCTACCTCACTTAAATCCAGGAGGTGATGAATATGTGGTAGCTAATGAGGCCTACTGTTATTTGAGAGTGATTGGTACCACTGGCCCGCTATTCGAATTGAACAGACCTATGATGCACCAAGAGGCAAAGTTAATCAGCACGAACATGATCAATACGATTCGTGAGAAAATTGCGATGGGAAAGGAAATTTATGCAGCTCAGAGTATGAGCATGTCTTCGCAGGGAATTGGAGGCAATAATTTGGCTGCCCTGGGAAGTCAAAGCAGCACGAATGGTAACACACACTCACCATTGTTACACAGCAGGACAAACAGTTGTGAGAACTTTCTTTCTCCAGTCACTTCAGGTGGAAGTTTAGCAGGCGCAACGGAACCGTCTGGATTATACCCTACTCAGAGTGCCACTGATCTTGCAAAAATGGAACAAAAGTATCGCTCTAAGCAAAACCGCTCAACGTACACAAGTTCTACTTCGACCACAGGCGACAAGTATGAAGTGTTTTACCCTTATAAGAAAAAGACTGTATTTGGTAATTCCAAGGTGATTGGATTAATTGCCTTTTCAACTGCAAAGGCGGAATATAAAATTGATTATGTTCCGCTAACACAATTCAGAAGAGTGAAGAAAACCCCAGAAACCAAAATTTCTATTCCAATTGACATAACATTTGTCTCCTCAGAAAAGAGCAGCAGCAGTTTACCAGACTTCAAGAAGATATCAGTGGAATTTGTTGCACTAACTGTAAAATCCAAAGGATTGCCAATTCCACTTGAATTTCATTCAGACATGCTCTTCGAAAACAAGACTCGTGGATCTAATAACTTTGACTTGGTCACTGTGAAGCAGTTTCAGCGATATGCAGTTGAGTTGCAAAAACTCTTAAAAGCAGTCGGCAACGACACACTTGAGATAGACCGCGATTTATTGCAGGGTGTTAAGTGCATGGCAAACTTAACCACAAAATATGACTACTTGAAGTTACCTAGTGTTCGCTTTCGCTCGCTGGAGACTGAATTCGAAAATCTTCTGCAGATTCCTTGGGAACTGGAGTCAATAAATAGCACCAACCAAAATGGTATCGCAGAAGAGCAGGTTCGTCATTTCAAGAAATTCAATGTTGACTTTGATATAGCAGACGCCGTTTTGCCGTCTTCAATATCACCGGACTTTTGTCTTGTGCCAAGTTTCCAATCATGTTTGTTAGTTCGTTCATACTATTTGATCTTGAACTTGAAGTGTCCGAATGGAGACAAGATTTTGTTGAGGGTGCCTGTGATTATACAGAGGAACTAATACGTGTGAGAGTGAGAAATGTATGGAAGATGTTGCGGAAGCAGAAGTGTATTTACTTGTTTGGCTACTCAGTCTCAACTAGTGAGATTAATAGAATTATAGAACAGAATATAACAAACATTAGAATAATCCGAAATAAAAGAAAAGTACCTCAGTCTTTTCCATTCCAGCATGCAGGTACGTAATGGGGACAACAGTGCCAATC
Organism: Kodamaea suecica; assembly: GCA_030558315.1. Classification (NCBI taxonomy): domain Eukaryota; kingdom Fungi; phylum Ascomycota; class Pichiomycetes; order Serinales; family Debaryomycetaceae; genus Kodamaea; species Kodamaea suecica. The sequence continues at coordinate 62,612 of JAJMSH010000007.1, read as the reverse complement.
CATTTATGATTCCAAATGCCTTCAGAGACATTTAACTGACTCTGAAATCTTCTAATCTACCAAAGTATTAATATGCCAAACGATATGGGAAAGACTTAAGAAGCAAGAATAGCCATTGCATGCAATACCACCAATCCACGAAATAGCCTGAAGATCACTCTGACCGTGGCCTTCAATTGATATACTGTTCAAGCATTATTTTGCACACATCCAATTTTGCAAGTCTATTTCACCAAAATTCAAACGTAATCGACTTGACGTATAGTTTGTTCATATGGATCCAAGAGTACAACCTGATACAATATCATCAACTCATATAAGGCAGGAATATGGAAGGTATGTTCCCTATGTGACAGGATTCCAAATAGCGATTCATTCCAGTTTAAAGTCACTTGAAATTCGTAATCCAGCCGATATATTTTGCAGTCGATACCTTCACTATAAAAATGTGGATCCAAAATTAGCATTGTAGCATAATTGAAAAGGGAAGTTAGCTGATTCGGGTCGGAACAACAAATGAGTACTCACTAGTGATGAGCGATCTTCCTCCAGCAGGAGGACCGCAATCTTCTAAGCATTGATTTATCTAATTACAGTACTGGAACTTATTGCAAATTTCAGGCCGGATTTAGGAATAGAGCACTGGAAATTCCTTCGGTCTAGAATTAAGATAGGACGGTAGAATCGAATCGAATTGGATAGATCTGAGCTGCTATCTCAGTTCATCAGAGTTGATCTCATTGAAGTCTTACTTCCAATCAACAGCCCATATGGGATGTGGTTAGTAAGGTCAGCTATGCATTGTTTTGTAATCAATGCACATAATGATGCATATATGCAAAAGGGCCACAGACAACATATAGCCACAGTTTTGATTTCCCCTATATAAGAGTAGACCATACTCCTCATAGAATGAGCTTAGAATGGCGGTAGCTTGAAATGAGTCAATTTACAGCTGAGCAGATAGCTGCGATCGATAAGAAGCACAACGTTAGACCATTCGTTGATGCTCCATTGACCAAGGAAGCAGTGGACGCTCTCACCTTAAATGCAGTGGATCTTGGTCTATTCAAGGAAGGCGATGAAAACTTGCAACTGAGGAAGGAGTTGGCAAAGGTTCTTGCTGAATCAGTGACAACATACGGGTTCTTCAATGTCACAAACTTTGGAGTATCTCCAGAGGAGATCGACCACCTTCGCTCAATTAGTCAAAGCTTACTCGAATTACCGTATGAAACTCAATTGAAGTACTTAGCTAGTGCAGCACGCAAAGAAGACGAAACTCCAGGTAGCATTGGAGGTGAAAGAGGCCAAGGATTTAAACCAAAGGGCTATTGGGCAATTAAGGATGGTGTTCGAGACAGTATTAGCTTGTATAATGTCAGAAATGTATTCCATGATTCATTTTTGCAGCACCCCGAACTTCATCCTGAGATATTGCAAGCACATTTGAAGGAAGTATCTGATTATTACAGAAATATCCACTTGTCAGTATTACCAAAGTTGTTACGTCTCTGTGACTTAATTTTGGGTGTTGAAGAGGGCACCATTGCTAAGAACTATTTTGCAGGCTCTGGTACTGAAGCTGACACTTCTGGATCTCACGGCAGATTGATGTTGTATCAACCTTACAATTCCCAAGAAAGCTCTTCACGGACTGAAAGTACTTACCTTCGTGGCCACTCTGATTTAAGTGCATTTGCCTTTATCACGTCCCAACCAATCCTTGCCTTGCAAATCAAAGACGTTTATTCTGGAGAGTGGAGACATGTTAACCATAGACCAAATTCCTTGGTAGTAAACGTAGGAGATGCACTTGAGTTCATCACTGGAGGATACTTCAAAGCATGTTTACACCGTGTTGTTGAACCACCTAAAGATCAATTGAACTACAATAGGTTAGTCCTTATCTATTTCTGCAACCCTAACGATGATGCAGTGTTGGACCCCGAGTTCCTTGATTCACCCAAGCTTCGTGAACTAGGCTTAACAAGAGATGATAAGTTAAAAGAATGGGAGAAGGTCGACTTCAGAAAATGGAACAATACAAAGGGTCTGTTACTAGGAAGAACTGATGCTGGTAAACGCAATTTACTTCAGGTCCATGGACGTTTCATTGAGAGATGGCATCATTTCGACAAGTCCCCGTTAAAGCTACTGGCTGCTATTTTTGATTAACGATGGAGTAGAAGTCAATGGAGTATAGGACATTGAGTATAAAAATATAACGAACTAAAATGAAAATCGATATTCTCGGATCTTCTCTCTGTAGTATAGTCTGGTTATGTATTGAAGTTAGAAATTCTCGTAGTAATTTAGCGAGAGATTCCCCATACTTTTTCTCAAGAGTTTCAATTTAGGGAGAAAACGTCGCTAAGTCTTTCACCCTCCCGCAATCCTCGCTAAATTACTGAGGGATATGCTGCAAATTCGATAGTGCTAGAATTTGAGGTCTTCTCATTAGTATCAAGAAAAATGCAAAATAATTTTTAGCTCTTCTTCTCCATCAAACATGGCTGAACCTACAGACGACAAGTTGGATATCCTCATCTCGGAATGGGAGAAGAGGAGATATGTACCAAAGGCGGGTGAGCCTGATTTACCTCCGCAGCTTTCAGAGCTCGCGGAGAAATCCACAGAGGAGGTCATGGAAGAGCTCAATAGAATGCCATTATTTATGACTGAACTAGATGAAACAGACGGGGAAGGTGGCGAGAACTATAAATTAGAGGCTTTGCGTAGTTTGGCATACGATGGTGAACCTGATGAGATTGCCACTAACTTCAAAAATCAAGGTAACGACTGCTATAAGTTGAAGCAGTACAAGGATGCAGTTGGGTTTTACGCCAAGGGTCTCGAGGTGGATTGCGGAGTTGATGCTATCACAATTGCATTATACTTAAACCGTGCAGCTTGCAACATAGAGTTGAAAAATTATAGAAGATCTATCGAGGATTGCAAGAAAGTAATGCAGATCGATGAAAACAACGTCAAAGCATGCTATAGATCGGGTAAGGCATTTTTTGCAATCGATAAATTCGAAGAAGCTCAAGGAATTTTGGAGTACGGATTGAATTTAGATCCGGAAAACAAAGCAATGGCAGAAACATTAGCGCAAGTCCTTGCTAAGCATAAAAGAGTTGAAGCTGCCCGTTTGAAGAAAGAAAGGGAAGCGGAAGAGAAGAAAATGAAGGCTGATATTTTGGAAAATTCTATCAAATTACGTCATTATACCATTATAAAGTCTAATAGTCCTGTGGAACACTTAGCGGATGCTAGGATACGATTGGAAGATCCAATAGATCATGAATCCCAACTTATATTCCCTGCAATGATCATGTATCCCTCAACTGGCGAGTTTGATTATGTTGCTGAAGTGAGCGAGTTGGCAACGCCGATCGAGCTCTTAGAAATGATCTTGAACAGACCTGCTGAATGGTTCGCCGAGCCTCTGCACAAGGATTTTACTGTGAAGAAACTAGAATGCTATATGGAGACTGAATCTGGTGGTTTAATCAAAGTTGGAAAGAAAATGGCTTTGAACAACGTTTTGATGGGTGACAAACCTAGCGTACCATTATTTGACAATGCGTTACGTCTCTATGTCATACCAAAGACTGAATCTGGCGAATGGTTGGGCAAATGGAAAAAGGAGGAAGCTATAGCAAAGAGAAAAATCGTTTAGATTCATTCAATCATGGGAATGTTCAACTAATTTGCACGAGGCATAGTAAACGATCTTATATATTATACCGTACTTCTAAAGCATTAAAGTAGATTAATGAGTTCTTCCGTAGAAATAGACTTTATTTAACATGAGAATAGTGTATGTTTGATCATGTAATACTTTTTATAGTAATGCAATTATAGCAATGCGACATTTGTTCATCCTAGTACAGGAATGTAAATCTTCTACTTATATCCCATCTGAATGGCATATTGCTTTTCTTCTCTACGTCTTTGTCTCTCATCTGGAGATACCTCTGGCGACTGCTTACCTCTGAGTCGGGACGCCTGCGTCTCAAATATCTCTTCCATATTAAGCTTGGGGACAGCACCAAATACAGAGGCCGGGTTGATGGTTCTGTTTTGGATAAACAAGCGGTGTAGCTCTGGGGTATTACCCCAACTCTGGAGCACTTTCTTGGAACTATCTTCATCATCAGTATGTATTTCAGGGAGATTTGTAGCACTAACTCTTGCCGGAGTAAGTGGATCAGAGAATATTTTTGTTTTGCCAGAAGTCTTGACCGATATTCTGCTTGCCTTTTTACTTAAGATCTTCTTTGTAGAGTCGTTTGGCAATCTTTCACTCTTTGGATAGTCATAATTTTCGTTATTGTATAAGGAAATATCTGCTTGTGAATGTGCTTCAAATTTAGAAACATTTTTCGCATAGCTCCCCATTATCCCCAATTTGTCTACTATATTCAAACTCTTTCTATTGAGGTCCTTGTGGTTCAAAGAGACTACGATCTTCTGCTTCTGAGCAGCCAATTCACTCCGTTCGGCCATCATTGACTTTTTTTTGAGGGAAGGAATGCTATCCAATTTTAGCATTGGTTTCTCATCAAACAGCCGTTTTATGGGTGACTTTCCCCCTGCATGGGATTTCTTTGCTAGCTGGGGGTTTGTTGGATTGAGTGTCGTAGTAAGGAAACGGTTCTTGGTACTGATCTTGTGTTCACTGGTTTGTTTCTTGCCAGGAGTTTTACTTTTTGCAGCACTTGAGCTTGTAGGGGCCATAAGTCTTGAGATTAAGTCAGGTTCATTTGGCTTAAGTGGAGATCTGGATCTCGAACGTGAAGGAGAAACGACCTTTCCAGCTGACGATCTTGTGTATCTTTTTCTTGCAGGCGAAGAACGTAATGTTGGGTATATACGTCTTATTGGAGACATTGGCGAACGCGATATTGATTTTCTGATTGGAGACAAGGTTATCTTTAGAGGTGACGTAGACCTTGAAGTCCTGGAGCGCGAGAATCTTGAGACTGGCAGTCTAGATACTGGCGAACGCATAGGGGAAGAAATTTCAACAGTGCCAGCAATATATTTTTCACGCAAGATTTCTACACTAACACTATTTTCGGATCTTCCGCTCAGATATGGGGGCAAATCCATGGTCTCATCGTCCCTTGGTTCGTCAAGATTGTATTGTTCTAGAGGATTAAGAACCAATGATGAGCTCTTAGATGTGACAGTGGAACTTGGAATCTCAAGGCTTACCATTTGAAGGTAAGTGTCATGTTGTTGGTTCGAATATGCTGTGCTATTTCCAGGTAGCGGAACGGGTGAAAGGTTGCTGATCCGAACATCTCGATCACTTTTTGAAAAGTCCAACTTTTCCACGTTCAGTGATCTAGGCTTGAGCTTGCGCAGCAGCGATGCAATTGTGATGGGCTCCCTTGAAGGCAAAGATATAAAGCTTTTCTTGGGGGTCTTGTTAAATGACTTTCTTGACATAGTGCTACTACGCTGTGGTTCTTCACGTAAAGGTATTGACTTATTGGTTGAAGACTCAAATAAGACTTCTTTCGTTTGGGGGCCTTCTTCTTCTTCTTTGTATCGAAGCGCTGTTTTATCAGCAATGCTTTTTCGAATAGCTGTTCTTATAGCTTGGAATGAATTATCCGACAACAGTTCAGACTCTTGATGGTGGTCCGTAACGAGCGATGCAATATTTATAAGGGAAAGCTCACGGTTCTTTGAAGTTGGAGTTTTCGGGGTGTAGTTGTTTTCTGTGGGCCCATTAGATACCCAAATAGCCTCTTTTAGATCGCTATTATCTCTTTGAATGTGATTTGGCAGTACTTGTAGGCTTCTTTCATCTAAAACCTCTTTGACTGTTTCATATCCCTGTGGTTCCAATTGTTGGCTTTTCGATGTGTTTGGTTGTTGTGGCATTACTTGTTGAGTACTGGTTATACTTGGCTGACGTTCAACTTCACTATTTTCCAAACTCCTTGATTCTTGCCTTAATAAAGTCTCTCGATCTCCATTATCTGGGTGAGAATTCAGCAACTCTTCTTGTTGTTTGGCCTTTACTGGGAATTCCAAAACAGAGTTCTCTCCATTTTTGTTTCGTACTCGAGTCGAATGTGGTGGGACAACAGGGTCACTGACTGCATTCCATTCCAATCTCGAAGAAACAATGATATCCTCATCATCCTGCCCAAGTAGTACACGCTTCATAAACACATTTACAGACTCCAATCCATGTTGTAGTTCTAGGAAGATTTTTGAGTCCTTGTCATGAACAACATCGTTGATCTGCGCCAACTCGCTTGCAACCCATTTAGAGGTGCCAGGAACAAGCATTTCTCCCCTTTTCTTGGCTGCAGTAGAGACCCAGTTCATCTTAGCGACTTGTGGTGGGATTGATTTTGTCTCTTAGGAGAGTCGTACGGATGATTTGATATTTGATTTTAGTGTTTTGGCATGTCGCGTCTCATTGAAAAAGTGCACTTTGAAGAGTGATCTGCGAGTAGTGGAGTAGATGGAGGCCAGATTGGGGGAATATCAGGAGGAGAAGTGGGCAATAGAGACTGAATTGGAATTTGGGGAGGAGATGCAAGTTCATGAAAGAATTGAGGAAAATTAAAGGTCTTACGTTGCTCTAAGGAAAATGTACACACTTTGGCTGAGTCAATAGGAAGTTGCGATTCTGCATGATTGATACGTGCAACTGGTTTGTCAAAGTACTGCAAGATGAATTGCTAATGGCTACCGAATTTGTGACCAAGGGGATTATTCTGCTTTGATTTTGTTAGAGTTGCTTATAGTTGGGGAAAGTCTGTTAGAGCTGTTGCAGTTGGGACGAGCCTGGTAATGCCAAAGGCTAATGCACTCGATGCTGTCACATTAGGGTACGAAGTTTAAAGATCTTTGATGCTTTTGCTAAGAAATCTGTTGTGATACAGATATTGCTTTCTGCTGCTGATTTGGATAATGTGCGAAAGCTTTCAAACTGGAGTGATTCCCAGAATAACCAATGAAAGTTGTCCTCTTGGTGCAAATGAAATGAAAGTCTTGTGTCACTCGGTTGGTTTATGCTTTTGTAACACGAGTAGTGGTTATTCAGATGAGCAGCTTTGAAGATTAATTGGTTATAATAGATTGGCAGATTGGAACTACCAATGATTGACCAAGAAACTCCATCGAAGGACTTGGAGCATTTCGAATGAGCAGAGTTCTGACAAAGCTCATGGAATACGATACATTTGTGTTGTGAACGCTTAACGACTAACCACAACACGGTCAAACAGGTAACTATTAACCTAATTACTGAAAAGCATCGAGACAGGGAGTACGGCTAAACTGTAGACTCTCACTTGGTCAGTTGGACATTCCTCCATGTCAACATAAAGTCGATCAAGTAGGGTAATTCTAGAATCTTGAGGCGAGCCTTCTTAGAAGATACTTACTTCAACTGAACCTATTGGTACCGTACAATCACCATATCATCACTGCCACCTCTACCACCATTAACTGCCTGTCCTGCCTACCTGTTCCCAATTCACTACTCGGACTTCTTTCAAGCTGTACATCTGATTATGAACGTTGACAATAGCATAACGGTTATTTACGAAGCCATTCAAGTATGGTCAGATCATACCATCCAAGAGTGTCATTACCAATAAACAGGCCAGGGTCTGTCCGAATCGTTTCCTCAGCCCAATTGAGCTTCATTGCATCATTACACAGCATAGCCATTCACCAAGTTCATGCTGAATAATCTCTGTGTCATTCCATTCACTCAGACTACTAAATCATAAAGCGCAATTCTACAAAGTATACAATTCCACGCAATGTGTCACAAGATTACCGATAAGACCAGGACCACACACTTGCCCGTGAAATATGCCCGATTACGGGAACTGTTCCTGCTTTGTGCTCACGTACGTTGATGCCATTCGAGTTGTCAATTTGCGACGCTACCCTTCGCACAAAATTATCGAAACCCACACTCATCGCGGCCCCGCAATGCCTTACAGATATTGGACACTCTTCTTCGTACTCCATCCAACCAATTGATGGTGCCACTGATAGTGGGATGGACTTGAAAGCGTCGAGATCAAGTGATCTTCCAGCAGTGGTTCAGCTGTTCTCAAACATCGGGCCGTTATTTTCTCCAGCATTCGAAGAGGTGCCCATCTGGAATATTCTTCCGTCGTATCAACTATACCAATCAACCTTTTCCAAGAGCATTTCTCCCCATAACGAGGACCCCAACTTCGATCCTCCACAGTATGCTGACTCAATCACTCAACGTACTTCCGATGGATACTTTCCATCTGTAGAAGATGATATTCAAACCCCAACGAGATGGGAAGACAGCATTCTCGGGAATACTCATAGGTTGAAAAGACTCATAGACATAGATCCACCTGTCGCAGAGCAGCTACAAATCAATTTGGTTCTCACAAGGAATCCTGGTGCTAGAGAAGTGCCCCCTGAGATCCTAAACCACAAACAGATGGAATTCACCCAGGGAAATTCAATCAATGGCTTTGTCACCGTGACGAACAACTCAAAAATCCCCTTACCTTATAACATGTTTTCAGTTGTATTGGAAGGTAAGGTGTCGGTGACTGGAGATAGTCCAAATAAACCCCTGGTTTTCCTTAAGTTCCTCAATATGTTCGATTATAGTGCCCTGTGGACCCCTGTAGATGTGGACGAGGCCAAAGATAGAGATCACGATGACTTCGACCAAATGGATGGTACAAGACTAAGTTTTCCAAAAGAGAAGTACTTTGCCCCAGGAATAACCTACAAGAAGTTCTTCAACTTCACGTTACCAGAGAAGTTACTCGATTGTGCTTGTGAAAATCACTACTTATCCGGTCACTGTGAAATGTTACCAAGTTTTGGGCTTGCAAGGGACGAATACTTGCACTCCGTGAGAAGACTACGTGAAAGGAGTTCTACTACCGGAAATAGGGCAGGAAGCCCGGCCAGCAGGGGACAGTATGTACCCCCTGCAAGAGGAGTAAGTCCAGTCAGCAATGGTCAGTTTGTTCCTCAGAAACTCTCATCGTCTGCTATTCTGGTTTTAAACTCCCAAAATGACACCAAAAAGAATACATTTCTGACTGGTGCTCGTGATTTCTGTTTCTCAGACACTGCAATCAGTTATAGTATTGAAGCTCGAGTAGTAGGCAAATCCACCGATTACTATGAACTAACAGGTAAAAAGCATAGGACTCTCTCAGAAAAGCGTGAGTTTTTGATTGTGAGCAATGGGAGTTGTTTTCTTCATGTTATTCCTCGTGAACGGCTATCCAAAGGTGAATCAGATTCATGGATGACGTATCGTAACTTGACGCAGAGGATATCTGAAAAGATCGATCTCGGGCAAGAATTGATAAACCTAGCACCAAAGAGACAAAACTCCATTGTAAAAAACAAACAACTTTCCAGCTCCACTACAACTGAAGCCCAAAAAATAGAAACGGAAGGCTACCAGATAATGTTTCTTCACAAGAAGAAGTCTCTTACGGCAGCACCTAAAATCATTGGAACAATTGGTATTTCAACGCCCAAACAGAAATATAGATTACAGTACCATTCTCCACAAGTACCTATCAAGTCCCAAAACATACAAATTCCTCTTGAATTATCGTACACTGCTGGTTGTGCGCCTTTGAAGGCACCTGAAATCAAGGGTGTCTCAGCTGAATTGATCATTGTCACTTACCGGTCAAAAAAGTATCCTATTCCTATCGAAATAACAAACGAGCTAGTATTCCGGAATGAAGAAGAAGACGGATTGGAGGCACATTTGTTGACCCCGATGAAGAAGAAACTTGATTTATTAGCAGAGTTGATGAACAAGGTGGGTAGCGCTCCTCTCAGTGTTGATGATCAATTGATAATTGATATGAAGGCACTCGCACAACTTCAAGTCAAGCAAAATGTGATCAAGTTTGCTCTGGTTAAGGTGGATACCCCAGTCAACTTGACCCACTGGGAGTCAAATACAAAGTGCACTTTCTCAAAACGTATGAATCTCACCATTAATGTCCAAAAGTTCAAAGATACCCCAAACGAATTCAACTTGGTTCCAAACTTCCAGAGTTGTATTATTGGAAGGATGTACTTCATAAATGTTGTGATTAAGTTGGCCAGTGAAATTCACTGCGTGAAGTTGCCATTATACATTGAAAAGTAGTATGATCTAGCATTATATATTGAAAAGTAATAATCTCATTTCACTCATGAATTGTATTTTATGGCAAGCAAGCTGATCAGACGAGGAAGCTGAGTCTGTTTTGGATACCCAATTTGCAACCACAAGGAGGGATGGCATTGCGTCCAACGAGATATTCTCAGAAGACTCATTTAGACGCATAAAGTCCTGTTCAGTGGCATCAGGATACCCAATGTCAAAACAAGTAGAATATACGTCCACGTAGTACCCTCAAGGCAACGTCCAGAAGTCTTGCCAGACCTCCAAGCAAGAACTTCCTCCACAAGAAAGCAAGTGTTCCGCAATTCAATTTCTGCAAAGAAACAACTTCTGTAAAAGAACAACTAGCAATCCCTGTTAGTCAATTCGTTTCGCCAGACCTCCCAATTCACTCCTATCGACTCCTCTAAGCACAACTCCATTCCATTTTGCAGCAACCATGATAAGAAGCACGTTCTTCGTTGTGCGCCGGTGCCTGTGTGCAGTACAAGATTATTGGTACCCCCGCCATAATTCATTCTCAAGTTCAAACAATCCTTCAGCACCAGCAGTATACAGCATGTCCGTCTTCACAAGAGAAATGGACGCCGACAAGTGTACTGTGTTTGAAGGTGCCTCGGTTGCCAACCTTGTTGTACTGATTCTCATCACATTGGGGATTTTCATCAGTTATGTCCCGCAGTATCGCAGAATCATCTTGAAGCGAACCTCTGAAGGCTTGTCGAAGAACTTTCTTTTCCTTGGTTCATGTTCCTCGCTATTCACACTCACGAATATCATATTGGTGACCTCTGGAGCAAGAGAATGCTGTCTGTCGTTGAGTACATTCAACTGTGTGAACTCGCAATTGAGTCTTATACAGATATCCGTGCAGTGTGGATGTGCCGTATTCATCTTGGTGTTGGTGTTGATATGTACTAGACACTCAGTGAAGCAGGATCAAGAGGAGTTCAAAAGAATCGAGGAAGTTGGCTGGTTGGTAGGCACCCACGGTGTACTTTGTCTTGTTCAAATCTTCTGGGGCTTGAACGGGTCAACAAGCACTCTTTACTCCATTGCTAATGCTAATGGTCTTTTATCAACATTATTGACTGTTATCAAGTATGTGCCGCAGATTTATACTACGTACTTATTGAAGCACCCGGGAACTTTGTCGGTGGGCATGATGCGTATACAAACCCCTGGAGGGGCCATTTTTGCTGCTACATTATATTTCAATAAGGGATCACACTGGAGTTCATGGTTCTCATACTTTGTAGCTGTATGTCTCCAAGGGACTTTATTGGCATTGTGTACCTACTACCAATATTTCAAGCATGATGGGCCACTGGTTGAAGCTTTAGAGAGGATGGCTATAGAAAGAATCATTGCAGAAAACCACGAACATGCTCACGAAGAGCATGCATATGAGGAGACCAGTCATGATAACGTACACGAGCAGAGTCCTCTAGTTGAAGAACGTTAATTACATTGTAATAAAATGTTATTATAAGTTTTGTAGGAGGAAGGATCAGCGAGAGTGCCACCCTCACAAGTGAAGGCAATTATTGTTTACTTCATAAGTTGCTTATCTTTGGCAAACTATTGCAACACGACGAACGCATGTGAACCAACCGAATTAGATGCGGTTTCAAGTTTGAGCTGTCAAAACCATTCAATTGTTGCATAGTTAGTATTGTAATCAGTGCATACGGAGGCTTACTAAATGCTCTCATCATTACTGCAATTGGGTAATACCTCCAAGCATACCCGCAAGTTAATAATACAGTTGTCTTGAAGAGCCATATAGTCGATTCGCTAATTATGGAAAATTGTGCCAGAAGAGGTTAAGTACTCGAATTTCGCTTATGCGGTCTTTTTCATAAAGACACCACCCACTGCTAGCGGGAAGTGTTATAACAGAATAAAAGCTTCAATAACGGCAATAGCATGACCTTCTAGTAGTAGCAAGCTTTATCGGGCAAAGCAATCACCACAATTACTGGTTACGGGTTAACATTGGAGCATTCTCAAATAGCAAACATCTCATTGCTGACTCTATATATAGGCGGACTCTCAATTTCAATACACAATCCATGCCTTCCATAATATCCAAACCTCATCAAAGGCCTTCCTTTCCGCCTCCATAAACATTTTTATCATCCCCATACACTTCCGTATCTATTCCTTTACCTTCCGTACCTCCTTCTTTACCTACCCTCCTTCATGCACCTACCCTCTCTCATGCACCTGCCCTCCCTCCGTTCCTTATACCTCCCAAACCCATACTTCCATTATGTAATCAATTGGTAAGCCGAAATATTTGAAAATTTTTCCAATCCAACCAGAATAGCCAAAAGAAAATCGTGCGATCAACACACTCTTTCTTTCTATTGGACCCTATACTAAGTAATGATGATCGGTAAACTCACTAGAGCTTTCAGATTGACTGGTGTCAGTTCTGTTGTGCGCCCAACTTTCACGAGAAACTACGCTGTTTTCCAACGTAACAAGCCTCATGTTAACATTGGTACCATTGGTCATGTTGATCACGGTAAGACCACTTTGACTGCTGCTATCACCAAGGTTTTGTCTCAATCTGGTGGTGCTAACTTCTTGGACTATGGTTCTATCGATAGAGCTCCAGAAGAAAGAGCTAGAGGTATTACCATTTCTACTGCCCACGTTGAGTACGAAACTGCTAAGAGACATTACGCTCATGTTGATTGTCCTGGTCACGCTGATTACATTAAGAATATGATCACTGGTGCCGCCCAAATGGACGGTGCTATCATTGTTGTCGCCGCAACCGATGGTCAAATGCCTCAAACTAGAGAGCATTTATTGTTAGCTAGACAAGTTGGTGTTCAAGACTTGGTTGTTTTCGTTAACAAGGTCGATACCATTGATGACCCTGAAATGTTGGAATTGGTTGAAATGGAAATGAGAGAATTATTGACTTCTTACGGTTACGACGGTGACAACACTCCAGTTATCATGGGTTCTGCCTTGTGTGCCTTGGAAAGTAGAAGTCCAGAAATTGGTGAAGAAGCCATCATGAAGTTGTTAGATGCTGTTGATGAACACATCCCAACCCCAACCCGTGACTTGGAGCAACCATTCTTGTTGCCTGTGGAAGACGTCTTTTCCATTTCAGGTAGAGGTACTGTTGTCACTGGTAGAGTTGAAAGAGGTATCTTGAAGAAGGGTGAAGAAATCGAAATTGTCGGTGACTTCGAAAAGCCATACAAGACTATTGTTACTGGTATTGAAATGTTCAAGAAGGAATTAGACTCCGCCATGGCTGGTGACAACTGTGGGATCTTATTAAGAGGTGTCAAGAGAGATGATATCAAGAGAGGTATGGTTTTGGCCAAAACCGGTACTGTCACTTCTCACAAGAAGTTCTTAGCTTCCATGTACATTTTATCTACCGAAGAAGGTGGTCGTCACTCTCCATTCGGTGAAAACTACAAGCCACAAGTCTTCTTCAGAACATCTGATGTCACTGCTTCTTTCAAGTTCCCAACCGGCGAAGGTGTAGACCACTCTAGAATGGTTATGCCTGGTGACAACGTTGAGATGGAAGCTGAGTTAATCAAGCCTGTTCCAATCGAACTCAACCAACGTTTCAACATAAGAGAAGGTGGTAAGACCGTTGGAACTGGTTTAATCACTAGAATCATTGAATAATCCTGTCCCTACGAGATCAAGTCTTTCTAAAACGTTAAGATGAAATTGTATATAGTTATCGATAAACTGTTTAAGAGAATGTATATTTAACATTAGTACTTGTAATCCACCCAATGGATGTATGCTTCGTAGCAACACTAGAGATCTGAAGCCGTACTCTCCTCATAACGGTAAAGGCTTGATCGAAAAAGTTGCAAAATTTGGCCCCGTTCAGGAAGCGCGATGTTTGTTGTGCAGCGCAGAATTCAATGGTTTAATTTTGAGTCTGGAGACAACTGAGACCTTTTATATCGTCCTTTCACACCAGAAGAATCATCAATTGACATCGTGATGGCTAATGAACTCACGTTACCAGCTATTGATTTACGCAATGAAATCAGAAATCCATATACGACGTCGAACCAGTACCATACTACAAAGTTATTCACCCACGACCGACAATTGTTGATATCAAACAGAGAGGTGGTCATACTTAAAGGTTCTACTGTGTTTAAGAAGTTGACTTACGAAGATGATGTGGTAAGTGCAGACTTCACGGTATTCAACCCTAATAACCAGAATGGGAATCAACCAGGCTTGATAGGAGACAGCGTTGGAGATGCTTTAGCCGTGTGTCTAAGGAAGTCTGCACACATTTACTATCCTGACGGAAGAGTATATTCTGTAATGTTACCATTCCCTTTGAAGAATGCATTTTCATATGAATCAGGCTTGATTTTGGAGAAGGATCAAAGTCAATCTACATCATCTAATAATTTGCACACCCAAATGCTTAACTCATCTAACTTTCTTACGTTGGTTGATCCCATAGGCGATTTCAGAGTTGTCACTACATCTTCAACTTCAGTAATATCCAGACATGAAGAATTTCTATATTTTCCTAAGAAAGGCTTGAATAAGACCAATTCGTTGTGTGCAACCTTCAATACCCAAGAATCAATGGTGGTGATGTATCACGTACGATCAGCAACTCGTAACACCAAAAGACTAAATAATAATTCGGGACCCAAGTACTCGAAGAGGAAGCAATCGTTAGCATACACTCCAAACCCATCTCGAATCCTAGAAGATGAAATATTGATGGACTCATCTAGTAATGCAAACACAAGCACCTTGAACCAGAATGTTTTATCTGTGAATATGGAAAAGAAGAGAACAAGCACTCTCCTATCAGATGTTTCGTCGATTGCAAGAATGGGCACTGATCCAGGGTTCATGGAACCCTCTTCCAAAAAGAAAAACCAATACAATAGCAGCAGTAACAGTAACAATCACCATCACCAGAACGGGGACTACCCGCTTCTCAAAAAGGACATGATTTTAACCAAGGTAGATTCAATATCTATCAATGTTAAAGACAAATCACAGATCAAAGTATACGGCTTGAATTACGAAGACCAAGAGGCACTTGTAGTATTCAATAAGTCAAAAAATGAGTGCAGAGTGTACATTTTCAAATATCCATCAACCGCTCGTTCTCATTCCAGTTATACCATACTGTGTGCGGACTGTCATCCATTGAACCATGACAAATTTGGTGGTATCTTGATCATATTGGAGAGTAACAAGAGTGGATCTCAGTTGGGTCTAATAAACCCCTTCCTCGATACAATTTCACCCAAGCTTAACCTTGCCAAATTTGATTCAGCAATTGTTGGCATTGAAAGCTCGCATAACGAAAAATTAGCATTGGTCAATAGGTCTGGGGTATTTCGAATGCTTAGGTTTATACTAGAGCCAATGAATGAGTTCGTAGAAAGCTGTTTGAACTGCTTCAAATATTTATCTGGGTCGAAGATAAATGAAACAGTTTGGATGCTATGGAGAGCAGCACTTATGTTAGACGATGATAAAGATGAATGGAACGCTTTTGTCATAACCTTACTATCCATAATATATCCATTTAAGGCCGAATTTAATTGCATTCAAAATGAGATAACAAGGCTATTACCCAAGGCAAAGTTCCTACATGAGGCATACAACGTCAATTACAGTTTGTCTGATCTTATACCCTATATTACACTTTCATTACATCTTTTACGAGAAGAATTAAGACTTGATACAATGGCCAAAGCTCAACTAAACCGAGTTGCACAGCTCTTGGTACAGTTGACGACATGGATGGGCTGGCCGGATTCATGGACACAATATTATTTGATCGAGAAGGATCTGGTAGACCAAGAGGTGCGTTTCTTATCAATATTTATATTGGAGCAGCCACCGAACTTATTCGAATCATTGACAAGCTTGTTTAGTGATAAAATTATTTGGTATTTGACGTTTTCACAACTAGTGGAGGAGTCTGATTCAATTGATATGTTAATTACTCCGAGAACGCACCATATTCTAAAGTTATTCGAAGTTATTGTTTCACCAAACTATGGACCTTCCGCAGTAATCGATTTGATGTGCGAATACAACATCACCCAAGGAGATTTGGAAACTTATCCCCCTGGTATATGCTTTCCTTTGAAGGAAACAATTCTGATATGCCAGGAGAATCCTGCTTTTGAATGGACAGGGAAGGCTTTAGAATTAGTCGGTAGAAAGGATTTGAGTATGTTCTTGTCTGATGACAGGCAAAACAATTCCGAAAATCTCACAGCCGAAGTGGAACTGAAAACAATTGGTCAAATATTATCGAAAATTATAGACAGCAACGAAACCATTTCCCCTTGGGATGGACAATCTGAGGCAGACCGTGTTGGTATCACGAAATTGATATTTGATTATGATAGAAGGTACTATGAAATCACGACGTTATTGCATCAAACAAAGACTCAGACAGCCACTCTTGTTGCTGATGCAGACATAAGTGAATATGATTTAGTCTTGTTACGAAGAGAACTCGCATCATTGGTGGCATTGAGAACTCTAACTATACCTATTGGTAGAGCAGCATTATTCTATGCCGGTAGGAAGCCTTTACTTACAGAAAAGTTCCCTATTCCTAAATTCAACCTCAACACTTTGATTGCACCAACAATGACCAATATTATTTTATCAGAAGGCTCTATTAACTCGACCTTCTCAGAATGGGGCTCTTATCATAATGGTGTATCATCTGGATTAAGTATTGATAGATCTGCCAAAGGAATCTCTGGAAGTTGGATCATATTTAACAAGCCACCAGAGCTCAATGCACAGCATGCTGGGTTCTTGATGGGCTTAGGATTGAATGGTCATTTGAAGAAGTTAGAAGAGTGGCACATTTACAACTACTTAGGGCCTAAGCATCCACTAACAAGTGTTGGACTCTTGATAGGAATGGCAGCTAGTATTCGAGGGTCAATGGATAACAAATTAACGAAAGTACTCTCAGTTCACGCAGTTGCTCTTTTACCACAGGGCGCCAATGATTTAAACGTACCGGTGATGGTTCAGACAGCAGGATTAATTGGTATCGGTCTTTTGTACTTGGAAAGTCAACATCGCCGCATGAGTGAAATACTTTTATCACAAATAACTAGTTCAGTATATCAGAGTGATTGTGAACAGATACATGAAGGATATCGACTTGCTGCAGGGATATCACTCGGATTTGTCAATTTGGGTAAAGGTGATGACTTACGAGGTCTTAATGATACACACGTTGTAGATAAATTGCTTTCTTTGGCAACTACGATGAAAGATTTTCAACCTGTTCAAGAATGGGATAAATCATGCTGTGGGGCCATTTTAGCACTTGGATTCATATACATGAAAACTGGAAATATTTCAATTGCCAACAAATTAAAAGTTCCTGATATTGAACAATTGCTTGACTATATTCGACCCGATTTCCTTTTACTTAGATGCGTTGCTAAGAACCTAGTTATGTGGCAACATATTGGCAACACAGTGGAGTGGATTGAACTGGAGATCCCAAGTTCACTTCTTGGAAAATATTCGAATTGGCAACGAGAAACGTTGGATAGTGACCAGTTGGGATACTTCAATATCTTGGGAGGATCGTGTATGTCCATGGCTGTCAAATACGCTCTGAGCCACGACCTAGCAGCAAAGCGTACCTTATTACATTACTTAGATATAATGATGATTGTCGCATCAAAACTGGCAGGGAATTATGACCAAAGAATAGCTCATCATAGTGCCACTAATATTCAAAACATGATAGCGTTGTGCTTGTCAGTGGTCATGGCAGGTAGTGGTGATTTAGACACATTCAGAAGACTACGCATGCTACACCACAATACTGGCAAGGATATGGGGTATGGAAATTACATGGCGATTAATACAGCACTTGGATTCTTATTCTTGAGCGGTGGGCAATATGCTTTCAGTAATAGTAACTTTGCAGTTGCCAGTTTAATTACATCGATATATCCTATTTCACCCAATGGCAATAGCGAATACGAAGTTCACTTACAAGCATTAAGGCACTTTTGGGCACTTTCAGTAGAGCCACGATGTCTTGTTGTACGAGACGTGAACACCCATAAACCGTGCAAAATCCCAGTACGAATCCAATTAAAAGATGGTAGTGTGAAGGAGACGTTATCCCCATGTTTATTGCCCCAATTGGACGAGATTGTCACAATACATACAGTTTCAAGTGATTATTTTGCAGTCAAAATCGATTTCGATTTGAACAGTGAATACTTGGACATCTTCAAGAAGTCATTGACTATTTTCGTTTACAAGAAGAAGAACTATCAAATCTTGCAGTCAAGTGTTGGATCATTATTGAGTAATGAAAATAAATCGTTGCAGATCGATAATGGAGAGATTGAAATAAGTCAGGATTTACAGAAATTGTTGAATATGAAGGTGTTCGAAAATTCGTTGGATTCAAATGATAAGAAACTATTGCTCTTTGAGAGCAGTGAAAACCAACAACAAGAAGATAACAATTCCATAAATCATCAAACAAGCACACATGGCATATACAATATCATTGACGATAAGTTGGAATTAGGAAAAATGGCACAAAATCCGTCTACTGTTGAAGATCTTTGGAATCTTAGGTTGATATTTGCATACACTGATCGATTACTCGCTAATGAATTGCATTACATCAACATTGAGTTTGTTGAGCAGCTTAAACAACTGGTGTTTAGCATTAGCATGTGATTTTTCAAGTGCAATCTTCGTATTTTGTCCCTTCTTATCTTTTAATCATAAGTACGGCTCGTAAAAGAGACACACATTTGTGTACCGATAGTAACGTCAAACAGTGTATACGTGTCGTGTTATTATACAACTTCACACGACTCTTCGCTTGTACGGGTGCCAAATATCAGTGCCAGAAGGTAATTCGATGATCGGCAGATGGTGGGACAATTGAAAAATAGCTCCAAGTGGTCGTTCCCTATACGGTAAGTAGGCTTCTGATGGCATTCTTGACTCAAGGAGTAGGAGGGGAGCTACCATCATTTCAAATGGTGAAAGCACGAAACACTAATAATTCGCTATAGTATGCAATAAGAAAGTTTGCTTATATGAGTTAAAAGTAGAAATATGAGGTAGGGGAAAGACCCCAGTTTAGAGATTGAAAGTAGAAAGTTAAAACATGAAACCCAAAGGTTATTTACTCTTGTGAAGAGCCTGAGAACAAACCACAACCGAATTCAGTATAGCTTTAAAGTCTACATCGCACATACAACACAATTTCAGGATTTATATGTAAATTCAGTAGTGTAGGCTTAACATGCACTGCCCTTGGTGAAGAAAAAAACGGTTGGAGTGATTTTCCAAAAAAGTTTTAAGATTTTATTTTCATATTTATTCTTCACATAATAACAACACCTTGATAGTTTGAAGTGGCTATTATCTTGATTTGATATAAATAATGGTATATAGGCAAAGTTCGTTTCACTCTTTGCCAGGCATGAGACTGGCAATGAAATACACACCCTCGCCACTAATGTTTGGGCCACAACGTATGGATATCAACCAACCATTATCAAGAGCATCGTCAGTGGCTGCAGAGATAGCAGTTCAAAAACAAAAAGCTCAATATCAAAAGAGGTACTTCAGCTCGTATTACTACAAGTTCCCAAAGATCCCAAGACCAAAGAGAAACGCATTATATTATTCAACGTGGTCCAATAGTTCCATGAAGCTTAACCCAATCAATCGTAACATACGTTTCCCAAGATTGAGATTGTCAACAAGACTGTTGTCTAATGCCAACCAGAAATTGAAGAATAAGACAAAGAATATCCGCAACAGGTTCTTCTCTGTTGAAGCTCGTAAGCAGAGACAGCAACGCAGAAGGTTTATCAGATGGTGGACTTTGACTTCTTTGGCTGTAGTATTGGGTGGTGTTGCTGCAAGGATAAGATACGACAAAAATGGGGATGAGGATGGAGCTCCAATAAACCCTTATCAAATCAAACCACAGTCATGGCATTTATATGCGTACTCTACTTTACCTTTGAAGAGCATTTCGAGATTATGGGGCCAAGTCAATTCGATCAATTTGCCTATTTGGTTGAGAAGTCCTTCCTACAGACTTTATTCCGTGTTATTTGGGGTCAATTTGGATGAGATGGATGAACCTGATTTGGCCAACTATACCAATTTATCTGATTTCTTCTACAGAAAATTGAAGCCTGGTGTCAGACCTTTAGGTGATTCGGAATTGGTATCACCGTCCGACGGAAAGATCTTGAAGTTTGGAATTGTTGATAACGGTGAGATCGAACAAGTAAAAGGAATGACATATTCTATAGACGCACTATTAGGCCTCAACACTCAAAAGCTAGCTGCCCCTAGTCAGCTGCTTGAGTTCGCAGACGATCATGAGTTCTCTGGTGGCGAACATGGCGACGTAATGCAGAGACACAGAGAATTCGCTAAAATTAACGGAATTTCGTATTCATTGGATGATATCATTGGTGGAGAAAGCGAAGCTACTTATCATTTAAATGAGTTAGATTACAAGGATGATGGTGATAAAACTCTCAGTAGTGCTACCATGGCAAAGGAATTGGCCGTGGCCAAGAACTTGACCCCAACTTCTGTTCAAGACTTGTCTACAGTAGCCACAAGTAATCAAAAACAATTGTATTTTGCAGTAATTTATCTTGCTCCCGGAGATTACCATCGTTACCATTCACCTACCAA
Organism: Kodamaea suecica; assembly: GCA_030558315.1. NCBI lineage: Eukaryota > Fungi > Ascomycota > Pichiomycetes > Serinales > Debaryomycetaceae > Kodamaea > Kodamaea suecica. The sequence continues at coordinate 41,677 of JAJMSH010000007.1, read as the reverse complement.
CTGGGTCACTACTCTCAGACGTCATTTCATTGGTGAGTTGTTTTCGGTTGCGCCATTCTTCCAAAAGACTTTGCAAGGACTATTTGTCTTAAATGAAAGAGTTGCTCTTTTGGGCTACTGGAAGTATGGTTTCTTCTCCATGATCCCTGTGGGAGCCACTAATGTTGGTAGTATTGTTGTAAACTTCGATAAGGATTTAAAGACAAACGAAAGATATGAACATGAAGCATACTCTAAGAGTTCCTCTCCTAATTCAGCATCTACTGATGAAAATACTCCATTGTTGTCTACTAGCGATGGTGCTTCAGTTTCTACTTCTACTGATCCTGCTGATGCTGCCGCAGCCGCATGTGCAGAAAAGAAGAGATTAAAGAAGAACACTGTCTATGAAGCAACTTATACCAAGGCGAGTAGATTGTTGGGAGGATATCCTTTGACAAAGGGACAAGAAGTCGGTGGTTTCAAGTTAGGTTCGACTGTGGTGTTGGTATTTGAAGCACCAAACAACTTCAAGTTCAACCTTACTCTTGGCCAAAAGATAAAGATGGGTCAATCGTTAGGTGCATTTGCTTAATTCAATTGATCATTCTAGAATAGTAAAGAACAATTTTTACATTTGAAGGCTATTTGAACTCACAGAATGATTCTGGGTACTTTTGGATGGCTTCTCTATTATATGCGTTCTTCAATGAGATCACTTAATACATAGGGTGTTTATGATTATTTGTGTGTACATATTATAATAAATTCTTCATATTTAGGTGCTATGAGAGTAGATACTTGATCATACGACGAACGCAAGGAAGAGAGATTTGATGTTTATAGAAGTGTTTTGACTGAGAATTTTCTTGTTCTCTTTGCTCTTCTCTAGGCTCTCACTATTACTCTCTTATCGTTTCGTCTATCTCTCTGTTTCTGTATCTTCCCCTTTCTACGCTTACATTCATTTACTTCTGCTCCTTTACTTCTGCTCCTTTACTTCTGCTCCTTATTTCTGCTCCTTACTTCTGCTCCTTATTTCTGCTCTCTTCTTCTGCTCTCTTCTTCTGCTCTCTTCTTCTGCTCTCTTCTTCTGCTCTCTTCTTCTGCTCTCTTCTTCTGCTCTCTTCTTCTGCTCTCTTCTTCTGCTTCTCCACTCCTATTCACTCACCAAAGATGTAAATAAAGTCCAAGTTCCCCCTATTCTACCCACTGGACTGACAAAATCTTATCTAGTATGCCTCCGTCTCTCCAAAAATCCGCCCGCATCAGACCCCATGCCTTCCGTGCGTCTGCCTCTACTGCTTCAAGCATCTAAAGAGGCTTTCATCCACCCCCTATAGATTCTGACACCGTCACTCAAAAAAGCTTAGTCAACATTTACCTATCATGAATATTGGAACAAAAATACACGATCAACAAAATTCTGAGATCGAGTGAAACATCGCTATACATACGTCAACTAGGCCCATACCAAGACCAGTTGAACCATACATCGAAGCAAAGGCCGCTCAAAAGCCCCAGATTCACTGCACTTTCCTTCGACTTTTCTTTACTTCATCACTGCGATTCATTACATTCATTCAAGATAAAGCTAAGGTTTTCTTCTGTTTCATTACGTGTTTTGACATAGGACATTTTCTAACCGTATAAAAAATTTAGAGATCTATCCCTTCAACAACTGCATAAATCCAACCAAAATGTCATTCTTAAATACCATCAGAGGATTTGGAAGAAATTCTAAGAAGAACAAGAAGGATTTGGACTCCCCTGCCCCATTATACGCACATTCCAATAACTCTGGGACGTCCCCATTAAGGAGAACTCAGTCGCCAACAAGGTTGTCTCCAAGTAAGCAGCAAAGAGTCAATAACCAAATACAATTTGCAAATCCACAAGCCTCTCCAACAAGACGAAATAGACCGGGTCCTGGCCAAGGAGTTGGAGGGTCACAGCAAAATCAGCAAATTCAAAATCAAAATCAAAATCAAAAGCCCAAAAGACAGGGGCTCCAGCAACCTGGGAGTAATGGCAATATCAAAACTAACAGCGATGTAAATAATGATACCGGTGGTCCTCTACCATTGTTCTTGTGTGAACCATTTGTCAAGACAGCCCTTGTAAAAGGGCTGTTTAAAACCATCGTCCAACTTCCGAAATACGTTGACTACGGAGAATGGATTGCATTAAACATATTCGAGCTGTTTAATAACTTGAATTACTTTTATGGAGTAATTGATGATTATATGACACCAGAAGCTTATCCTACCATGAACGCAGGTCCTAATACGAATTATTTGTGGATGGACTCAAATGGTCAAGCAATCAATTTACCAGCAAGTCAATATATTGAATACGTTTTAGCATGGATTTCCAATAAGTTGAATGATCAATCCATTTTCCCTACTAAGAATGGTGGTGTTTTCCCTCCCACATTCCTCAAAGATTGTAAGAACATTGCCAGGCAAATGTTTAGAATATTTGCACACATTTACCACAATCATTTTGACAAGATTGTTCATTTGTCTTTAGAGGCTCATTGGAACTCCTTCTTCGCCCACTTCATCAGTGTTGTGAAAGAGTACTCCTTGATTGAACGATCGCAAATGGAACCACTTTTACCATTAATAGAGAACTTGGAGTCACAGGGAAAGATCATATGAAATAGAAAAGGAACTTTCTTCTTTGCAAGTCAGAAGAATTAGAACTTCGCAGTATTAAAGAGGTGGCATATCAGGATGGAAAATTTAGAGCTTTGCATCTACACACAAAATTGAACTAAAGCTAAGGAAGTAGCTCTTCAAAAAAGAATGCTTTCACATATTGATTTTAGTTGAAATTAAAGGTAATATTAGTCGAAACGTTGAACCTTAGATTCATGCCAGGAATACGATTGAAGTTATTCTGATCCTGTTTTCATATATGTATATCCAAATCAAAAACTGGCGTATTGCATTGTTTTTATAGCGAGATATATGTAATCGTTTGAAATTAGTAATTAAGTATTGCAAATGCCTCCTGATTGCTTCTTCCATCTAACCAGTGACTATTCTAGTTGCCCTCATGAATATTTGCTATTATATTGGATTGATATTCAGTTTTATTTGTGTCTTTTTGGTACACCCGCATTTGCCAAGAAAGGATCTTTACTTTGGTCGTTTTGAGTCGGATTAGAGATCAGAGATATTGACGTTAAATTTAGACCTCACCAGGAGCATGGTAAGGCCAGCTACCCTGTATGAGTGATGGTCGCATTTTTACATTGGTGGTATTAAGATGGTCATATTTAATGTGCAATTTGGATGTGGCGATCATTCCTGAAAATGGAAACTTCATCCTAGAACAATTTGCAACCAGAATTTTTTGAAAGGTCGAGCTAAGACCTTTACTTAGCTAATACGTTGTTGCTAAGCTACCATCAGTTCTCTACTTCAAACATACCTGGAGGCTTAGTAAAATTTTCAGCTATTCGTTCGTACCATGTCACAAGTTTTTGCAACAGATATTGACTCCACAATTTTTGATGTCGGAGTATCCAAATTTTGCATGATTTTTCAAATCTTATAACCCATTCTATTAAGTCATTGACTCATAATGGTTGGAAAACAGAGGTATAGTGAAGCTGAGATTGCTTCAATTGACAGCAAATACAACGTTCGTCCGTTTGTTGATGCTCCTACTCTCAAAGAAGATGTTGACCCACTCACGTTGGATGCCATTGATCTCAGCTTATTCCAAGATGGACCTGAGCATTTACAAAAGCGAAAAGACTTAGCGAAGGTACTTGCTCGGTCTATCACTACTTATGGGTTCTTCAATATTGTCAATTTTGGTTTCTCCAAGGATAAGATTCAACACATTAGGTCGATAAGCCAGAGCTTGTTGGAGTTACCTGATGATACCCAATTGAAGTACTTGGCCAGTGCTGCTCGCAAGGAAGATGAAATTCCAGGTAGTATTGGTGGTGAAAGAGGTCAAGGGTTTAAACCAAGAGGTTATTGGTCAATCAAGAACAATGTCCGAGACTCAATTTGCTTCTATAATGTACGGGATGTATACCACGATTCATTTTTGGAGCATCCTGAAAAGCACCCTGAAATATTGCAAGCCCATTTAGCTGATGTTGCCGAGTATTTCAGTTTCCTTCGCCGAAACGTCCTAAAGAAGTTGTTACGTCTCTGTGACCTTATTTTGGGTGTTGAAGAAGGCACACTCGAAAACAACTACTTTGCTAATGCTGGAACAAATAAGGATGATTCCGGATCTCGTGGAAGACTAATGATGTACCTGCCATACAAGACAGAAGATTCCTCCAAGAATTCAGGAAATACCTATCTTCGTGGACATTCAGATATTGGTGGCTTTTCGTTTATCACCTCGCAACCAATACTTGCATTACAAATAAAGGATGTATTCACTGAAGAATGGAGATATGTGAACCACAGACCAGATTCATTAATTGTGAATGTTGGTGATGCAATGGAATTCATCACAGGTGGTTATTTCAAAGCTTGCATGCACAGAGTGGTTGAACCTCCAAAAGAACAAATTGATTATAATAGATTGGTCCTTATTTTCTTTTGCAATCCCAGTGCTTATGCAACTTTAGATCCAGAATTACTTAAATCACCTACTCTTATCGATTTGGGATATACCAAAGCAGATAAGTTGAAAGATTGGGACAAGATTGACTTTCAAAAGTGGAATAGTGCCAAAGGCCAGTTGCTTGGTCGAACTGACGCTGGTACAAAGAACCTACTCCAAGTCCACGGTAGGTTGATCGAAAGATGGCACCATTTCCAGAAGAGCTAGATATAACTTTGTTTACTTGAGCTTTTTAAAAATGTCTATAATAAAACTAAACCAAACGAAACTATATACAAGTTATAAAAAAAAATATAAATCCTAAAGCAAAAAAATCTAATGTACAAAATAGGTATATACAAGGTCCTGTTATTTTGGGTCCTGCTGGGAATGTCTTGTGTTAATTCATGCAAAGAAATAAGTCGAGTCCTTGACCACTTCAACGTCAAAGTCGCCTCTTTCTGGGATTTCCGGGAACTTCAATGGGGCCAAAACTTGGACTGCTTTTGAAGATGATGAAAGCACAGCAATGGAGTTCAAGTCAAATCCTTCAACCACACTGATAGTAGTTACCATATCCTTACCCATTTGGACTATTTTTGGGTCTGATGAAGAGAGCAATTGTAGTCTTTTCTTTTCTAAGTAGATTTCATCTGCAACAGTCAAAGCTCTACCTAAACTCTTGACGATGTTTCTTCTAACTTCTTTAACCTTTTGGGCGATCTCATGATCACCAGATATCATGACTACTTGTAAGCAATCTTTATAACGCTTTTCAAATTCGTCCTTGATCTGGCTAATTAAGTTGCTTTTGTGTAAATCGACAAACTGGTTTCTAATTTCCTTGTTCATCTCATCAATATCTGAAGCATGTGTCCAATAAGAATCATGCACAGCTGCGAATGACATATTCTTCTTACCACATGCCCTAGAGGTCATTAGCATATGTGTTGCATCCAAAGAGTGAACGAAGTTAGGTGGGAAGGCAGTCAACTGCTTTCTGGAATCGACCTGTGTAGCACCAAATGGGTCAGAAATGGAAATGTCTTGCAAATTCGTCTTGACCATTTGACTCTTCGAGATTCTATATGGTTGTACACATGGTAAACCCAATGGAGTAGTCCAAATCACAGAAGACATATGGTTTGGCTTTTTGGCATCGGCAGCAGAAGTTTCATCATAGTCGATACGAACAGACTTACTGATTCTTCTAGCTGATTCTCCCAACCAGTCCTGAATGTGATGTGCACCTTCAAAAAGTTCTCTTACTGAAGCGAACACGTGAAGAGTTAAGTATCTTGCATATTCAGCAACTGATTCATTGCTATCCTTGGCAAAGTATTTGTCCAATTGTTTTTTAATCTGTGCTGCAGCCCCAACGAAAGTGACACCGTATACATTTGTCATTACCGTTTGCTTGACGACCTTCCTTGTTATCTTATCCTGTAAGAACAATGCGTATTTGTTACCTTGAAGAGCTTCTGCATCGACTCTGGCTTTCACCAAGCCAGCAACATGGGCATACACATCTTGTGGTCTATCTGATGGTACTAAATTAACCTGTCTCGCACCCTCAACATCCCCACCCAAGGCAGCATAATGCTGTAAACCATTACAAGATCCATCCTGGTGGACTGGAATGTGAGAAATAAACTGCATAGGATCCAGTAATTTATAAGCTTCGCTCAATTCAAAGCAACAGCTCAACACTTGCCATGGTTTTTCACCCTTGATCCACCATGAATCTGGTGCGTATGGGTCTTTAGCAGACTTGAAAATGTTTTCCAAGTTGTTATCTACGAACTCAACTCTTTCGTTCAATGGAGCTTTGTCAATACCGAATACGTTGGCCAAATGGATCTTAAGCCAGTTTAACCCTGATTTACCCAATGGTTTTCCTTCCCAGAAACTGAACAATGATCTGGTTAAATCATTACCCAAGTGATTGAAGTGAGGAGATAAGGGGTAAGCCCTACCTCTAAAATCAACATTATGTGGGAAAAAGATCTTCTCTCCAACGAACCCTCTAGCAATTTCTAACTTGTAGTTGGTATCACATCTCTGTGATTTAGCTGATGATGCATCGTTTACTGCTTGTTTGACCTTTCTTTGATAATCATACTTTTCACTTGGCTCCGCATTCATTGGTAATGGTTCTGGCAATATTGGCTCATCCATAATAGGTGGGATATCTAAGAATTCCTCTCCAGTATTCCAGTGCTTGATGATTACCTCCAAAACACGACGGTTAACAGTCCATGCTGTGTTACCTAAAACATTCAATCCCTCGTAGATTTCATCCAAATTACCCACATCTGAAGCTGCCTTCAAATATGCTGAGATTTCAGCTGAATCTTTAATTCTTACAAGTGCGTTCTTCGAAAAGAGGTAGCCTCCATCATTATGAGTAGTCCATGGACGAGGTGGAACCAACATGGGCAATAATTGGGGCTGGACACAATTGCTGAAGGATTTACCTGCCAACTGGCGTACTACTTCCTTGTGGATTAAAAAGACACCTAGTTTTTGACCATTGGCAAACTTGTATGTGTGATGAATGGCAGGCTGTACTCCTGTAACAGCATTTCCAGTTGTTGGGTCAACACCTCTTACTGGCACTTTGGCCACATGCTTTAAGAGTGAGATCAATACCGCACCTACTTTTGCAGACACCGAGTTGTTCCATTCACTGGACTGAACGTTACTGTCTTCAAGAATGACATGCTTCTTCATTCTCAATAGTTTTTTCCATTGAGTTGTTGTTCTCACCTTCTTAGAATATACCTTCTTTTCTGTATCAACAAAGCTTTGAGATCTGTATTCAAGCTCGATGGCTCTACCGACGGATAATAAGGCTCTGGCCGCTCTCATACCATTGTCAATACCACCTGTGGATGTCAATTTCAAGAGTTCCAAAATAGTGACAACACACATCTTTTGTGGGGGTACAAGCAGCAAGTATGGAGCATAATATTCACGGTCCTTGACGATTTGGGCTTCTGCTGGGGTGAGTTTTGATTTATCAACATCACCAGCTAAAAGTGCTTTACATTGCTTTACTTCTTCCTCGACGTAGGGTAAGTACTCAGAGTACCATTTGAATAATTGAGCGTTGAGTCCTTTGTTCACGTTGATGGCTCCTCTCTTTTGCATATCTTCAAATTCATGTTTCCATTTTTCTTTGGCACCATCAACACCACGAAGCTCTAATTGTCTTTGTCTTGCTTCATTGAAAATATCTAAGGCTTCGTTAAACCTCGCCCTTTGGTCATCTGTTTGCAAGGTCTGATATATGCTATGGTAATCTCTCTTGTTCAATTTAGATTCTGTTTCGAAAGTGTCATCCAGTGGGTCGTCTCTTTCTTCTATATTGTGTAAAACGTGTCCCTGAAGGTCTCTTTCGATGTCTCTGATTATATTTACAAATTCTTCCGAGCCAGTTTCTTCCTTCAAACCTAGAAGAGTGTGTCTAATAACTTTTAATCCAAAAGAATCCACTGCTCTCAAGTTATCAGTATCCTTTTCGACTGTGGGGACTTCGCTTTTCTCATTAAAGTATAATGGAGTCGTATCTTCCAAATCGTCATCGCCTTCATTCGTTCTAACTTGTTTGAATAAATGTACGAAATCCAACGGAACATGACTCTCTGTTATTTCCACATTCTTGAATATCTCCATCAACCCATCAGCTCCTATAATATCGATATGAGCAAAGATTTTTCTAGATTGCTTTACGGTGAATCCTTGGACAAATTCAACGTACGGGGTTCCCGTGGCCAAGTACCTTGCTAATAAGATAGCATCTGTTCTATCATTGAACTTGACAAGTGGGAATCTTTGGCTGAATTTAAGCATATATTGTTTTGCTTCATCAAGTGATACAGAATCCTGCAATGCCCAAGATTGGAAGTATTCGTTGAATGTGAAGATATAAGTCTCTGGGTTTGATAAGAGCGGATATATAGCCCTTAGAATGCGTTCCGCTCGATCGTAATTCTTGCTTGCCAATAAAGCATCGAGTAAAGAATGTAAGTGCACCACATCTTTGGCAAATGGAGACCTCGTCACAGGGTCATGTTGCGATGACCAAGCAACCTCTTTACGATCAGCATCGGTGACACCTTTGAATGTGTTCTCATTGATATCATTGAAAGACTTTAGATGTGTCAGCAAGCGTTTCTTGTCTGTTTGCTTTGATTTGAAGTCGTCGAGGAATGATCTGTATATCTCGAAGCCTTCGCCGTTTCCGCTAGACATAAGTGGTGGTGGTAAAGTAGTCACTGGAATGGGTGATGCAGCCAAGGCTCCTGCGCTTGCCGCTGCTCCAGTGCCATTAATTCCTCTGGAGAACAAATATTGCAGTTTCTGGATGTCCGGGCGCAACTTATGCGAAGCGTTCCTTCGACAAACTACCTTCAACATCGTCAGTATCTTCCTTAAGGTTTCTCTGGGGATGATGTTCCGATATTTGAAAAATCAGGCCTAAAAAAAGTCTTAAAACTCTTCGCCATCGATATGGCGTATGCACGACCCTTACTAAAGTGCGAGCTTTGCTATAGGAAGCAGAGGCAGAGGCCAGTGGCCAGTAGAGAGGAGAGTGTGCCATTGATCGTTAGATGGTGTATATATTATATTTATAAAACAATGAAGAGTAAGGGTAACAGGCAAAAAATTAAACTAGCCCATTAAAACTTAAATGGAAGAACTAGAGGAAAGCATGGATGGGTATAGCGATAAGCCGAAGATGGAGAAGGTGAGAGGTTTATCAGTGAAGTGTGTCTCATAAACCCATTTCAGCTTGTAACGCTTTCAAAGCCTCTTCGTCTTCGTCGTCTTCTTTGGTAGCTTCCGGCTTTGTCTTGTTGACTGTTGGGAATGAAGGCAACGCCTCCTCTCCCTGATGTGGCAAACGTTGAGGTGCAGCTTGCTGCTTCTGTGCTTGTTCTTGTACTCTTTCTTGCTTTTCTTCTTCTTGTAAAGCAGCTAACTCTTCGTCGAGTTCGTCTTCATCGATATAATCTGTCGCCACTGGTCTAGATATGGCATCTGAGATTTCATCAGCAAGCTCCACCTGTTCTCTAATGTCATCCATGGTTTCCTCAACCTTGTCGATATTGTATTCACCATGCAAGTGTTTTAATGCGGTCGAGCCTTGTTTCATGGCCTTCATAGTTTCCAAGTTCAAGTTGGCTCCTTCAATTGCAGTCAACTGAGATTCCAAGGACTCAATCTGATTCTCGATCTTACCCAAGTTAACCTCATATGCCTTCTTCCTCTTCAATGCATTCTTTGCCAAGGTCTTATTAGTGGCAATGTGTTTACGGGCAAGTGCATCCTGATCACTTATTTGCAGTTCCAAATGATTACGTTTCTTATGCAACGTTTGTATATGTTCACGTAACTCCACAATTGCCTTCTTAGGGAGCTCCCTCTTCTGCTGTTTCTGACCCCCAAACAAGTAGTTCCACATAATTTAAATTGCTCAAGTTGGATGGAGTTGAATACCTTCTATTAAGAACTTTGGCTTCTTATACAGAAATGTATAGATCTTATGTATGCTTATCTTGAGTGCGTTCAGGAGTTTTGGATAGCCCGTTCAATTTCACCAAACCACTGACAATCGCCATGAAACTTGGCGAGGGCACGACCAATTTGCGGCTTGAAAGTGGTCGAGCCTGGATGAAGCGAGACGTGGACAAGGTAGTCGTAGTTGTTGTAGTTCACAGCGCGGGCCTTATTGTTTCCTTAAGGCATTTTAAACATAGTACATTGGACAGGCATATGTGGACCCTTCCCCAGCTAGTGTTTGAGGAGTAGTGGTAAAAGCTACTGCGATAACCTACAGATCTCGTATTGCTATGTAAGTAGGGAGATATCTTGTCAAGCCAAGTAGGACTACAATCCCATAGAAAGCAAACGCTACCATTGATATGATTTTGGCACCCATTATACACGGATCACCTATGCTCAGAGAACAAGGTGTACCTATGTCTCTAAGCATTGATATAGTAGAGCTCCATAAAGTATTTCCATTTTCACTCCTTTATGTTTGGATAGAGAGTATGTCATTTGGAGATCAGTAGTACTTTGACAAAATATATGGCTATGTTGGGTTTCTTCCATTGTATCTGAAATATGTGAAATCAACAGTCAACAGCTGATCACTCTTTACAAAACGTCTTTCCAATGAGTATTCGTCAAATACAAACTATATAGTTAAATAGTTAAACTTAAAACTTGCCCCATTTCCACAAAGATTCACCAGGATTAACAAACTCTCTGCCCTCGTCGCTGTAATTAGTGGCTTTGTTATTTGGAATACTCGCTAAGGCATGCAAATAGAAAAAGAATTGAGACATATCGAACCCCTTTGCCCAAATATCGTTGAGCTCCTTCAATGATTCCTCGGCAGTGTAGCTCTTTACCTTAGTCAACTTAAGATTGTGGTTCTTTTCATATGTTGAAATAGCATCTTTGAAGGTGATCTTCTCACTGTAGACTCTGACAGTATCAGGAAGAGTCGAAAAATCAGAGGTTGACAATGCTGCAACAACATTACCAATATCCTCTGGTCTCGAGATAGCAAATTTTTCGTTCATATCTCCTCTTACAGTATAAGTGTTAGTCTTAGGATCAATACCACAATGACCAACAACTTCGTACGAAAAGGAGCCTGGGATCGCAAAGAAATTTGTCACCACATCAACGGTCTTGATTCCAGCACCTCTTGCTTTCTTGGAGTGGTTAACCTTGAGCATAAACAATCCAGGAGCGTACTTCTGAATCTCAGTGATGTCTGAACCAAACTGAGATGGAATGAAAAGCTTTGGCTTAACAATAGAGACAATCTTTTCAGTTGCCTCGAACAATGCGGGACTTGCGCCCAACAACTCAACAACAACATCAGTACCTTCCAAGGTTTTTGCTAATTCTTCAGGATTGCTTAAATCTGATTGAATGTACTGAATCTTGTCAGTTGACTCAATCTTACTTCTTGAAATGGCCTTGATTGGATATTGAATCTTGGATGCAAAAGTTGGAGATTGCAAAGACTCGAGGACAGCAGCTCCAAGAGCACCATTGAGGCCGAACACAGCAACAGAAGATAGAGACATTTTTAGATTTGTTAATATATCTTGTAAAGACAATTGATAGTTTTATAGATTACAAAAAGCTTGATAACAGGGTATCTCCACTGTCTTATATAGTGTCCATCTGGAGCCAGTGAACTCTTGAAAGAGAATACAATGTGGCCCAATTACTAATTTATGGATGCTCAGACAGGCACCACCCAAGTTTCTCATAATACAAACACCACCTGGTGGGTTAGCTGACAAATTCAGCAAAAACAGATATGCCTTGACTAGCATGTTTCGTGTTAAACTGTTGAGGTACCTAGCTGATCAGTGGCTTGTAAAGTTACACTATTAAGCTAAAGGAACAACCACAAAGACGCCACTGACTATTTTTGACAGACGGATCCGAGTTTTGTTTACATTAACTCCGGTGTTCATACGCACCCTTCTGTCCCCCTCGTTCCCACGCATCGATCGTTGGCTCATGCATCGAACCTAAGCAATTACGAGATCGTATCTCCACTGGGAAGGCCGCATCTTTCAAGTTCCATGGACTAAGCTGGTAGTTCAGGAAAGCAATGTCTATCGGGGTTACCTGCCTCAGGAAAGAAAGCGTTAGGATAGACTGATTAGGCGGATGTGTTTGCTTCCGGTGCCTTAATCAAGCCTTCAAGTGTATAAACTGCGAGTGGTGCGTAGAATACGGACATTGACTAGTGGATTTCGAGACGGAGGAGGAAGGATGAAGGAGGGTGTTGTTTGATGCTCTAGAGATGAGGTAGTGTTGGGCATTGTATGATAGTAATTGTTGAAGGTACTAGGTAAAGTTATTATTAGTTTACGGTACTTCTTGTACTCCCCACGTTCTAAGTATTTAAGCCTGTCTACTATGGTGTTCTGGTGAGGATGTTTGGATGCCCATGTTAGGAACAAATAAGATTGCTTGTATCCATTAAGGGTTGAAGCAATTACCCTGGTACAGTGTTACTAGTGGTTCTGTACGGTGTTTAGTCGAATGCTTTCATTTAGTCACCTTGTGACCCTAACTCTGATCTTATCTTCACGTCGGTTCTACCACACTCATTTTCACTACAATCTAACCACGCCCTCATAACTCCTTGTTCACTGGCTCTACGGTCTTATTATCACTCACCGTTGTCATTATTCATAAATATTATATACATGCATACCTCCTAGTACCCATCAAAGCTCTGGTCGAGTAAAAATCCATCTGTCTTTCTCTCCCTCTCATTTTTGAAGCCCCAACTGACTTTCAGATTGTTCACTAGACTTGACATCAACGAGGCTGCCATGAAATCATCATCTTTTGAATAAAAGTGTTGATAGTCAATAACTTCATATAATTGTTCTGCAAGGTTAAAAGGGTATATTCTTATTCTGATAATAGTAAGTCCTCTAATTCCGAGTGCATTGAAACGTCTTCCATCAGCACAATAGAACCATTTTCTCAAAATACTTCTTCCAGCACGTTTATCGAGGTTGAAAGCAAATGGCAATGAGTTTCAGTATGGTACTTGTGAGTCTTCGATATCATTGAAGCACCCAAGAAAGCTCCGTCTGTGCGCAAAAGAGTCATTAGAGTAAGCTCAAATAAGAATTGAATTGTGGAGAAGAGTGTTTGATTGGAATAAAGATGTAGGAGATGCAGGTGCACGTTCAGCGATATACACGGATGTGGATGAAGTTGACGAGTCTGGAGAAGCAGTCTTAGAGAGGCGGGTGTTGACGAGGATGCAGAAAACTCTGCTTTAGAAGACTTTGAAGATAATGCAGAAGAGTTTTAAGTACGCATATAAATTCAGTTTGGGATCATTTATTAAAGTCGGAGCAGAGTATTGCACATCTTCATGGTCAGTAACTTTGACCAAGATTGGTTTTAAATGTCCAAGTTCGTAGCCACTCACATGTTGGTTTGGTTACCTTGGAAGGTTGATTTCTTAGACTTGAATTCTTAAGAAGGATGGTTCTTGAATCAAGCCTTGATTTAGCCTTGAAGACGTCGAGTTATCATCGCATCAATAAACTTTCCTCATAAGTTAAGTTTTCAAAGCTGTATCAGAAAGAGTCTGTAAGGTTAATCTGGTTAATGAATATAGTGAAAACGAAAGGGTCGCCATGCTCTTTTAGCATTAAAGCTGCATCTCAACCTTGAGATTTCTCTCCAAGTGACTTTGCTTCTATAACAAGTCTCCTAACTTACCATCACCCACAAAAAGAAGAAAATAACCAAAACTCCAAAGATCTTAAGGAATAACCATCTATTGCTTGTTATATGAGCATAGTACTTCAATAACTCTCTTTGTGCTCCGGTGATATTGATGCTTATATCTTCTACGTTTTGATCTATTCTTTGAATTTGTTCACCTTGTTCTGAGACCATCGAGGCCAATTGATGAAAAAGATTTCCAACTTCATTGATGGTTGATTCAATGGTTTCCACGGCCAAATTTCTTTCTTGTAGATATTGACTAGGTTGTTCTTCCATGAGCAAAAGCTGTTGAGTTTGATCTGGTATGCTGAGAAGATAGTCATTTGAATATGGATTGTTGTTGATATTATCGGGGTTATTGTTATACCCATTCCCATTCATGTCTTCAACATATCCTTGGGGTATATTAGAATTGGCCAAGTACGGGTTTTCACTGGTATTAGCCAACCCTGGAGCTTGAGCAAGGTTCAGTTGAGCATGGGAGATGAAATTGTCCGACCTATTTTTATTAAGGATCTCGTTCTTCTGCCTAACCTCTAAGACGTTTTTGAACTCACCGCTAACGTTTTTCATTTTGGAATTTAATAAGTTAACCACATTCTTCGAGAATTGGGAAGTTTGTGAATCTACTTGGATGGTAGAATCTCCTTTCATGAATCGCTGTAAATCTTGGATGTCTTTCTCAATCTTGAAAATCTTCAGCTTCACCAACGAAGTCATCTGACCGATTTCTCTTGGTTTATCATCGAGTAATGGTTTCCTCTTTGCAAGTAAGGCTAGTCTACTCAATAACTCGGTTACATGTGAGATATCAGCTGCAATGCCACTGGCATATTGATTGAACTTAGTCTTCTTTTGATTGCCCTTTAGTGGTTGCTGTGGCTGAGCTTGTTGCCTAGCAAGGTTATTTTTCTTATTAATCTTATCATAGGACGACACACATTGCTGGAACTCAAACGTTCTATTCTGAATTGTAGTAGACATTAGCTTTGAAGGTATCCATGTATTGTGATTTGAACAACAGTGTCGGTTTTCGAGTTCTGTTTTTAATTTTGGGTGGTGTGTGCGCTACCAGATTATTCGAAGGTCGCATCAGTTGGAAATTATGAGAGACGTGTTGGCAATTTCGATGCTTTTAGGATTATTGGAGGTTGTTTTGAATGGTTCTGGAAGGTTGTCTGTCCTTGGATCTGTATTTCAGGTTTTGGATATATGAATTCTTGGTCATACTAACTGAAATTCTGTTTGTTATTCTTTCGAGTCGTAAGATTAGCTATTTAAGTACCTTTAATTAGGACATTGGGGATCAGAGCTATTTCTCACCATCCACGGTATCTAGATGTTTTCTCTTACTTGGCCAAAATCTCGTGTGTCTTGGCCATGTCAAGTACTCTAACATCGTCTATAGCAATTTGGAAGAATCTGAAACTGTTTGTAAACTATATATTATGCAGTACATGCCTACCCAGAATAATAGACATGCACAGTTGAAACTAAAAACCGTAATTTCAAGAATCCTATGAAGCCATTCTCTAGAAGAACACGCTGAAGCATGTTTAATGCGCTTTATATAGGTCTAATATTGTTGGAGGTCGTGAACTTTACAGATATGTTCAATATTTGCAACCAGTTAAATGCAGGTTAGGTATATCATGGTGTACGAGAGGTGATGGAAACTTGCCAGTTGAAGTCGAGTATAATAGATAATAGAAACCATAGACTATTAGCTTTCTGATTTAGACTTGTGGAAATTGCATTGTTTTGCAAGACGATAATGGTCACATTAGATGTCTTGCATCAATAGCTTGAGCCATCGTTCCAAAGTCTGACTTGAAGTTAACTTCAAGGCCTAAACATACCCCCTTTCCAACGGTAAGTACTTCAAATCTTTAGTATTTTAACCGGTCCTGACGGATTATTGATAATAACTTATCTCTTTCCCACAACCAAACAATCTTTACAATTTTGTATGATTTTGCAATCATTTCTACAGTATTAGCCAAATCTCACCTCTAAGTTACATTGATCCACCAACAAGCATCCCTCCAATTCCAAACGACTGATCCAATCTCTTTAAACCTAAATTCAAACCATCGTAACATCCCAAGCCAAAGCACCCCATCAGTACTTGCGCCTCAACGTCTTCCATGCCTCAACCATCAACTTCTTACATAACTACGAACCCTCTCACTGCAATTCGACCCTTTTCACAAAATACTGCATATAACACACGAATCTTTTATTTACCTTGTCCCAATCGAGACAAAAGAGTAGAGACGAAGGGCGTTCAAACAGGGCCAACCTGTAAAACTGAAAATCAAATTCACCACACGAAAACAACAAGTCAAAATTTTTTGCCTACCGTATTCTTTTACTCTTGACCTTCTGATAACACTGGTATCATCAATCAATAGTCATCATCGGTATCATAATAGCAGAATAATAACATGAGAGAAATTGTACGTAACAATGGATGCTAGTGGAAAGTGGTGGGGCCTACGACTTCCAACAAAGACAGCTCATCAATACGTTAACGCGCCTTGAAATTCATTGATCCAAGGGGAATTCGTGGATCGGGTTCCTGAGTGCTAGTGATGAGGTAGTTTGTTAGTCTGTGAAAGCAATGGGAACGCTGACTTGCCCTTTGAGGAGCTTGTCTCGAGATACGTTTGTACTATTCAATATCAACTATGTGATTTCGTGTCGTTTTGCTAACACGAGTCACCACTTGTGTGAATACTATCATTATGAATAAACTCAACGAATCACCCGAGTACGAGCTAGGCACACCTCCAATTGGACTATTAAGCCCTAAATTATCCCCATTACTCCCCCACATATTCCTTCAATTGAAAATTTTATTAACAAATTATAGATCCATTTATCTACAGGTCAATGTGGTAACCAAATCGTATGTATTTTGCACTTATCTTGCAGCCTTCACATTATACTAACAAGTTCGTAGGGTGCTGCTTTCTGGGAAACTATCTGTGGTGAGCACGGTTTAGACAACGATGGTAACTACCATGGTCTTGATGACATTCAAAAGGCAAAGTTGAACGTTTATTTCAACGAAGCCTCTTCAGGGAAGTATGTTCCTCGTGCAGTTCTTGTAGATTTAGAACCTGGTACCATTGATGGTGTCAAGAACTCCCACATTGGTAACTTGTTCAGACCAGATAACTATATCTTTGGTCAATCTTCGGCTGGTAACGTTTGGGCCAAGGGTCATTACACCGAGGGTGCAGAACTAGTCGACTCCGTAATGGAAGTTGTAAGAAGAGAAGCCGAAGGCTGTGACTCTTTGCAAGGTTTCCAAATCACCCACTCCCTTGGTGGTGGTACTGGTTCTGGTATGGGTACCTTATTGATTTCTAAGATAAGAGAAGAATTCCCTGATCGAATGATGGCCACCTTCTCGGTTGTTCCATCTCCAAAGGTTTCAGATACTGTTATCGAACCATACAATGCCACCTTATCGATCCATCAATTGGTTGAAAACTCCGATGAAACCTTCTGTATTGATAACGAAGCTTTGTACAACATTTGTCAAAAGACTTTGAAATTACCACAACCATCTTACGCTGAATTGAACAGCTTGGTTTCCTCCGTTATGTCAGGTGTCACCACCTCTTTACGTTACCCAGGTCAACTAAACTCTGATTTAAGAAAGTTAGCTGTCAACTTGGTTCCTTTCCCTAGATTGCATTTCTTCATGGTGGGTTACGCCCCTTTGACCTCAATTGGTTCTAAATCATTCAGATCTTTGACTGTTCCAGAATTAACCCAACAAATGTTCGACCCTAAGAATATGATGGCTGCTTCCGATCCAAAGAATGGTAGATACTTAACCGTTGCTGCTTTCTTCAGAGGTAAGGTATCTGTTCAAGAGGTTGACGATGAAATGCTCAAGGTTCAAACCAGAAACGCCTCATATTTTGTTGAGTGGATTCCAAACAATGTACAAACTGCCGTTTGTTCTGTTGCTCCAAAGGACTTGGATATGTCGGCCACTTTCATTGGTAACTCCACTTCTATCCAAGAATTATTCAAGAGAGTTGGTGACCAATTCAGTGCTATGTTCAGAAGAAAGGCTTTCTTGCATTGGTACACTTCTGAGGGTATGGATGAGATGGAATTCACGGAGGCTGAATCCAATATGAATGATTTGGTTTCCGAATATCAACAATACCAAGAAGCTTCAATTGACGAAGATGATGATATCGAAGGCGCTTACCCTGAAGATGCTCCGTTGGACGATCACTTGGATTAGTTACATTAACCGCTAACCACTTTCCATCTTCTTCTTCTATTTTATTTCCTTCAACCTTCGTGTTCGACCCCGTTCCATCATCTCTACGCCAATTTTTGTTACGTTTAGTTCTTTTTGCTTCTTAATGTTTATACCCTAAGTAAATGATATACAACTGTCTATTAGTTTCTTTATTTAATTATTACAGATTAGACTTTAAATTAATGTATATTTGTATGTGCCGGTATTTATAAAATACATCTTATTACTACTTTCAAAGTATCATGCAATAAAAATCATCCCCATTTTCACTCCTCATTCTACTCTTGCTCTTCATTTTAACGTTCCCTATTAGTTACCTCTCAAGAAATTCTTGACGAAATCATTCTTGTCCACCACATTGTAAGAGGTTTGGTCATCGAAGTATCTCATGACATGACATTGTTGTTTCCAGAAGTTAACCAACTCTTGGAATTCCATTTGGCCCTTCATCAATAAAACGTTGGAAACACCCAAGTCATTGACGAATCTTTGTCTTTCAAACTCTTGTCTAATCTTGGTTTTGACATTGGCAACTGGCATATCTAACTCATACAAGTCACAGAATTCCTTGGAGTATCTCATGTATTTACGGTACAATTGTAACACCCTTAATCTCATCTCCGCTTGAGTCGCGGCACGACGGGTTGTTTCCGCAAACTCGGTGGCTAAGGTCATGGTTATCGATGCTGCTCTTTCTATGGATGTTCTCTGTTTTTTCATTTCCAATTTTTTGGTCGTTTGTAAAAAACGACGTTTGGTTGGTTCAGGTAGGGTGCAGGAACGCAAAATTAGGTTGCAAAATGATCTCTTTGAGCTATTATTCTATAAGGTTTTCTATAGAGTGGACTGTTCTAAGAAGGAGCTACAGAGCAGACTATTTGTCTAGCTTTTCGTAAATCAGTTGTAAGAAATCGCCATTTGGCTCCAAGATCTTGACAAATCTACATAGCTCAAAGCACCATTCCCACTTGTCTGCAGCTTCAAGCATCGATATTATGTTCAAGATTATATCATGATCGTGGCTAGATAGTAATGGTGAAACTTCATCACCAGCCTCATCGGTCTTTGAGTTTAGGTAGATAATAAGATAGTGATAACATAACTCAACATTGCCAGAGCTTATCAAATCATCCATGAATTTGATTGGCGTGGTGTCCAAAAGCCTGAAAAAGTTCTTCCAGTATTTTACTTCAATTTTTCTGAAGCAATTAATGAATATAGACTTGTCGACAATTACTTCAATTAATTTCTTTAATAATATTTCGTCATTGTCTGTCAAATAGTTAAACAACAACAATTCTAATGAGTAATTATAGTGCTTGAAGTCTTCGAACTTGGATACTTTGGTCACGTCGTGTATCAAATAATACTCAATAAATTTGTGCAAAATCAATTGCTTTGATAGTTTAGTTGTCAAAAACGAATGTTCCGTGACAACTGTCTCTAAAAATATGGATTCCAACGAATCTTTCAATTCAAGAAATTGGTATTCAACATCAATTGGGATTGTTATCGGCTGTAGGATTTCTTCAAAAAGTTCACTTAGCTTGTAGATCAACAAATCACTGCTGATGCTTAGAAAGTAAACGAAAACCTCATCACAGATGTTGATTAACAGAAACTTTTCAACCAATCTGTTGATTAATGTCAAGTTGTAATTGGTTTTATTGTCGGACACAGATGTATTTTTCAAAAAGTATAGTTCACCAGTGTTAAGCAAGAACAAGAAGTGTTTCTTATTAACAATCGAGGTCTGAACTATATTCTTGATCATCAAGTTGCTATTAATGGAATCCAAGTGTATTACCTTCATCAACTGAACATAAATGTCATAATTTTTCATGGTACCAATGTTTCCAATATCTCCAATGGCTTGTATTGACTTTGTATTTGTTATCTCCAAGATTATTAACTTTAAATCACTGGTGACTATTATCAAGTTTGAGCTCGAGGGACTATTTTGTACAATTTCAACATTCAAGAATAAGGACTTGTTGAAGTTATAATTCCACATGATCAAATTATTAGTAAACTTAAAGACCTTACCACCATGCCCATATTTCGAGTTTTTCGCATTAATAATTAATACTTCGTCATATATTGGAGTCCTCTTTTCGGTATCACTATCAGATTTGTCGTCCTCAGTGATATGCTTTCTGTTTATAACTATTAGATAATCGTTAAACCAAAAGTGGTTCATAATTCTAAGCTTATCAACAGATTCATTAAGAAAGTTGAACCATAACACTTGATTTACACCGTCAGATAAGATAGGCGTAGATATAACCAAATTATCGCGTATAGAAACAGATACTTGGTTAAAAATGTTTTCGGTTATTTTGAAATTCAGGGTGGAATTTACCATCGTATTCTTAAAATGCTTTAAAATAGGAAATTTGTTGAATGTCTTATTGTTGATTAAGCTCACGTATTCGGTATTGAAGTATCCCGCCCCATTCGCAGTCAATAGTTTAAGCGCAAACATTTTAGATTTGTCTTTGCTTGTGATGTAAAGTAAGATCGAGTTCTCGCTTATTAAGATATTAGATGCCTTCAAGAAATCCAAATCAATATCAAGGTCGCTGCTGAAAGTTTTCTTTCCAAATTTTGAATACAAGGACCAAAATCCAGTTGATTCATTCAAAGCCACAAAGAATTCACCATTGGGTGCCCATGTGAGTGTATATCTTGTATTGTCAACTATTATGTCTTTGAGAAGGTCCGCCTTTTTCAATTTTTGATCCATTTTATACAATTTGATAACAGCAGTAGTGTGGACCAATACCAAATCGAATTTTGGATTGAAGGATGTCTGGCAAACAGAATTATTTTCGTCATTGAGTATTTTGAAACCACTTGAGTCACTTACTATGTATAGCCATGCCTCTCCGAAGGTATTGAAGAATATGGAATAGTCCGCATACATATTATAGGCATAGTGAACGATTTTTGAGCCTCTGGAAGACTCGTACCATTCAAGATCAAGTGCACCGAGTAGATGACTATTGAAAGTTTTAATGTTGATAATCTGTAAAAGGTTATCCGAGTCTCCCTTGTTAAAGAGTAGTAAATCATGAGAATCTGTCATGATCCAAAAATCGTCACAAGACTCCTCTAGCTTTATGATCTTATATATCTTGAATGATTTTATCAATTCAACATGAGTTGTTAATTCGTTTTCAAAGACGTAAGTATTATTTATATGCTCTGGATTTATCAAGTTTGGCATCATGAGCATGTTACTATTAATGAGAAGGTTGGTAGCCGACTTTAACAAGTTGGATATGGAGAACTTGAAAGACCTCGTAATCAAAGGTTGAGCGGATTGAATTAGCTGGTCATCGTTGACACTATTGATTTGATAAATTGGCTCAGTATAATCGACTTGGATTTGGAAGATAAGCAAGTAGTTGAGATCAGTCTGAACGAACAAGTTGAAGTTCTTGAATTGCAGAATGATGTTTGAGGAATCAATGTACTTTGTCTTTACAGCTGTATTAGATCCATGAGATTCCATAGACTCTGAGGTTCTCTTGTGTAAGCCAATTGGTAGGAAGGTACTAGTGTTGAATAAATGAATGGTAGATCGTGTCAACACTACTAGAATTGGGGAATTAGGAACGCATATCGAATTGATTATCTCATCTTCCTCGTCAAAAGGCAAGGGAACTTGTAAGTGGGGGCAAGAGTCTATCCAAACCATAGCGCCATACACTTCCAATAGGATATGGGTGAATCTGTTAATTGATAGGAAGAGATCGTTTTTTTTGAGTGGAAACGTACTTGAATAGGATCGTTGACACACATGGATTAAGTGCACTCGGATTAACTTTTTCAAGAATAAGGGCGTTTGGTCTAGTGGTATGATTCTCGCTTTGGGTTATAATTCAAATATGCGAGAGGCCCTGGGTTCAATTCCCAGAATGCCCCTAATTTTTTTCAATTCTTCAGAGAGCTAATTACGATAGCTGCAGTTGTCACCATCTGCTAATACGAAATACAACTTCATATCACCCTATGATAATGCGAAATACAACCTTCACTCAACGTAGTCTACTATCATTTTCATATTTTAGTTGTATTAAAAGTTATAAAATATAGAATACTAATGGACAATTTTCATGATACTCTTAAAGATATACATGAAACAACAAAACTCTTTGATGATATGTGTATGAGCGCAAGTACAAATATTTGACAGACTTCTTAACGGTAAGACTTTTGGAATCTGGCTCTGGCACCTGGACCACCGAA
The DNA here is from genome assembly GCA_030558315.1 of Kodamaea suecica. Classification (NCBI taxonomy): domain Eukaryota; kingdom Fungi; phylum Ascomycota; class Pichiomycetes; order Serinales; family Debaryomycetaceae; genus Kodamaea; species Kodamaea suecica. The sequence goes on along the minus strand of JAJMSH010000007.1, from coordinate 19,260 downwards.
CTTCTTTGGTTCCATTCTTCTGGAGTCAGCAACCAACAAGGTCTTGTCGTAAGCGGCATAGACCTTCTTTAATTCGTTCTTTGAGGCTTCGTCAACATACTTTTGGTGGTAAGCAATCAAACCCTTAGCAATAGCTTGTCTGATAGCGTAAACTTGAGAGACGTGACCACCACCGGTGACCTTAACTCTGATGTCAATGTTTTGGAACTTGTCTAAACCAACCAAGGTTAATGGTTCGTAGACCTTAAATCTTAAGATTTCTGGTTGAACCAAGGTGATTGGAGAACCGTTAACTTTGATTAAACCCTTACCGGCTTTAACGTGAGCGACAGCAGTAGCAGTCTTCTTCTTACCAAAAGTCTAGAATAATGTTAGTATATTGAAATTGTGTAATGAGATTTAGGGCATGCTGAGATTTAGGTTTGGGCTGAGGGTCGTAGAGGGTCCTTGACATGATTCTTTTTCATGTCCTTTCCTTTCCATTCTCCAACTTTGTCGGTTAACTGTTATCTCATTCGTAAACATTTCGTCCCTTGCTTCTGGCTTGACTCTTCTTTTTCTTTGTTTAGGCCTGAAGCACCTCTTGGACTCCAGAGAGGCCCAATTCAAGCCCCTTCTTCAGGATCTCTACCTGACGATTTGCTTTCCCCGTTCCTCTCGTTCTTGCTCTCTCGTGTTGGCTACATACTTGGACAGATTGTGGGGCGGACATCTTTGTGCTTGTTGTGTACTAACAGTCTATATTACCTTTCTTTGTAAAGATTTTTTAATGATGATTTTTTCTAAAATTTTTTCGTTACTGTTGGAGATTTTGCTCAGGTGAAAAATCCTGTATGGTGGTAGGAGGCATCGATGTATATGCGACATTATGTGGTGCGAAGAAACGACATCGCACTATTTAAAATGTCTCCACTATTTAACAGTACAGTATATACACTGCAAGACTCACAAATACATAACATATCACGCGCCCTGTGTGACTTGTTCTCGCTGGTTAATGTCGTGACGCGACTTTTTTGATTGTACGTTTCGGTGTTATATACAGTACCTCTCAAAAGTTTTTCAGCGACACCACCAGCGACACCGTGCGAGGGAAAACTTTTCCTCCAAGATGGTTGAAAAATCTGTTAATAAAATTTAGTTTTCCTTTTCTCTCACTGTGTGATTTAACCCTGTAAGCAAAGATGGCCATCTCCAAGAACTTAGCATTATTAAAGAATCACTTCAGAAAGCACTGGCAAGAAAGAGTCAAGGTTCACTTTGACCAAGCTGGTAAGAAGGCTTCTAGAAGACATGCCAGATTATCCAAGGCTGCCAAGATTGCTCCAAGACCATTGGATGCTCTCAGACCTATTGTCAGAGCCCCAACTATCAAGTACAACAGAAAGGTTAGAGCCGGTAGAGGTTTCACCTTAGCTGAAATCAAGGCTGTTGGTTTATCTGCCAAGTACGCCAGAACCATTGGTATTGCTGTTGATCACAGAAGACAAAACAAGTCACAAGAAACTTTCGATGCTAACGTCGTCAGATTGAAGGAATACCAATCCAAATTGGTTATCTTTGACAAGAAGACTAAGGCTTCTGAATTCGCCGCTGCCCACAAGCAAATCAACACTGCTGCTGTCTTCCCAGTTGTCCAACCTGCCATCGACTCTACTCCAAGAGCCGTTGTTGACTCTGGTGTTTCTGCTTACACTACCTTGAGAACTGCCAGATCTGACAAGAAGTACAAGGGTATCAGAGAAAAGCGTGCTAGAGAAAAGGCTGAAGCTGAAGCTGAAAAGAGCAAGAAATAATCGACTTAACCTCCTCTTTTTGTTTCATATTCACTCATCCACAACCCCCTTCCTGTTTTAGTATTAGGTTTTTGCCATATGAATATATACTAGTATAAATATATACGGAAATTTAATCTTTAATGTATTTTATAACGTTAGAAAGAGTAGGTAGATACGCAATAGAAGAGTGGTATCGTAAGTGATTACTGCTTAAGTTCTTCTCTTCCTTATTGGCGTATTGTTAAAGTGAAAAATTCTCATAATATGAAGTAGATACATGATGCCAGGCTACTCTAATAGTGACTATCTGTTACTCGCCTTGAAACAGGATCTCCAGCTCTCTCTCTTTCTACCATTCATGTCACATCTAGAACTTGTTTGTTTACTCTTATTTAATTTTGAATCTTTCACTCCATACTTCTTCCCTTGTCTACACTCTACTCTCTTCAGTGAATTCTCTTTATTTAATTATAAACCTAGTGATGCCCAATATCATAATATTAAACTTCCAAAGGCATGCAAGTTATACAGTGCTAATTAATTTAATCGAATAAACCCATTCCCATGTCATCGTCAGAAGATTCAGCTTCAGCTTCAGCTTCTTCTTCGACGGCTTCTTCAGCGGAACCAGCAGCAGCACCAGAAGATGCAGCAGCGGAACCAGCAGCTGGACCAGAAGAAATGTTGAAGAACAAGGACTTTAAGTCCTTACCTTCCAAAGCCTTAGCGAAGAGGTCAGCCCAGATGGACTCGACTTCGACGTTAGCCTTAGCGACTAAGGTAGCGAGCTTGTCAGCAGAGACTTCGATGTCAGCATCGGCCAAGATCAAGGCAGCGTAGGATAAAGCGGATTCAACAGACATTATATTTGTAACTAGAGATAATCAGTTTAAGCTTTCCTTGGGATATAAGGGCAGACTATTTCTTAGTTTATTGATGTAAGACTGTAGCACCTCTGGAAGCAGTGGTGTTGAATAATTTTTCTTGCCCATATGGTTTGGCAGTGTATGGAGTGAAACTTTTACCCGGACAAAGTTTGGCTGGAAGAGTGTACAGGATCGCTAGTAAGGAAAAGATTGTGCGAAGGAAGATCACGAGATCAAATACGGGCAGAAGCCCCAATACTTACGGCTTGAAGGACGACATATGATTTCATAGAGACGATAGCGATAGTAGACATCGAAGGGGATATTGCTTTAAAGCACTCGTATCTCCAGATGTACTAGCTTTAGTATGCACTAGCAACATTAATACAATCGATAAATCAATGTCCCATTGAAATAGTTTCAGAGTGTAATTTTCGATTGATAATGTCAGACATATTATGCGACTTGGGAGCTTGCAAATGCATTCTACATGATACTAATCCAAAGCAACTATCTATGCAGCCCAAGCCAAGGGTTCAGTGGTCATACCCAATATCGAATCTTGATTCAAGCCTATGTGGCCTAAAGCAGATTTGGCTAAGAGCGTGGTTAGATTAGGGGCCTCCATGACTGTACGTGCAATAGACCCCCACAAAACCGTATATCGATTCTAGATCTTGATCCAGATCATATATGCCACACCAATACCACCTATGATATGAGCTAATGAAAAGAATTCCCACACAGTTTATTAATTATTAGGGATTGGTCAGTAAAAAGCCTTGTTAAGTACAAGACATGCAAATTTCGAATAAACTAATTCACTTGGTGATCGATGATCCCGAATCCTTTCTCCGTTTGGCTGCAAAATATTCAAAATTAATTATTATTGTATCAATTATACACTATACATACTCTCTACTAATGAGGAAGTGCATTTAGATAGCATCCCTCAAAGTGCAGTATTCTAAGTACCACTGCTTGGTCCATTTTCTGGTTCTCTTACCATATATCATCATTGGAATACAACTAGCCATGATAACGAATTCGATTGCAGCCATAACACCAAACCCTTTGGAAATACCAAGGGCATTTAACATTGGAGAACAAGCAAAGGTAAATATGCATCCAACAAAATTATTAATAACGGAAACACCACACATCATTTCAATTACCATCTCAGGATAAGCATCCATCAAATAACTCATACTTACATCACCAGAACTACCAAACCCGAACCCAATTATTCCGAGTGAGATATAGGTTGGTACCCAATTCCAGTCACGATCTGTACCAAGTGCAAATGTTACCAAAGCAATAGGACATATAATTGCCGGGATGATCAAGAAATAAAGACGGTATTCAGCTTCTTGAACACCATTATTGCGCTTTGCCATCCAAATGGAAAAGTAATCACTAATGATACCAGCATAAACACAACCAATGACTGCACCAATTAATGTTGGAATATTCATTATTGCCACTGCTGTGTCACCGTAGTTATATGGTGGGTCGTAATACTGGTCTTCTTCAACAGTGAGGTAAAAGGTAAGTAAAGCATCTTGAATACCCCACACAAATCCAGAGAAGATAACAGGAGGGAAAAGGAAGACTTTTGTAAGCATCCTTAAACGCTTAAGATATTGAACGAAACCATAACCTTTGATGTTAGCTGCTGGAGTGATAAGTTGTACTCTCTTCCAGTACTTTTTTGGAGGATCACTTGCACCATCATCATCAAAACTTACAATATCGCTCAGGGAGTCCTTCTCAGAAGTGTGCTCAACCTTAATGTCATCCTCCTTCTCGCTGGATAATAATCCTTTCACGTGTGATATGGCGTCTTTAACAGTCTTTTTGAATCCACCTCTGTCAAAGTAAGTTTCTTCTAAGACGAACAAAATGGCAATCAATAAGGCACCTGATATGATGACTGAAAGCCAGCCAACCCATCTAAAACCAATTCCATCTGCAATAAGACCACCAAATAAAGGTCCGAGGAAAGTACCAACCGAAGTAGCCAACATATATACGGTCAAAACCGAACCTAATTGATGCTGGAAGTATAAATCACTTAAACTCAATTGCACCTGTGCTTCGGCACAACTCTCTGAGACACCTACGAATAACTGAGACCAGATGGAGTCAGTGATGTCGTCCAGCATTCCGAACCAAACAGCACCTAGAAGGCCCAAGAAAATACAAATGAAATATGTTAACTTTCTACCGTAGATCGATGATAATGGTGTCAAAACAAAGGTCCCAATAGCAATAGAAGCAAACAAAATACCTGCACCAACGTTCATGGCATCATAGGATATTCCGTAGTCTTCATTAAGAGCGTCTTGGACTGCACCAGCATCGTTTGATGTTGCAGCTGTGAAACCCGTGATGATGGCCAAGATCGTGAAATTTATGAACTTTCTGGGGATATTCCAATTCAAAGGATCGTTTGGAGAAGAGGATGGTTGGGGCATCAAAATGATGTTACCTTTTGTTTTGACGGCCGGATGGTCACCACCTTCTTCTTCGTGGCCTTCGTCAGCAAAGGTTGTGTAGATGTTGAAGGTTCCTGGAATGAAGTCATCGTAGTCTCTATCGTTGATCTCGTTGTTTGTATTGGTTGTCCTTAGCTGAATTTCGTTACCCATTTTGTTAAGTACTAATGGTCGAGATTGAGCGATGACGATATGTCTTTATTAAATGCTTGAACGGTCGTAATTCTGGTTGGTTCAATAAAATATTGGCAGACAATAGTTGAATTTGAAGCTACAGTGCAAAAAAGAAAACAATAAACGGCTCAAAGCAATGGATAGCAATACTGAATTAACAATATGGAAGTAGACTCTCTGGTATTTGAACTCTTGATCAACTGTGTTCTCAATCAACAATGTTCTTGTTCTAGTATAAAAATTCTAAACTATAGCAAATGAAACAGCTTTATATTAAACTACTAAGACAGACGATGAGATTTATTTTATAGATAACAGAATGGAATTGCATTCGTATCCCGAAGGATTCATTAAACAAACCCCACAGCATCAATAGACATTATTAACATCACCACCCACCAGCACATAAACAGCAGGTATTCGATAAGATAAGAGAACCTCCAAAGACAACACGAAGGAAATGATGCCCAAAGAAAAAGGAAAGCGAAAGATGAAGATAACAGGAGAAACAGAAAGAGCGCAAGGGACGCCGCATGTTATTAACTCCGTGTAGATCAATTTACGGAATATGTCATTGGAGCATGAAGCTTGTCAACGGTTTACGCGATTCTCTTGGCTTTTATTAATTGTTGATATTTTGGTCATGATTGGTTGATTGGAGGTATGTGATGTGATTTGATGTCGAGGTTGCAAGAACATCAGTGTTGGAATCCTTGGGAGTGTAGTTGACGGTGGGGCTTAGAGGTAGCATGGAGCCGACACTATTCCCAAAACGGTATTTTGCAATCTGGCCAGAAGAGGAAATGCTCGCATCTTGAATACGAGCGAACAATTCGGAGAATAGAGAAAGCGATGAATGGCTGACAGTGTGAGACTAGGCTAGGTGATAGTGGGTGAGACTAGGCTAGGTGATAGTGAGTGAGACTAGGCTAGGTGATAGTGAGTGAGACTAGGCTAGGTGATAGTGAGTGAGACTAGGCTAGGTGATAGTGAGTGAGACTAGGCTAGGTGATAGTGAGTGAGACTAGGCTAGGTGATAGTGAGTGAGACTAGGCTAGGTGATAGTGGGTGAGACTAGGCGAGGTGATAGTGGGTGAGACTAGGCTAGGTGATAGTGGGTGAGACTAGGCTAGGTGATAGTGGGTGAGACTAGGTGATAGTGGGTGATGCGTGATTGTGGGTGATTGTGGGTGATACAAGGTTATGAGTGATACAAGGTGACAGGGAGGTTGGTGAGCGATTCGGCTGGTACTTACGCGGAGAGAAAGGCCAACTGAAGCTTGGTACTTTGAAAGTTGACAAGTGCGGTTAATGATTTCTTAGGTTGGGAGTGAGGCTCGTGAGATACTTCTGTGTCGTTTCGGAGAACTGGTGAAATTGTGCGGTGGAAGACCTTGTGAAAAGTAAAGAACTGGGGGTGCTTGTAGAAGGTGTTGTCGATACTGCTTGCTGTGGTACGATGTGTTGCAGTGATTGAGATCAATGGTGACTACTACACCAACATCCTACCCCAAATCTGCCTACAGCACGATTGCTGAACCTTTACAATGAATTGTCACTTATAGGTGTAGCGGAATTTCCTAGTTTCTATGAATTTGGGTGCTATTCTGTAGAAGTTGATCAACCTGCTTGGTGCTAGGAGACGGAATATGGAGTCTATATATGGAAGCGTCGGATGTGAATAGATAAGCCAACATTGGTTAATCTAAATTGGCCACTTTCCTCTGAATCTATTACCGTTGGTCAAGATGCCATGAGTAAACACAATGACTCTGACCATTTTGATATCTTCCTTCGTACGTCATCGATTTTTGGGCCTGCTTCATGTTTCTTCTCACAACCAAAACTTTCCCACCTAGCCATCACTCTTCCTATCACTGTTTCCCAGACCCGATACCTTCCGGTTAAGCACCATACTGTTAACCCCATGTGCGTGTCTCCTATTGATCTGTGAACCTTATCTAGGCACCCTCCTCAGAACATATTCGCAGCCTAATTTTCACCTGACAAGAAACGAGAATCGGGTACGTTATGAAGACTTAGGTGCGGAAGCGAATAAAGAGGAGCCCCATTGTGAGAGGGTATGACCAGTTGTTAATGACTTCAGCTGTGACGTTTGGCAAAGTGTCAGCTCAGCTAGAGCTAGAGGGGAAGAACATGTGTGGATGTGGCAGTTCCATTGCTAGCAATTTGCTGTTTCAGCAGCTTGGCAGGTATGTAAGATATGTTAATATGCGGAACGAAAGGCCAACTTGGTATTTCACACTCTTCGGATACGTGATAACTTATGTGCTATCTGTAAGCTTAACAGAAAGCACAAATACACAATTCTATGGCAACATACATTAATACACCAGTCAGTTATATTTACATGACTCAATCAAAGGAACAATACCAACGACTAGTGAGCCAGCGGACTAGCGATATTATATGATAATTATAGATTATATGATAATTATAGATTATTTGATAATTATAGATTATTTGATAATTATAGATTTAATCAATAATTGCATCAATAATAAATACACCAACAGTAAAAGCACAAATAGTTGAATAATTGATTTCACTCTTTATCACCCGATGCAACCCACCAATGAGATGAGTACAAGCGTATGCGAACCGTGCTTCAGGAACATCATCCGAGATTCAAGAATGCAATTGGGGCTTACTCTCTGATGGGCTTGGAAAGCCTCTAGGTAATGTGGCCCTGCAAGCCTACGTTGATTTAAATGGTTGCGCATCTCACAACCACCTACTCTCGAAGCATGCAATTCATGAACAAAGTGGCAATTGTTCATTGTAACTTGTGGATAGACAATATGATGCTACATTAGTTTATTCGTCAGCAATCCAACAAGTTGTATTGGTTGTGAATATTGGTGAAGGTCATATTGGTGGGACTAGAGTTTGCGTGGGCAGATGTGTGCGAAGGCTGTGGGACAGGTATGGGATGTAAAGCTCGTTGACATAGGGTGTGTATTAGCTGTCTTCTCATACGCCCCCCCCTTTATCATCATGATTCCAAAACGGACTGGCAATAGTCCCTAACTTCAGTACATAACATAAACTCTAAGGCGTAAGGGGAGCTGGTGGTTTACAGGAAATCCGCAGCGAGGTGGTTGAGGAAGAGAATGGCAGCCAGCAACGGATAAACAAGAATAATAGTCTGCTGGGGTATAGTGGAATGGTGGAGAGGAGGCGGGGAACAATAGGGAAGGTAGATGTAGATTGGTATTTACGTAGAAGATGGGTTAGAGATGGTACATTAGGTAGATAGTGAAATACGTACCTCGTATGCTCAAAGTTGCCAGCACAAGTTGAGCCCCTTCGATATTCTTGTGCCACAAAATGAAATCCCCTGCATTCCAGAGGAGGCGAAGGATTGCTGGGTTGGATTCTTGGGTGGATTGCCAAGGGATGTGAGTTTCCATGTGCTTGTTAATTGCAATTGCAATGGAAGGGTAAGAATTTGGAGACGCGACCAAGACAAGAAAACAAGGGAAGAAGCGCATGAAACACCCAAGGTATATACAAAGACAGACAGGAGCCCATGGAAGCAACTCAGAACAAGCCAGAACAAGCCAGAAAGAAAGGTTAAGGTTAAATTATGTTCCCTTTAGGTTGTTCAAAGCAAGATAACGTGTGTTGCGGTGATTGGAGAGGAAGTGTGAAATGCTAGAGGTGAGTAGCTGTTGCCTTATTTTATTTTGATTAGAGATATTTCCGGTGACGGAGTTTCAGCTCTCAGCTCACGGCTCTCAGCGTACGGCTCTCAGCGTACGGCCCTGGCGTACTGCTCTCAGATCACAGAGGATGTGCCTATAGTACCTATAAATTCCCACAAACTGCACATCTTTCACTCGCTAGTCTGTTGAATCTGTTGACTCTACTGACCCATCGAATGCAGCAACATCCCACTCCTCACCACAACAAACACTCTCGAACAGGCCAAGCACATCCGGTGAACCACCGTCCCAGAATTGCAAATGTAACAAGCCCTGTTGTTCCCCCGGAAAAAAACCACACCCCTTCTACATAAAAATGCAAAGATAGCAATATTTCAACATTTGTGTCGCTTTTTGGCGTGCATGGGAAAAGCAAGCCACGTTTCCGAGCTTAGGAGAGATATCGTTTGACACAAAAGGAAAACGTTCCTTTATTGGTTTGAGACACTTATTTAGGCCACTGAAAAGGGATGAGAGGTGAAAAATAATTAAGCGCTGTTGTTTACGGATTGGTGTGAAACCGTCGTATAAAAATAGCACCGATATTTGAGGGAGGGACTCACAAGTATAAAAGCACCCCAGGGGCCTTGGTGATTTAGATAAATACACAAGCACTGTTAATAGATTGCAAGCGTCACCACAGAACTAAAACTAATCACTTAAACATGCTCGCTAAATCGTTAATAACGGTCCTTCTGGCAGCCTTAGCACTCGCCCTGCCCACCACATTCAAGAACCACAACTATAAAAGAGACGGTGTTCCATGGGATTACCAAAATGGTAAGATAAAGGGTGTCAATCTTGGAGGGTGGTTCGTATTGGAAGCATACATCACTCCTTCCCTTTTCCAGGGCTCCAGCAACCCTCCAGTAGATGAATACCATTTCACCCAGGTCTTGGGTAAGGAAGAAGCTGCCAGCCAATTAGATGCTCACTGGAGTTCATGGTATACTGAAGCCGATTTCGCACAAATGCAATCCGTGGGCTTGAACTTTGTCCGTATTCCAATCGGATACTGGGCCTTCCAATTGTTGGACGATGATCCTTACGTTCAGGGACAAATCCCATACTTAGACCAAGCTTTGGAATGGTGTCAGACATACAACTTGTCGGCTTGGATTGATTTGCATGGAGCCCCAGGCTCTCAGAATGGTTTCGATAATTCAGGTTTGAGAGACGTCTTGGACTGGCAAAACGGTGATAACCAAAATGTCACCTTAAGCGTATTACAAACCATCTTCGAAAAGTACGGTGGATCTGATTACAACCAAGTTGTTGCTGGTATTGAGTTGGTCAATGAACCATTAGGACCTTCTCTTGATATGGACCAAATCAAGGAATTTTACACTACTGGTTACAAGAACTTGCGTGCCACTGGTTCCGTTACTCCTGTTATTATTCACGATGCTTTCCAACAAACTGATGGTTACTGGGATGATTTCTTGACTGTTGCAGACGGTGATAACTGGAACGTTGTCCTTGATCATCATCATTACCAAGTGTTCTCCCAAGGTCAATTGCAAATGGATATTGGTACTCATGTTGGGACTGCTTGTGCATGGGGTACATCCGCTTTGACTGATGACAAATGGAATGTTGCTGGAGAATGGTCTGCTGCCTTGACCGATTGTGCTACTTGGCTCAATGGTGTTGGACGCGGTGCCCGTTGGTCTGGTGATTACGACGGTTCAATATATTTAGGTTCTTGCGAACCATATATAAGCAGTGACAACTGGACACCAGAATATGCACAAAACGTACGAATGTACATCGAGGCACAATTAGATGCATTCGACCTAACCGGTGGCTGGATCTTCTGGAACTGGAAGACCGAAGATGCTGTTGATTGGGATATGCAAAGATTAATCGACGTTGGTGCCTTCCCACAACCATTCGACTCGAGACAATACCCTAACCAGTGTGGATTCTAGGGACATTGCGCTTTGAAATGTGTTTATATTCATAAATAAAAGAACGTAAATTAAAAAGGATTGAATCAGTGTAGTAGGGGTATTTGGGGCTGTATGAAATAGTCATTCTTTGCTTATACCTATTCGCAGCAAACATCTATGGGACAGTATTAACTAGAAGTAAACAATTCTTGACTACAATTGATACCCCTTATTGCTTGGAACCTCAAAAGAACAAACCAGGGTACATCTCAATTCGTCACACTGTTTCCTGGACCCTCTGGTAGTCCGCTTGCTACCCTCTACTCCTACTAAATTTTGACCACTGATTTCGTTACTGAAAAAAAGTGATCAAAAACCAGTCTCACTTCCTTATCCTTAGAAAGCACCAATGATGTCTCGATTGGTTCGATTGCAAAGAGTAATTACAATAAAACCAACGCCATTGATAGGCAGAGTACCCCGGTTATCGAAGTCGCTACTTATACGACACAATTCTAGCCTAAACTCACCACCTCCCCCATCCAAGCCCACAGAGAAAGAGCTCCATAAGAATATCGATATAGTCCAACGAAACCGTGCAGACAAAGAGATCTTACTATCCAAAGCTAACGGGCTATTCGATCGGCTTCGGATCAGATTCAAATGGTTGCTTAAGAAATCAGATAGACCGTTTAGCACCGATGATTACTCGGCCATCTTTTCGTGGTTAGTTATGGGGAATGTACTCATGTTCTTCGTAGCGACCACCACGTTCTTTTCACTTATCTTGTTCACGTTGAACACAGTCTTTGCCCAAGAGTTTGTTGGACGTAAACTTGGGGAGTTCATCACAAAGAACTCGAAACTTATAGTCACCTTCGAACATGCAGTAGTCCCTGGTTGGTCTGATGGGAAGATCAGCTTCAGAAAGTGCTTTGTTAGTAGAAGACCAAAGAATAAGAATAAATTCATCCAAAGCTCGCAAGCGGAGGCCTATGAAGCCAGTTTGAAACCGACTGGAAATGAAGATGTTCCTTTTGATGATGGTAACTATACTCAATTTGATTTCACAATTGAAGAGGTCAATATTTCGCTTTCTTTCAATAAGTGGGTCAACGGCAGAGGAATCATCGATACAATGGAAATAAAGGGGATGAGAGGTGTGGTCGACAGAACTCACGTAAGATGGGACCCTAATGACGATGCGACCAATTATAAGAATATACATAAAGCAGGCGATTTTGAGATCGATGATTTTAAAATGGAAGACGTCCTATTCAAATTGATGCAACCTAACAACTTCAGACCATTTAACGTGGCGATCTATAACTGTGAGCTTGGAAAAATGAGACAACATTGGTTATGCTACGATTTCCTAAATGCAAACTTGATGAGTGGTTCGTATGATAATTCATTATTCACTATACATAAAAAGCAGAGATTCGATGATTATTTGAATAATAGTACACCAAAAGATACTATTCCATTGGAAGACCCCAATACTAGAAGTGTTGCAGATTTGTCCAATAGAATTACCAGGCTTCGTTGTGATTCATTAAACTTGGATCATTTGAATACAGGCCTCGAAGGACCATTTGGCTGGATCACTAGTGGGAAAGTCGATATGCTTGGAGATGTCATGGTACCACAGGAAACTGACCAATTAAACATTAGTGAGATTGTTACAATTATTGCTCATTCAATTGCAAAGGAGGCCAATAGGTACAAGAACCCACAAGTTACAAGACCCCAAAAACACCCAGATCAGCATATGAGGCTCACCAGTAGTGACTATAACGATATTCTGAAGTATTTTGTGCTTGATCTCACTATTAGACTTAATAATGTGAGGGCATCGCTTCCTTTCCAAGCCCCAGAATTGAGTTATATTAATTATGCTTTGATCAGACCAATTGTGGCTTATATCAACTCCAAAAACACCTTTATTGAAATCAAGAATAGAATCGTGAAGAACATTGAGGATTTCAGTGGTTCGTGGACAATTTATGATTCGTTACTCATGGACGATATATCTGAGGAAGTTTACGATAATTTTGTTGATTATGTTGCCAACGAGGAGGCAAGGTTATTCAGAATGAAAAAAATAGGGTTCTGGTCGATCCAGTTGATATTCCAAGTGATCGTATTTGGCTTGGGTGCGTTGACATGAGACTCTTATTTGAACCGTACCCTGGAAACCTTATCGTCACATCCGTATAATCAATACCAATAATGATAAATAACTGGTGAAACTGATAGCAGTCAATAACAATATGGTGTCACCACTTGTCTTGTAAATAGTCATATCCTTTTCTGGATTATAAAAAAAGTCAACACACGAAGCCTTGTAAACTCCTATGAAGTAAAGTAAAGACCCGTATATGGTGAAGACAATACCAAGGGGCAAGAATTCTAGGGCGAATAATTTAATAACCAAGATTGCAAAGGTCAAACTACCTAGAGCACTTCTGGTATAAGCTCCTTCATAAGTTCTTTGATGGGCTCTAACATCTAGTTGGAGACCACCAGGTAGCCCGTCGATGACAGAAGGGAGTCTCTTTCTCATTGGAGGAGAAGAAAGGTCAGAAGCAGGATCCATATTGGTTTGGCAATAGATCAGGCACGGGTGCTTATGTGATTGAGGATGAAGCAACAAGAGTTCTTCAGCAGGTAGTTTCAGATAATATTCTCTTTATCAAGTTCGTCAAAGATGAAGTTCTTCGAGTCTCGAGACCTCTTAGTAACCAATGTAGCAGCAATCAACGATCTCTTTACAAGAAGAACAAGTGAATGCCATGATTTATCGCCAAACCCCTCATGAATTTTGAATCCAAAAAAAACAGTTGTACGAAACCACACTTCATCTTCAACACTACCCACCTGCTGAAGCCATAATCCCGACAACAACATAATGGCACCACCCAGGAAACATCTAGTAAAACTTTCGCTTCCGTCTTCGTTTTTAGCAACGCTCCCAAGGTTTCTGAGCAGATCGATACCTGATAAAAGAGCCAGTACTACATCAACAGGCACCAACTCCAAGATATCATCACCTACTCCAGACTCTATTCTGACAACAAACACAGGCTCAACGAACAACTTTGCGTCGTATGTAAATAACAACTCCAAGATAAACTCAGGAGCAAAGGAGTTGTCTACAGCTGGATTAACGTTGAACAACGTCACCAATGGACTGAGTACACTTGACAGGTCAGGGAAACCTTCGAAGAAATGGCATAAACAACCCAGGCAGTTCAAGACGTTCAGTGGTTTCAAAATATCCATCTTAACATATACCAATATAGCTAAAGGAGAGGAGAAGAAGAAGAAGAAGAAGAATGAAGTAGTTAAAGCTGATAAAGAGATAAAGATGGAAGTGCCCAGTGAATCAAATTCAATAGTCCTGACTCCTGATATAAGATCAGAGGCGTGACGTCTTCGCATGCCTTTCATGTGTGTATAATAGTCTCATTCATATAGAAATATACATCTAGTTGAATATTGTGTCTGTATCGTCGCCTACCATGGAGCTGACATCCAAAAATGAAGAAAAAATTGAGTGTAAACAAAATTTCAACCATCGTCACTAATAACAGTTAATATGGTACTTAGAAGGGCCAACTGGGCAGTGAACGCAATACCGCGTGTTATAAGACCAATCGTGCGATATTGTTCTACAAATGAATCGTCTTCAACGCGAGTAAACCAACAGGTTTCAAACAAGCAGTTGTTGTACTCCATAGACCCATTGACCCCAGGTTCCATATTCTTCTTGCCCCATGGAACGAGGATCTTTAACAAGTTGGTGCAATTCATGAAGAATCAACAAACAAGACACGGGTTTCAAGAAGTCATCACTCCCTTGATATATAAGAACAAGCTCTGGAAACAATCAGGTCACTGGGATAACTATAAGGATGATATGTTCAAAGTTATTGGCAATGATATCTCCAAAGAAGAGTTGGATGATCCTTCTCACAACTGCGGCTCTCATGAATTAGATCATGAACATGAGTATGGCTTAAAGCCTATGAACTGTCCAGGCCATTGCATAATCTTCTCCAAATTCGATAGATCTTACAATGAACTTCCAATAAGGTACTCTGACTTTTCATCGTTGCATAGGAATGAGGCAAGCGGTGCATTGTCTGGTTTGACAAGAGTCCGTCGTTTTCACCAAGACGATGGTCATATCTTTTGTACTATGGACCAAATCAACCAAGAGATCGAAAATACCGTTAGACTCATAAAGAATACTTATAAAACATTTGGTATCAAAGATGATGAAATAGAGTTTAATTTATCCACTAGGCCTGAAGACAAATTCATTGGCGAGTTGGCTACTTGGGACCAAGCTGAGGATCAGTTAAAAGAAGTTTTGGATTCCACAACAGGAAAAGGTAAATGGAATATTAAACACGGAGATGGTGCGTTTTATGGTCCAAAGATTGATGTGTTATTAACAGACGCATTCAAAAAGAAGCACCAGGTTGGCACTATTCAATTAGATTTCCAATTGCCTGCAAGGTTCAACTTAAAATACGTATCGGAGGATGGAAATCGTAATAACCAACCTATAATGATTCATAGAGCAGTTTTCGGGTCTTTGGAAAGATTCTTCGCAATATTGATTGATCATTATCAAGGAAAATGGCCATTTTGGATGAATCCCAGACAAGCAGTCATCATTCCTGTTAATGATTCACATGTTCAATTTGCAAAGGCATTGCAAAAGGAGTTGAGTGGAGATATCATTGATTCTGACTTTGAAATAGCTCCTATCACTGGATACAACTTTTATGTTGATATTGATCTGAGAAAGGAAACTGTAGGTAACAGAATCAAGGAATCTATCCAAAAGGGTTACTCTTACATCTTGATGGTTGGGGATAAGGATATCCAAGCTGGTACTATTGCTGTCAGATCTAGAGACGATAGAAGGATCTCCAACTTAACTTCAAAGGAGATCTACGAGAGCTTTATAGAATTGGAAAAGTCATATAAGTAGCTCTTTTTATCTTGTACATAGCTGATGCCTTTTATACTTGTTATTTATACATACGGACAGATTCGTTTTATATATATATTACACTTCGTTAAGCTCCATAGCCCTTTGCAATTAGAGACTTTTCAACTTCGGACCAGAAATCCTTTACTATCATCTTGTCTCTAAATCTCTTTTCACCTCTATCAACCTTAATTTCAATAACGTTCCAATCCAGAATCTTATTTGGGGTTGGATCTCCCTGGTAGCTCAAGTAGAAACCTTGGAATTTTTGAAATAAAATTTCTGGCTTTGAGTACTTGTACTTTAAGAATTGCCATTCCTGTCCATTTGTGAAGATGGCAACCACCCTATCCCAGTATTCTGGTTTGTTGAACATCTCCACATTATCAACAACCATTATCTTTTGTGCTATTGGCAATAACCTATCAGTCTTATGATTTAAGATTGTGATTCCATTGGTAGGTCTGTTTTGCTGGTTTGGTTCTTTGAATCTCCCGTTCTCCAAAAAGTCTTTAATGTTTGATAAAGACAAAAGAGCAGTGGACGCAGGTGACACTATTATTATTGGTTGTTTTTTAGGAGCATTGGAAGTGGATCCACTGGCAGCCTTTGCATTATTGGCCATTGAGGAAGTACGTTTTAATTGGTTTATTAACTTCTTCGCATCTGATACTAAGTATCCAAAGTCTAAGTTTTTAGAACCACGCAACGCAGCATTATGGTCCAAGGAATCTCTCTCATGTTTTGAGATTCTTTCGATTTGTGGGTCAAGGTGGTTTACCTCAGCTTGGTCAGTAGTAGTGGCTGTAATAGTTGCTGCTATAACTGTTGAAGGTGTTTGTACAGTATCTGTGGTCACACCTGAGGACGCGTTTCCGGTGGCACTATTATCATTCACCAAGTTTGTTTCATCGCCCTTGATGAACTTACATGTATCTGAGTTCCCACTCAACCAGGTATTTAATTCTGTCTTGACCAAGAACTTGAAATCAGATATACCAAACTCCAGACACTGACTTTTATAATCGACAATGGACGATTTATCGTGTAACCAAGAAAACACAACTGCTTTCAAGTCTTGTGCTTTATCTTCGTTATAGAAGCTTGTAACAGTGCTCAAGTCGTACAACGTCTCATTGGATCCAAACCTGGCATGGGTAGCATCTTTGATTGAATCTGTCTCGACTTTGCTATCCAAATCCAGCCCTATGAAAAAAATAATGGGCTTATTATGCCTTGTTGTAGAATGCAATGCTTTAAGTGGAGTTAATCCGTCCATATTCACAGACGTATCCTTCCTTTGGTGTATGCCCAAGCTCTGGAGACTTCTGTTGATTTTTTCAGATTTTCAGCAAGACATTAAAGTCGCACAACGACATTTGTTGATAAAAACGCGACATACATGTATAAAATCGATAAGGAGGTATTGGTGATTTCAGGGTCTGGATACCACACTCACAGTATGACATGATATTTAACCAGACAAACGTACGAGACTGGAGTGACCAAGCTAAGTTTACGCTAGAAAAGGCACAGGTATTGTGCACCAAGGCCCATATACTGCTAAACAGTACCAATAACCAATTGGTCTCCACATTACCAAGTAAGATCGATTACCTTGAGATATTGATCAAGTCGTTCAAGGAACAGTTTCTCAGCTGTAAAAGTGTTGTTGATGCTGTTAAGGATGAATATGAGAGTATGAAGTTCAATCAAAGTGAGTATGAGACTTTAGTAGCTTCGTTGAGAGACTTGGATGAAATCCTCGCAAGACTCCAAGGTATCAAGGTCCCTCCATATATCTTAGAAGAAAGCCAAACCACAGAGAAATCCTTGATTGATTTTATTTCAATTGATTCCATTGATTTGATAAAGAAAAACATCTCGATTTATAAGGAGAATCACCAAACCCTAGATAAGTTCATGAATGTTAAGCTTGGGGAGTTCCTTGGTATATTTGCTTCAAGTTCGATCAAACAATATGACAAATTACAAAAGCAGTACGACGAAGAGATAATACCTATTAAACTTATCATTTCGTCGCAAGATTCTGTTCTCAACACTATTTTAAAGGAAAATGTGTCATTAGAGAACGAATTGATATCAATATTAGAGATGCTAACCAACCATTACGACCAATGCAATCAGGCTGTTGAATTGTTTCATGTGTCCACAGAGAAGAATTTAAATGTATTATATTCTGATTCGTTGGAGTTGCCGGACGTGCTCAAAGAGTTGAATACGATTTGTGAGATAATATTCAACAATGAGGCAAGATCAGCCAAAGCCATCCATTATAAGCTTAAAAATCTCGATTTGTTCATTGCAAACATAGAAGGTCAATTGAATAACTTGAGGAATTATAAAACCAGCAACATACCTGAACTCTTGGTGATTATCAATAAAGTTGTTGAATGTTTGAGCTCAACTACATCTAATAAGGGCTACCTAGAGACCATAGATCAGCTAACTTACCATTACTCACAATTTATCGACATCTACCATGATGAATATTTAAATGAGTTATATTACGAGAAGTATGTCTACCCCAAGAAGTTTCTAAACAAGTTGACTTCCTTTTTAAATAATGAATTGGGTACTTTACAAACTGATGAAATAAAAAGAAGGAAAACTTGGTTGACCCAATTAGGTGCTTTCATTCCGCAAGAATTAAAGTTACCAGGAAATAACAACTATCCTTTGATAATCGAAGTGATAACCCAGGGATTAGAGCACATTGAAGTCAACGAAAGCAATGAAGAGGAACGAGAATTGTTGAAGTTGTTGAGAGAGTTACCCATTCATAAGTAGCATTGCAATTATCATTATTAATACCAAAATTATTTTTGCCAGTAATTATACAACCAAATGCATCAACCAAGTTACTGATTATGTTACTCCGTATTTAAATTAGTTACCTTACTCTTTTATGTAGATCTCTTGATTATGGGGATGAATCAAACAAGGTATTCCGTAGTGCACGTGAGATATTGGACTTGATCAAAAAAATCAGTGGTATCAAAAGCATCGAATTGTTTCGGACTGTGTTTCATCAGTGTTCTCTCTGGAAGGTGAATGCTTAGCTGATGCATTGGCCAAGAGAGAGGAGAATTTGTACAGACAGTCACTTATAATGTCAATTTGGAGTAAAGGCCATTTAACATTTGCGAAGGGGTCCGGAGTTCAAGATGGTGCAAGCACAAAGTATCACAGTCCTTCTATGAGAAGCATGGCTGCTCATTACAATGATGACTATTCTGTAGAAGAAGAAGAAGAAGAAGAAGAAGAAGAAGAAGAAGAAGAAGAAGAAGAAGAA